>CAIGQV010018299.1:6341519-6354690 GCA_903798115.1 Danio jaintianensis | reverse complement strand
AAATATCTTATTTTGTGTTCAACAGAAAAAACATAAACTCAAAGGTTTGGACCACTAGATTTTGAGTACATTTTCATTTTTGGATGAACTATTCCTTTTAGTAACAGCTCCTTGGGGCCACGTAAAATTGTGGCCTTAATGAACCCATAGAAAAGGTCAAAAGGGCAGCAACAATCTTAAATCCACAAAATAATAATTACATTCCTCTTTTACAACACACACACATGCACGCACGCACACACAGACACACAATCTGTTCCTTTTTGACAACAGAAGTACCACAAGACTGCCAATCATTCATGTTGAGGTATTATTCTACAGGGCAGGAGATTAGAGGAAAAGGAGATTTTTAGTTTTTGTGTGCGAATATTTGGGTAAATGTCAAGCTGAGCCTTTACGGGTGTCTTCAATGAGAGGAGCAACAGGTCTCTCATTGACAGGGGTATAAATGAGCACTGCTGCCCTCATGGCGCGTCTCTGATTGGACGACGTCCTGTAGAGACGAAAGAATGGAAAGGCCAGACGCCTGCTACTTTTTGATACATTTCAGCTTTTTATCCTAATAAAGGAGCAAGACATCTAATCTAGAGGAATGGCATCTTTGTGGAACAACAGTCTGAGTTCACAATATGGATTAGTGATTTGTTAACTCACTCATACATCTGATCACTTCATTAATGCATTCACTCACGTACTTGCTTAAAGGAATAGTTCACCCTAAAATGAAAAATTGCTCACTGTTTACTTACTCTGAAATGGTTCCAAACCTTTATGAGTTTCCTTTTTCTGTTGAACACAAATGAATATATTTTAAGGAAAGCTGAAAAGCAGTGACTTCCAAAGCAGGAAAAACAGGTATTATGGAACTCAATGGTTACCTTTTTAAAAAATATATTTTTCATAATATTTTATTTAGTTTTTTAACAAGAAAAAAAAAGTAAATTAAGACAAAATTTTTAGTTTTGGGTGAACTATCCCTTTAAATGCAAAATCCCTTTAAACGTTGAGTGTTTTAATCTCTAAATGGCATTTTAGTTCACTCCGAAATAAAAGTTATTAGGGTTCACATATTTTATGAATAAATAAACACAAATTAGAAAATTACGTGCAACATGCATGGTGTTAAAAACGTTATCAAGTGAAAAAGTCACAAAAAAGATGAACAGACATTCACTCAGTGGTTAGCACTGTCACTTCACAGCAGGGAGGTTTGCAAGTTCTCCCTGGGCATGGGTTTCCTACACAGTCCAATGACATGCAGTATACATGAATTGGATAATCTAAATTGGCTGTAGTGTATGTTAAAGAAGAGACAGTGTATGAGTGTTTCTCAGCATTAGAAGTTAATGAGTAAGTACACACTCAGTGCTAGGTTGCGGCAGGAAGGGCATCCACCGGTAAAACATGTGAAAGTAATTGATGGTTCATTCCGCTGTGGCAACCCCTGATAAATCAGGGACTGAGCCAAAGGAAAGTGAGGGAGTGAGTGTATTTGTACAACTGTTAAAGAATAATAATGGTTATTAATATAGTAATCCTTATTGATGATTGAATATATTATTTTAACATTTGATTTATCCAGCATGGCATTTATTGAATCTCTATTTGTAGAATGTATAGATTCCATAGGTTAATGTTGTCAAACCAAATTATAAAGATTGGTAAATGAAAGCAAATTGTCTATATATGTATGTTTGTGTGTATAATTTGTTTTTTAATTATTATTTGAATACTGTCAACACACTTTGCTGATCTGTTATATGAGAATTAAAGTGTAGATTAAACCTGTTAGGATTCACATTAGGATCCCATTATGAACATGTTGAAATAGACTATTGAGCAACAGAAATAAACATATTCATTTGTGTTTCAAAGGTGAACAAAAGTCTTTTGGGTGTGGAATGTGTTGAGGGTGGTTAAATGATACAATTTCTGAATTTTGAAAACAACGTAAACAGTTCATAAAACAGCTCATTCATCATTTACACTGAAAATCATGCACTGGGTTTTATTTTTGTCTTGCTCTCTGAATCCCATTTTCATGACAGAATTTATCAACACCAGTAAAATACAGCGGTTCAAGCATACGCAACTGATGCAACAGTCAATGGAATTCCTCCTTCCTCACATAGCACACCGTAGTTTAGGACTCTGAATAACAGATAATGCTGGAATGCTTAAAACAAGATTGTCTGGCATGTTTTCACACGTACACAAGTAGTGGGAAGTAAGTAACACTTGTACATTTAAATCTTTTTTAACAAAAAAAGAAAGAAAGACATAGAACAGATTCCAATCAACAGCTGTCATTTTGTTTTGTGTAGTGTCTAAAAGTCATGCTATGTTTGGCTGCAACAAACATCTGAAACTTAGATATTGTTTAATGTTACAATTAAAGGAGAACGTAAACAGTAATAAAATAAAAGAAAATTAATGGAGTTTTCTTGAATACTGTTAATCAAATGTAATTGACTTTAAGGCATAAACGTTAAAGCATAAAAGGTGTTATAAGAAATGACTTAAAAAGCTTTTGTGCGTCATTAAATTGTAAACACTAAAACAACATGTAAACAGAAACGTTTAGTAAAGCGTAGTCCTTAAAGGAGTAGCTCACTTCATTTACTCACCCTCCACTTGTTTCAAATGTGTATGTGTTTCTACTGTTGATCACAAAAGAAGATGTTTTGAAAACTGTTGCCATCAAAACAGTTCATAGTTATCACTGACTTCCATAGTAGACGCAAAAATACAATAGAAGTCAATGGAGAGCATCAATTGAAACTGGAAGTCAATGGTTACCAGTCATTCTAGAAGTGAACTATTCCTTTATCAGATAAATTTGATGTTTTATAATGCAACCTCAGTCTGCAGACTCAATAGAATAGAATTAGAAATTTTATAACTAATACTAAGTAAAGCCAATCGAAACATTGTAACAGTACAAATGCTTGCAGTGTGAATTAAGCCCTAGCTGAGTCCTCACTGGTGAGGAGTGTGTCCTCAGAAAAGGCCTTTTATCTCCTCGGTCACAGGATCAAGGTCAATGTCATAGAAACAGGGTCGTGTAGGCAAGCCTGGCATAGTGCTCATCTGGAAGACAAGAGAAAAAGAGAAGAAGAATGATTACCTGGTGTGTGTATACATTGCACAAAATGGAATCAGTTTTCAGTTTTCTTTGACCCAGGCATCAAAACAAAAAGGAAAATCTATTGTGTGCCAACAAAACATCAGAGAAAACAGAGTAATGGAGTCAGAAGAGAACTCAAGGTTTAGATTTACTTAGCAGCAAGGATCATAAATTCAGGCTCAAAGAAGAAGTTGTTTCAAAGATGCTGAAGTATGTTGAACAAACCTTCTTGCTAAATGTCTTTTCTAGGGAAATCTTGTTAAAACCACAGGACACAGGCAGACAAATCTAAACTGTAAGGGGAAATTAATGCTGGAGCCAGAAAAGCCAAACCAAAATCACCCAATGTTTTTAAGATACAATGATTTAAGATGATTTGTCATAAAGGCAATCTGCATTCATTATGTTTTCCCTGTGCTTTCTCTATCACTTTAAGTAAATGTCATGCCCTACTACAAAGTGTAAACCTGTACAAATGTGTAAACAGTAAACCTTAAGGTCATCACTTTAATTTCCAAATTACCAGATTTGAAGCCAATTGTCAAATCAATAGATTATATAAAAGAAATTGAACAACCCCTTTTAAAATGCCACAGATTAAAATCAAGTGACTGGCACACATGTGAGAGACTGGCAAAAAAGAAAGGCATTATCTCAACTCAATTATCATCGAAAACAAACCAAGACAGACAAAGGCAGAGGAAACGGTACATAATTTATCCAGGAATTCCATCTTGTCCAGAGAATGAAATGGTCTGTCATTTTCACAGAGGTCTCCGAAACAAGGTCCTGCTGCGCTCAATTCCAAGGAGCCACGGACGTCATCAATCTCAAATATCTCAGCTGTTTACAACCTAAATAACCTTTGTGTTCGGTGGTCACATGCACTTCTGAGGATGAAGGAAGACATTATCTACCCCGAGCCTTTATTCGCGACTTCCTATTTCCATCTTTTCTTAGAACAGAACCTCATCAGAGCTTTAAATAATTCAATTACAAGAAAGATTCCTCTTATGCATGACAAGCCAGGAGCTGTTTAATGGTTTACAGGAATAAATGAACTTCTTAGATCTTCATCTACAAGATAAAGCAATTTAAGCGAAATTTGATTTTTAAGTTCTGGATTTTAACATTAGATGTTTTTCCCAAACTGTTTTTGGCAAACTGACAAAGGTATTTTCCAGTATGACATCACTATGTGGCTCATTTAGTGGGTAAGTCTCTACAGATGGGATATATTAACTATGGACTCCATATGACCCAAAAAATTTAAAAAAGACCAGGTTCATGACTTTAGGCCAAACTATTTAGCTCAGCATATTTAACAAATTTTAAAAATCAATTCTAACCAGCAAACATTTTTTTTTTTCATTTATTTACTGAACAATGTAAAAGCAAAAGCCCAGACTGGTCAAGTTTAAAAAAATGAAAGAAATTATAAGCCAGAATCCAGATGAAGTTTTCACAAAGAACTCAGAAGAGGAAAGAAAAAGAAAAAGTCAAGAAGCAGTGGTCAGAAGAAATTCATAAGGAATTTGAAGAATAATATAAATTTTGAACTAAGATGAAATCAGAGTAATAATTCAGAAGAACTCAAAATGACGAACTAGAAAAACTCTGAAGAAGAATTCAGAAGAAATATAATTCAAAAGAACTTACGAAGTTAGTTGGTGACATGAAGGGTGTTGAATTTGCATATAATGCAGGAATTAAAGATGGGATTTTTTACTAGTTTGGGGAGACACATTTATTTAGCCAGGTGTAAATGGAACAGTTGATAACAAATCAAATAGTTATCTGATCAGTAACATGACATGTGACAAGTATTAATAGACTGACTTTCTCAAAAGACAGCAAATTCACATTCAACATAATTCCCTAGATGTCTTCTGTATCCCCAAAAATGAAAAAGTTTGGTTTTAGTCACAGATGCATTTCCACACAAATAAACTATAAACCCAGTTGCTATTTTACATAAAAAAATCTCCACAATTATTTACATACACAATGGCCCATTTACTGCTCAGTAACAAACGGCAACTTAATTCAACTTAGTTTAGCAATGGCTTCACATGGGTCATGTTTTCCTCACCGCAGACCATTGTGTTTGTTAAAACCTGCACCAGTCTGCTTTTGACATATGTTCATGTCAGCATGTTGGTAAGGTTGCCAAAACACCATAAGCCTTCCAGCAGTATCATCAGGAATTCATTGTGCGGTTTTACAGAAGACACGGATTTGGGCAATAAATTTCCTGAGCTGAATGGAAGCTGGGATCCGTTGAGTCCCATTGTTCTCTGGCTGACCCTCCCTCACATATCTGGAGCATGACATCAGTTACTTCCTGCTGTAACCCCCACCCCCAGTTCTGCTTTGTCCCTCAGGGGGCTACATTGAAGGAAACATATAGACAAACACATACACCTGTCTGCAATTCTGACCTGCACAGTTAGGTGGAGAAATGACTGTAACAGATATGATGATTACATGCCATTTAAAATGCAAGTTCAGCCATGAATGAAAGATAGGAATCACACGCTTGAAAAATAAAACACTTGATTTTTTTCACAGACATTTACTGATGTCGAGAATCAGTGCAGAATATAAAAAAGATGATTCTAAAGTAATTAACGTGACTCAATATGCTATACTGAAAATCACAGGACTAAACTGAATTTCTAATTTTCCAGTGCATAACCACTTTACCACAGTCTTCTCATAGCTCAAACAATAAAGCATGGTACTAGCAAGACCAAGGCAGTTGGTTCGATTCCCAGGGAAAGCATGAACTGTTAAAATAGGTGCCTTCAATGCAGGATGCTTTGGATAAAAGCATCTGCCAAATGCATAATTGTAAATGTCTGGTGGTTTGAATGATGTTGGACCCATTTAGATTATATTACAAGCAAGCAAGGAAGCATAGGACCCAATTGAGCCTCAATTTGAGGAAAGATAAAAAATAAGTAAATTCTGAATAGCAGATAGAATGATAAAACAGTTACGCTCAAGTTCAAAGCACTGGCAGAAATTCTGCAAAAGGCTGAAGGTGAGAGGTCACGAGTGCTGGACTGAGTGTCCCGCAGCAGGCCTACAGAGATGAAAGAGGACAGAGCGCTGGTCAGACCGGAGAGGCTGGGTCACAGTCACCCATCTCCCAGCATGCTGCACGCCGGACACCTCACCCCAACCCTGACCCCACACTGCAGCCAGGACCGCTTTCTCAACCCGGAAATGAGCTTCCTTCCCTCAGCCTCACCTCGCCAACAAAACACAACCACAAAAAGATACAAAAATGCTGGCTCTATCAAGCTCGGTCATTATAAAAGGAAACTTCAGCAAGAGGAAGGGGTAGTCAGAACCAAATATCATAAAGCACAAAGAGCATGGTTTGTTTAAAAATGCAACTGATTTATTTTAGTCCCCCTCGGGCCATACTAGATGTCTGTGATTTTTTTTACTTCAGAAGATCTTAAGCTAAAACCATTGTCCTTGGTAATGCATTAAATGTAAGTAAATTGATACTTTTGTTCTGGGAGTAAAAAAGCATGTACAGGCAAAATGCATACATACTCCTGATAATACATTGAGGTCTTGTAAAGTGAAGCAATCAGTCTGTGCAAAAAAGCTTGACATTATTTATAAAATTATTATCATTGCAGCCTCTGCAACAGGCTTTTGCTATAATGATGTATGAATGGGTGCAAACTCACATGTATTGATACTAGTGCTGGGAGCTGCTGACTTGCATTTTACGAAACACCAAGGATCATGTTTCTGCTAAAAGAAGATTTTGTTGAAGAAACAACATCTAGGATTGCCTGTGGGTCAGTAAATTAATTTCATGTTTGGTTGAACTACTGCCACCAAACTGAATTGGAAAAATAATGACTCTTGATAAATGGTTTCGCATAGTCCACGAGCCTACTTTTGATGATCCAAAACAGGCAAGTGATGTAATTGGTTGAGAATTCCAACTCCCCCCCACCCCCAGTGCAATGGCTAGTCTTGCCAATCAGTTAAATATAGCTGCAGGCAAAGTCGAAGACACCTAATGTATTGATAGTGCCAAAAATCTAACCCTTTTAAAATGTTACGGTTTTGATAAAAACCAACCAATTTTAAATTTCTACATCCTTATTTTAAAATGTCAATGGAGAATAAAGAGTCCAGCCTTGTGTATCCACCAAGCTGGAAGTCTGACTGGAATGCCGGTTCCTAAGGTGGACCAGCTGGGCTTAGGAAGAAAGTAGAGCAAACATTGGGAAATCCACAGATGGAGTTTCTTAATGAAAACCACAAACACGTGCACACACATACACAAGCATGGGTCATTCAAAAGTTGCTCGCGCATTCTCTAAAATCTGTTTTCACAAGGCTTAATCAAACTGTCTCAACAGGTTTCACCATGAATTCTAACCGAGAATCCAATAGACCTCTCATTAATGAAAACTGCCTTGACCAAACATTGTCAGGAATTCAGAGAAGAGATATATCTGCCTTAGGCTAGGCAATATTGTTTTTTAAGAGAGCAAAAACATGAAGGCAGAGGAATTTGGCCTGAATGCTGTTTTTAAAAGTCCCACCGAGGTCATAGATCACAAGTTCAACCGTAATCCTGGATCCTATTAGTAACTGAAACATATTCTTAGCACTAGAGGAAGTAATAATAAAAAAAGGTAATGTGAAGATTGGATGGCATCGAATGAGTGAAAGCCATCAAATATATCTGGAATGAAAGTGCAGACATGCAGATAGAACTGGAAAGAAAGGAATAAGACAGGAGCTTCCATCAGATTTCGAGAATAATCACTTACTGTTCCAACTAAAGGGTAGATAAAGCCTGCCCCGATGCTGGCACGGACGTCTCTGATGGGCAGGATAAAGTTGGTGGGAACACCTTTTTTCTCAGGCATGTGAGAGAGAGACAGGTGGGTTTTGGCCATGCAGATAGGAAGAGCACCAAAGCCCTGTGAGAGATTTATAGACAATGTTAATACCCACATGAGACATGCATATCATCGGCTCTGGGCTCTTGATATCCATTAACTGTAATGTTTTGAGATGCTGCTTCACTGAACACAATTCCAACCAGTTGGGCCAAGATTATTTAACAATTTAATATCAGAAAGTACACAGGTCAAGAAACATTTGCTATTATGCCAGTTTTTTCATGCTTTAACATAGGAATTTTTATGCTGCGATATGAAGTCTGGAGCAACTTTTTTCTGTGGAAATATGTTCAAACATTGAATTTTTGGACTAAATATGTGCTTGCAGATTGTGACTATATATTGCTATATATTACATATTTGTATTTGACTACAGGTGTACATACTGTAAATTAAGATTTTCATTGAACATTAAAAGGTTGAAAATACTTGCAAACTTAAATAATGTTTGAAAATGTGAACATTTGATGCTTTGATGAACAACACTGCTTGCTAAAACAACAATCTGAATATTCTTAAAAACACTCAAAAAGTTTAAATAATAAATAATTATTCACAGTATTTTGAAGTGCCCACAATATCAATACTGTACATGTTTGTTATCTTGATATATTGAATATCTGCACATGTCTACACACATATATCAAAGCTATGCATTTTTTCAGTGGCAATGTAAAGCCCTTCTCACCTGTTGACTGTAGTAGTCAATCTTAGCTTGAGCCTCAGGTGAAAGCTCAATGTCCTCTGCACCATAAACCTTCTGTGCAATAGTGCGAATTTTTTCTATAATAGGATCCTGTTAAAAAGAAAAAACAGACTAATTCCTTGAAATAAAAGGCATACAGATAAATGCGGGAAGAATTTCAAAACGCTTTAACCTCATTATCAGTTCTGAATAGTAGCTTCCGCCAATCTGATGGCCATAAAATCACCCCGGTCATTTCTCTGGGCAGATGATTGGGATAGCAAGTGTCCAGACCTCTAATAGGATAATAGAGACCAGCCAGAGCCAAGGGCAGAGATTACAGCGCCTTTCATAGCATTGCTTAATCAAAGTCACAACCTCCAAACTCACTAAGGTTAACTCAAACCAGCTGATGCCTTCACAGACCCTACTTTAACCTGACATGCACAGACTGGAGGAAAAATAATAATTAGCACATTATACAAGACTCCCCTTCAGATACAATCATGTTTAATCCATCACTCTGAGTCTAGGCTGGTCTTAGATGAGATTAGGTTTACCTGAGATCACTGTGTTTGTTTTCTTCTATACTGTAACTACTTGCATCTGGTCTCACCTGCAAGTTATACAGGAACTGGAAACGGCTCCCCTGAGAAGCAACTTCCTTCACAGCGTGTGCCAGTTCAACTGAGCCCCGTCCACCTCTGGACCAATGATGACACGGCACTGCAGCAGATGCCCCAGAAGCCTTTGCAATGCGACAAACCAGGTCAATCTCTGCTTGAGTGTCGGACCTTGATTTAAAGAAAAACATACTTTCAGTCTGATCAAACAAAAAAAGGCACAGGAAAGACCGATGAATAACCCTACTTGAAGGGGGTGTCATGACACAGGAGATTTTATGCATGCTTATGACAATGGTCATTAAGTGTAATTCATTCAGTTGCCATTTTAAATGCAAAGGTGACATTGTTTAAGATGTTTTTTTGACATGTCATGACAACTTGACATTACCAAAACAACATAACTTGTCATAAGGCCGATATAACTGTGTTATGGATATTTTTATGATCACTTTTTTATTACAATTTCTCAGTAAATGTGTCAAATGATTTGATAATAGCTTCATTATTATTTAATTTATTTTACCACTGTAGTTGAGGTAAAAAAAAATATGAATGACGCTGTTATAGAATTTATGGCACAATTATAATGGCCTCATGACAATCATGTTTATGACAGATTTATGACAAGCTATGATGTCTTGGTAATGTCAAGCTGTCATGACAAAGACACAGACAGGTTATGATGTATTTGTTTGACAAGTTGTCATAACAAAGACATCTCAAACAATACCATCCTTGCATTAGAAATGACATAACTGAGCTAATGTCACTTAATGACAGGTGTCATAAGCATGCATAAAATCTCCTTCATATTCACGACAGGTGTCATGTCATGATTATAAAGGTTTCATGATGGTCTTATGAACACCCCCTTCAAGTAAAGTGTTACCGACAGAAATAAGTGAAATTAGTGACACCATATGTGGCTGTGACTTAGTAGTATGGTTTGCAGCAACCCTTCTTGCTTTTCAAGGGTTAAATAAACCAATATTCATTTTCAATGTGATGTTAGGGGGGCAGCATCGCCTCACAGAAGGCCGCTGGTTCGAGCCCCGGCTGGGTCAGTTGGCAATTATGTGTGGAGTTTGCATGTTCTCCCCGTGTTCGCGTGGGTTTCCTCCGGGTGCTCCGGTTTCCCCCACAAGTCCAAAGACATGCGGTATAGGTGAATTGTATAGGTGAATTGGGTAAGCTAAATTGTCCGTAGTGTATGTGTGTGAATGAGTGTGTATGGATGTTTCCCAGTGATGGGTTGCAGCTGGAAGGGCATCCGCTGCGTAAAACATATGCTGGATAAGTTGGCGGTTCATTCCGCTGTGGCGACCCCTGATGAATAAAGGGACTAAGCCGAAAAGAAAATGAATGAATGAATAATGTGATGTTAGGAAAATATGAAGTATGAAATGTTTGTTTATAAATCCATTCTTACTTGAAGGCATTCAAAGCAACAACCACAGGAACTCCAAAGAGATGAGCGATCTGAATCTGCTTCTTCAGGTTACTGCAGCCATCTGCAACAAGCTGCAAATTCTGATGAAAACACGGACAATGATTATTTTTAATGGTGCTATTTAAATTTATTGTATTATTAACATCTTTTTATTGACAAAGAGTGCAAAGTTTTGTTTTTTTGTGTTAGCACCACAGGATGTGACATTAATAATTAGCCTTAAATTAGGATGCAAAAATTTTGATCTGAAGCATACATGTGAATGATTGTGCATTAAATTATAACAGTAATATCAGCTTACAAAATGTACATTTGTACATTACAGTGTGCATTTGAGGGAAATTCTGAACCCAAAGACAGGGGGTTTAAAAGGGACCCTTGAAATTTTAGTCTAAACAACTTTTGAAACGTTTTCAAATAATCTATTTATAATGGTTTTCTGCAAGCACAACACAAGAATGATCACAGACTGCATACAAAAAATATTATACAAATGATAAGCAAAACAAAAAGAAACAAATGGAGTGGAAAAAAAAGAGTAAAATAGTCCATGACTCATAAATGCCCTACTTTTCACATTTTCTTAGAAACTTTAGTCCTAGCAAAACTTAAGATCAGATTAACTCAAGGTTAAGATCAGCAACCATTTCAGTCAGCCATTTATGAAAACTGACTTCCAATCCATCAAGATCACCCTTGTCAATGCTAACACAGGGTCAGATTATCTAAACAGGGTTCATTCAATACTTTAATAAGTTTAGTGATAAAATGTCAAATAAAACATTTCAGAAAAACTAACTAGACAAAATTGTAAAGTATTAGCGTCATAGCTGGAGCCAAATGTTTTATCAGAAAAGGATAAACTGATTTGCCTTGGACAATGTCATCCCACCAGTTGATCTTTCAAGAGGAAACTTCCTGCTTTACTAAATTGCCGCTCATGAAGCAGAACTAGTCTCAGAGAATAGCAACCCAAAGCTCAGGAGACATGCTTTGGTGCTTTCTGGTTCTCATTACAGAACCGCACAATTAGCTTAAGCACTTGAGTTATTTTCTCAGCTGGGGTTGCTTTAGAAAGACTGATGAAAAGCAGGTACAGCCTTTTTTTAGACTACAACTCCCATTACGCCTCGGTGTCTGTAGCTACAACAACACAGATTGCATTTATGCTGTTAATTGAATAACACAAACCACATTAGGGAGGAAGAGAGGAGCTGAATGGGCTTTAAGCGAGGTGCTCTGGTGTTTGGCCTGGGTAAGGACGGCCAGACACTCATTCATTTACTCCCCTACAGCTTTTCAAACACTCTATATTCTCATCAGGCCTTTGGGGAGCAACATCGCCACTTATTGTTGGAGTAGGATAGAACACAAGTTGTGTTTAAAAAAAAAGGAAGAAAGTAAATGTGTTCAAAACATGTTCCTTTTACTAAAATTATATTACTAAATCATGATTTTTTTTTTTACATGTGAATGTTACAAAAAGTCATGTGCTGGATTTGATATATGTAAAGTGTTACAGATATCATGCTAATAAATTCTATAAAGCCTATGCTTATAAATAACCCACATATTAAAACCTGGAGAACCCTGTGTGACAGTAACAAAGATTAAATGGGAAGAAAAAATATATATATATTCAATGCTTGCTCTTGTTGCATCAAAAAGCATGTACTGCAAACAAATGCAAACATTTCTCAGGGGAACAATACTTGAATAAAGAGGACAAAGGTATTGAAAATAACTTCTCGTCCGATGGTATATTTCATTCAATCAGCATGAGGACAAAAATTTCTTGTCTCAGTTTCAATATTTTGGCCCTCCTTAAACTTATTTTACAATAATAATATTATATTTGATATATTATTATAAATTTATGTCTGATACAATGCAAATATATGTGGAAGTAGGTGCAGATGACAGCTTAGGCAATGTACGAAAAATTACATTTGAATTCGAAAGGTATTAAATTTCTCTGAGGAAATTGAGTTTAAAGAAAAACAGCAGTTCATTTGCTCTGGAATTATTAAAGAGGTACTGTGAGGAAAACACAGACAGGGAAGATATGTATTAAAATCTCTAAGTACGTCTATAAAAACACTAAGTTCTCAAAGACCTCCAGGAAAACAAGAATAAGACTAATTACCAGGGTAAAAAACAACAAGCTTTGCCTACCTCATCAATGTATTCTTTAGGCAGTGGTGCACCGGCTGTAACCTTTAAACAAAACACAGAAAATTGCTAAATTATCAAATGTATTTCTAATAGGACTGTGCAATATGACAATATGCAGTAGCCAACATTTGAAGTGGATCAAAAAAGATTTTTTTAAAT
>CAIGQV010018299.1:6292995-6341509 GCA_903798115.1 Danio jaintianensis | reverse complement strand
TACTGTATATATTGTATTAACAAAATAAAAAGTGTATCATTTTATATTATGCTCTATAGTTTATTTTGTAGCATCAAAATCATTGTTCACGGTAATACTTTTTTCATAATTATTTTGAGCGGATATATAAAAGAGAAAGCGTAATTAGATTTTGAAAAGTGTTTTATATTTTATCAAAATTTAGTTTATATTTCTAAATTTTTTAATTAAACATTTGCCCTGAAGTTCTAAATAATGTGAGAAATATGATCAGGTATGAATGAGTAAATTACTGAGTACATACTTTAAAATGTAAAAAAGAAATACCGGTAGTCGTTTACATGTGGTCAATACATTTAAACTAGTAATTAATTGCATTAACAGAAATGGTACTGTATCATTATATATATCATTATCAGGATATGAGATGACTTATATTGTGATATGAAATTTTTGTCATATTGCCCAGCCCTAATTTCTAATGCATACATGCAAATTTGCACAAATACACACTTACATTTGGTCCACCTCCATGCATCTTCAGAGCACGTATGGTGGCAACCAGCACCACAACATTAGGCCTCAGTCCAGATGTCCGACACTTAATGTTGAAGAACTTCTCCATACCAATGTCTGCACCAAAACCAGCCTCCGTCACTGAGCAAGGAAAGAGAACACAATTAAACAATGTGTACATACAGCCTTGAAATAAAACAACTGCTCTATTGTGCTCAACACTGATGTAGCTTATTATTACAGTGCATAACCGGATAAGAGCACATCATTCACTCATGCTTGTTTCTCACACGTACACTTGAGTGACCTACAATTACAAGGTAATCTAATTGTCCCCGCATTCCAGAAAGAGTTACTGCAGTTTGTTCATATTAAGGATGTAATTAGAACCGTTTTACAAGTGAGCATGTAAGCACTCCACATGTGTTAGTGCAGTCATGAGTGACTGATCAATGCAACATTTCACTGAAGTGCTGACAGTGGTGTACAAAACATTAACAGCACAAACCAATTCAGTTCAGATGTTCTCAACTCCACTGTATTTTCCTTTCCTCTACAAGCCACGTTTGTTTGTTTTGTGTGTGTGAGACATCTACTGTTTGTGTTTGAACCGCTCAGTATTAATGTGTGTATGTGCCATTGAGCAGCAAGCATGTGTGGAGGATTTCCATGTATCCATTTTTCCCAGAATCCTGCAAGCTTCCTGTGCTACTTCCCAGGCTTTCTGGAGCAGGAGGGAATGGGAATTGTAATGTTGTTATTTCCACCAGAGAGGTCTGGCATGTTTTGTGAGGCTCTGCATGTTTGCACGTGTAAGCGTGTGGTGGTCTGGCATTCAGTTCTGAACAAAGGTAATATCTTGAAGGCAGGTCTTTTTTCAGTCTCATACGCATCAGGTCTTCCTCACCTATGGCTATTTTCAAACACGTTCTTTCCACACTATGTCTAAATTTATTGACCACTGTTTGTGTAAAAAATATATAAAGTTTACAATCTTGCTTGCATTCTGCCACATCCAGTGTAGAAAGAACCACTGGTTATAATTGTTTTTTTACTGTCATTATTTGTGTCATGTCACACTGCTCATGGCAGTGCAGGAACAATTTAATAAATCTGTAAATTTAGACGTTCATTTTGTGATTTCCAGTGTGAACCAGGAAAAAAGATGGCACAAAGAAATTATAATTCAGGCAATTGCAGAAAGAAATTAAAGGCCACCTGTTATTAAAAATCTAATTTTGGAAGCTGTTTGGATAGAAATGTGTGTAGAAATAAATAGTGTACACAGCTATATTAGAGTGGAATAAACACATCAATTGCTTCTTTTAAATATCCTTAAATTAAACCAGGATCCAAAGTCAAGTGATCTTGAGGCCAACCGCACAGTGATGTAGCAGCGCGGTATAACCCTGCCCACTGATATTTATTCAGTTTTTGAATGAGAGGCAATATAAGGCAAGGTTTGGAAAGAATATGAGATTAAATGATGGATCTATTCCAACCATCTCTATTTCAGCTTCACCTGAAGTAGTAAGTTGTACACTTTATATTTTTATAGGACTAACTGTCAAATAAATCAATGTGACAGTTCCACAGAAAAGGTGCCATTGCTAGCATTTGCAACTTAACATTGCTATTTGTGTCATTGGTTTTTACCCTGACAAATGACACTGAGTATCTTTGAAAAAGACATGCCGTGCTTTTCAAGTATAGGAAGATAAGAACCAGCTCATTTGCATTTAAAGCCACAGGCATTTTTTGACTCTGACCTCAAAAATGATATTTTCAGCAGGGTATAATAAATGATATAAAGTGTATTTTAAGCTGAATCTTCACAAACACATTCTGGGGACACCAAAGACTTATATTAAAGACCTATTAATACTTATATCTTGTAAAAAGGGGCAAAATAGGTTTTTAAAAATGTGTACGGAAGGAAGTCATGTTTAGGTATTAAGGAAAAAGGGAAGGTAGGAAGAATGCAAGTATGCATTTATAAGAAAAATCATGTTTAGGCGAACAAAGATAAATATATTAGGAAAAGGAAAAGATGGAATGTTTAAGAATGAAGGCATGCATATAAAAAATTAAGAAAACCAAAGGGCGGTTAAAGTGTAACAATCATCCCATAAACCTGAATACTGACTTCAGCAACTTCAAAATTAATTAGAGCATTAAAAAAACACTGAAAGCACAAGATGATCCTGCAGTTACAGTTATCTGCAGTTATTCTGCTTGAGCTGTGAATCAGACTGTTCTCCTGGAGGCAGCGCTCCTGACCTTGAGATGACCAGGTGTTGTAAAAAGTAAACCACCTCCTGAATGAAACTCCCTGTACAGTCGTGGCCAAAAGTTTTGAGAATGACACAAATATTAGTTTTCACAAAGTTTGCTGCTAAACTGCTTTTAGATCTTTGTTTCAGTTGTTTCTGTGATGTACTGAAATATAATTACATGCACTTAATACGTTTCAAAGGCTTTTATCGACAATTACATGACATTTATGCAAAGAGTCAGTATTTGCAGTGTTGGCCCTTCTTTTTCAGGACCTCTGGCACCTGAGTTTTTTTTCAGGATTAAGTTAATTTTCATGGCAAAGAAGGACTATGCAACTCATCTGATCACTCTTCATAACATTCTGGAGTATATGCAAATTGCTATTATAAAAACTTAAGCAGCAACTTTTCCAATTTCCAATATTTATGTAATTCTCAAAACTTTTGGCCACAACTGTAGACGAGTGCACATGGTCAGGCCTTGTGTCATACACCGGTCAGGCTCAGATTTACAGTTGTGAGGTGGGAGTATGTTATTGCCCTTCAGGAACTTTCAGAGAATTCAGAGTATCACGCTATCTATCAGTCTGAGGCATGAGCAGCGCAGTCAGTTTGGTTTGGGTAGTCTAAAAGTAGTAGTATTCACTCTGGTATTCTTGAGCAGATCAGCGGTTTTCCTGTGAAGCAGATCTGTCGTATATAATCAGCTGATAGCAACATCCTTTCTCTCACAGCAAAACCACTACATACCACACATACCTTGGCATCAGGTAACGCATACACATGTCTCCCTTCTTCGCTAATATTTTGCAAAAGTCAACATCTCCCAGCATTCCTGCTGTTTGTTGGGGCTGACGCTCCAAGTCTAATATGGACTTCTTAGAATTTGAAAATAAGCAAGAGGTCTCAGCGGCTTGTCTTTCGAAATGCACTAAATTATAAATTTTTGTAACGTGTTCCACAGAGGGCTCTAGTAAAGTTTCAGGCTGCCAAATGTTATTTGAAAAATGTGATTAATAACAGTTTGTAAAAATACTGATACTAAAATACTGTTAATTTAAAAATAGCTTTTTATAAAAAGCTTTTTATAATACACTGTTTTGTAATTTTTTATAGAACAAAATGTAAAATTACAATACTAATATTTATTTTTATTTTTCAAAAATTATTCCAACTTCGATATTGACGAAAAACTATCCATAAAGTTTCTGATTGTCAACAGTTTATAAGCATTTCTCATTACAATTTTGGGAAAATGATTGGTATTGACCATGTGTCACGGTGTGCTCTGCACACAAAGGCACGAAACACGGGAGTTATCAAACACGAAGATTTATTCATAAACACTCACTGGAAGATGGAGACACGGGAAGCCGGCGACACAGAAACATGGACAACTAACTGTGGCAATACAATACTGGACAAAGGAGGAACTAAACTAAGGGGGTATATATACACATGAGGGATAATGAAACACAGGTGAAAACAATCAACATTAGAAAACGGCGGGAAACAGAACAAAGGGATCACATGATGACAACATGGAATAGACACCTGACACCATGCCAAATTTCACATAAAAAATCAGCCTTTTTGATTCAAAAATCTCACTACACCTTATAGTGCTGCCCCAAAAGATCCTTTCCAAAAGAATTTCCCATTTTCATGCTGGCATCTCAAATTGTAGTGTTTGTAACTCAACACAGCTCTTGGGCTGATTTGGTAGGCAGTGTTTTCATTGTAAACACACACTTCAGCCTGTCCTTAAATGAAGGGGTGAGACTTCCACTGCTCTTAGCGAGGACCACAGGGCTTCTGTAATTCCCAGCATTCCTTCAGTGTCTGGAGCACATCGCTGAGCAGAGGGGGAGCGATAGAGAATAGAGGAATGACAGAGAAGTGGAGAGAGGAAGTGATAAGGAGAAGGAGATGGGAAGATAGATAGAGAGAGTGTGTGTGTGCTTTGCAGGCATGTATGTTCAGGTGTGCCAACACTGAGCAGATTAACTGGATTCAGAAAAAACAAACAAAACGAAATACCATTCTTCAGGGATTTAGTTAAATGATCGGTTGTTGTGCTCTTTATCCTTGTACACTATTGCTTCTCACTGACCCCAACGTTGTTATTGTTATAACTATATAAAAACAGTCAATTAATGTATTTGAAATAATCATATTGTATTACATAACCAATTTAATTTAACCAATGAATGGTCAAATTGGAGTTTTTCTTTGGTTTAAATATCAACAGCAAGACATACCAATAGTCAATTAGCCACTTTAACATACCACTCAGCATTACATTAACTGATGAGCCATTAAGTCTAGAAAAGAAGTACTCTAATGCATGTTGCAACATGTGTACTTTAAAAACTGTATACTGCTTTCAAAGTAGTTTTTTTCAAGCAGGAGTCTGGTTTGAACCAGAAAACAACTCTAATAATCTTACTACTAATCTTGTGTCTCTATTTGAAAACTTACACATAGGTCCATAGAGGACAAAAACTCGTTTACAAGTTTACATAACGTTTTTTTAAGGCTATATATAGGGAGGTAGTGTCACATAAAAAAGTACCACACAAACAAATTGCTTTGAATATACATACAAAGACTTTCCACACCAATACACCCACATCATTAAAATTATAGAATTTTTCTTCGACTGTCATGTAGTGCTCAAAAATAAGAAAGGAAAAAGAAACAAAATTACAAAAGGAAATGAGTGAAGTGGTGGTGAATGTGTGAAAAGGTGAAACATTAAAATATAAATAAAACACATTTTTGGGAACACTTAGACTGTAAAAAAGAAAAACTGAATTAAACAAACAAAAATGTCCATAAAGACACACAAGGGTTAATTTACACCAACATGGTATCTGGTCATAGTATTAAAAGCATTTGCAGTGGTGTGTTACTGAATGTGTGTGTGTGTGTGTGTGTGTGTGTGTGTGTGTGTGTGTGTGTGTTTACCTTGTATTCCTCATGTTGTGGGGACCAAATGTCCCCACAAGTATAGCAATACCAGTAAATTGATCTTGTGGGGACATTTGTTTGGTACACATGCTCACAAATAATCCAGAATAAAGTACTTTGAAAATGTAAAACTGCAGATTGATTCCCAGTGAGGGTTGAATTTAGGGATAGGGTTGAGGTAAGGGGATAGAATATACAGTCTGTACAGAATAAAATCATTACATCTGTGGGAAATCCCCATAAAGATAGCTATACAAGTGTGTGTGTGTGTGCGTGTGTGTGTGTGTGTGTGTGTGTGTACTCACCAACATAGCCCTCTTCTCCAACTAGTTTAAGAGCCAGCTTATCTGCCAAGACAGAGGAGTTCCCATGGGCGATGTTAGCGAAAGGGCCTGCATGCACAAATACTGGAGTGCCCTGACATGACAGACACACAAACAATATCAACACAAACCATTCAAGTCAAACCTGCATTTCAAAATACCACACATTAGCACCTGAAGTGTTCATGACAGACGAACTGCCTCAATGTTACCTGAAAATCACTTTTGAAATTCATTTAAGAGCTTGGGACTGACTGCTATAATGGGTCAAGCGCCACATCTTGAGTATTTTTTGTAATGTATTTCAGCTTGTATGTTAGCACCATTTCACAACATTCAATAAATTTGTTGTAAAGTCTGTTACAGCATCGAAAGCCAGAAAGACTTCAACGCTTTGTGAAAATGTGTGGCTTGAACCGATGACCCTGCGGTCCTCTGACACCTCCCAAACACCGAAAGCGACACCACACACACGCTGACAGCTGAAGGGACAGGAAGGAGAGACTGCAGGAAGATGGAAAAGAAAGTCTATACAAAAACAAGAATGGAGTAATGGTGGAGTCATTTCAATTCAGGAAAAGGATACAAGCGGTGTTGAACAAAATCAGCTTTCCATCAAAAAGAGAAAGGGGCAACCTTCCTTTATTTATCTAAACTTTTATCACTGAATCCCAGCATCCTCCTTTCACTGCTCATGCAGGTGCATGTTTATACAAACAATACAAAATATTCTACATTAACATAAGACGAGTGAACCAAGCGCAGACCTTTTTAGCCGCACAAGCCTGACAGAAGCTTATTGACTCGATTAATTTAATCAGATTCACTCTGTTTGGTTGACTGAATTTGTTCAAAATAGTTTTGGGATTCGTTTGAAAGGCTTTTCTGAAACTGCAGGGAATTTAGTTAGTGGAATTTGATATTCACTTCTACAATAACTATGTTTTTTATTTTACATTGTTGATGGACAAAAAAAAGAGTACAGCATAATTTCTTGTCTTTAGGTTCAGATCACATTTCTTGCACGTAAAGAAGAATAATAGAAACGTGATAATGTGAACAACTAAGCTGATTTCGAGAGCGCGTAACTCATAACCTAAAGGTCAGCCGGTGACTTGCTTGTATCTGCAAAACAATTCAACAAACCAATTTAATGCGATGAATTTGCTCAATCACTGGCAGCTCGACAAGTCAGAAAAAAGGAACGAGTGATGATCTTTGTGAGTGACTGTAAATGGAAAGAAAGTATATGGTTTCCAGCAAACTATCCTGTGGAAAACTATGATATCAAAAACTGGAAAGGGAATGATTTGAGCCCTTTGCTCTGTGAATGTGGAAAAGAGGAAAGATTTGACATGCCAACGTCAGCAAAAGTTAGAAAACAGGAAAAACTAACTGAGAAAGAGCATTGCAGATAGGAACTGGGTGGTCATGCTTTTTTAACAGGCAAAATTATCAATTTATTTTGACGATTACAGTGTTTATCTTCACAAAGATTCACAAATACTTCTAATCCATCGTAATCATGAAAAAATATTTTATTTTACTGAGCATTTATTATTTAAGCAAATGTTGCACAATGGGCGACACGGTGGTGCAGTGGGTAGCGCTGTCGCCTCACAACAAGGTTGCTGGTTCGAGCCTCGGCTGGGTCAGTTGGTATTTCAGTGTGGAGTTTGCATGTTCTCCCTGTGTTCACGTGGGTTTCCTCCGGGTGCTCCGGTTTCCCCCACAAGTCCAAAGACATGCGCTATAGGTGAATTAGGTTAGCTAAATTGTCCGTAGTGTATGAATGAGTGTGTATGGGTGTTTCCCAGTGATGGGTTGCGGCTGGAAGGGCATCCGCTGCGTAAAACATATGCTGGATAAGTTGGCGGTTCATTCCACTGTGGCGACCCCAGATTAATAAAGGGACTAAGCCGAAAAGAAAATGAATGAATGAATGTTGCATAACATTTTACAGAAACTGATTTTTTTTAGAACCAATGAATGAATTTCAACATGTCTTTACTGTCACTTTAATGAATACAATGCATGCTTTCTGAATAACAGTATTTATCTTTTAATAATATTTTCTCTTAATGTTACAATTCTCAATTTTAAATTTCAAATTTTAATGAGCATCTCATTTTTAGCGAACATACAAAACACATAGTGTGGATTTCAGTCAGCTCCCTTGTTCAGTAGTCAGAGCAATGATCAGGGATCAGGCAATTTAAATTCTGTCTCAGTCGTAAAAATCATGCAATGAAACCTTCACTCCCACAATGCACTGTGGAAATCAAGTAACATCTCTCTCACTATGATGCCTTAATGGACGTTTTGAAGTGAAAATTAGGAAATTAGGCCAGTGCATGATTTCATCACTTGGGAACCAATTGGATCATTGGAAGATGGGCTTTGCTAACAAAATGGAGGAACATTTGAATGCCAGTCTGTGTAGTGGAGGATTACAGTTCACCTGAATCACAATCAGCACCCTTTTGTGCAGAATGTTTTCATATGCTTCAGGATGACAAGAACAAAGAGCTAAATTTTACAGACGGAATTGAATCATATTCATCTAAACCGCTGCCTCCCATGAAGACAGGGCAGAAACGAGACTCGCCCTGATAGCTCTGCCCTAAAGGCATTACATGAGACCAGACGTCAAAAAAGCCGCTTCGAGGGGGGAAGGAAGGTTATGGTATTTGATTAAAGATGATGAGGACATTTTTTTTTTTTACAAAATACTACTATAGAAATATAAAAATAAGAAGAGTACATTTGGATTTACCCACAAATAAACACCAAACACTTATAACAGATTAATAGCTATTTTTATATAATGCAATCTGTATAATAGTAATTATTATATAATTGCTGGCATATGAAACAAAAAATTAGCTCATTTCACTCAGATTTTGATTTTGAAGTTCATTGTACATAATATTAAAAAGTTATGTGAACTGCAATGTTGGGATTTAGAAGTTTCTGTTATTTAGAATGATTTATGGTTACCTTTGCCTGTGATTAGACTAAGGATGGGCTGAAATAAACTTTAAGGCTGCATGATCCACATCTGTATGCATGGAAGTATAAAAAAATTATCTCTCTGATTGCTAAGACTCATGCGCAAGCATAAAGATCAGAGTGAATGTAAACCGTTTATTTTATATTTCAATTTAATTGTAATTAACTTTGACGAGTAGAGAGATACCCTTGCGCCACCCCATTCATTATAAACATGTGGTAAAAAAAGGGTCCTACCAACTTAAAATTAGTACTTACTCAAATTCATTCATTCATTTTCTTTTCGGCTTAGTCCCTTTATTAATCTGGGGTCGCCACAGCGGGATGAACCGTCAACTTATCCAGCATATGTTTTACGCAGCTAATGCCCTTCCAGCTGCAACCCATCACTGGGAAACATTCATACACACTCATTCACAAACATACACTACGGACAATTTTAGCTTACCCAATTCACCTATACCGCATGTCTTTGGACTTGTGGGGGAAACCGGAGCACCCGGAGGAAACCCACGCGAACACGGGGAGAACATGCAAACTCCACACAGAAATGCCAACTGACCCAGCCGAGGCTCGAACCAGCGACCTTCTTGCTGTGAGGCGAACGTGCTACCCACTGCGCCACCGCGTCGCCCCTACTTACTCAAATTGATTGAGGTAATATGTTTTTACAAATGTTTTAAAAGTAATCTGAACTTTTACAGTGCACACACACACATGCTCACATTAACATACACACCCCCAATTCACAGCATGGACATTAAAGCCCACTACAAACTGAATATTCCCACAACCCTTTGCTGCCTGGTCCATTCTGATACGATTCCTCCTCACAAGAGAAACAGGCAGGAAAGGTTTCACAAAGCATTTCTGTGGCTCTCTCTACAAACACCCAACTCCTCTGCATCTCACACGCACAAACTTACGGCTGTACACCCCAAACATCAATCACTAGTCATTAGCATGTTTAAAGGCCGTAAAGATGAAAGGCATTCTAACAATCAAGCTTTTCACCACTGTCTTTTTCTCATTTCCAGTTTGCTCGTGGTGTTTGGGGTGTGATAGTGAAAGACAGAGACACACTCCCACTGAGCCAAAACCAAAACCAGATGTGCACGCGTTACTGTACGAGTGTGTTTTTCTATGTCATGCCTCGAAAATCCTATCACATCACCAACGCTGAGAGTATCGAGTTTGGGAGTTTCCATCAAGATAGGACAGTTATGTGGGAGACAGAATAAGAAAAATAGCACAAGCAAGCGCCTGTGTAAAAGATACAAAGAGTTTGGGGTACAGGAACAGGGAAGAGGTCTCACCTCCAGTGTCTGCATCAGTGTGGGTTTGATAGCATCTTTCATGAGGACGGCCAAAACCCCGGTCACACCCTGAGAGAAGCAAAAGAGCAAAAAAATGTCAGAATATGTTGGCTGCAGTAGTTGTAGAATGTCTGTACGGTAAAGGATTGGCTGATGATTTGGAAGTTAATTATTTAATATAAAGGTTTTATTCATATTGCGATGGTGTAACAAATAGACTAAGAGTTAACAAATGTAAAAACAAAAATGTAGAACTTAAAGGGATAGTTCACCCAAAAATGAAAAGTTGCTCGCCATTTACTCACCCTCAAATCTTTATGAGTTTGTTGAACACAAAAGAAGATATTTTGAAGAAAGCTGGAAACCTGTAACTATTGACTTCCATAGTAGGACTATAACAAATACTATGGAAGTCAATGGTTACAGGTTTCCAACATTTATTGTATTTATATAATATAATAAATATAATATACATTATATTTATTGGCTAAAGACGTGTGTCAGCATTGGCCATCACCATACATATCTTAAGTTACTCTTCTACTCAAGTTTTCTCTCTCTCTCTCATACACACACACACACGCACACACACACCAAGTCATCTGCAGTGATTGCCTGTCCATTCCTGCTGCTGCCAACAACCATCCGCCCCAGTCTGGCCCGCATGTCAGCCAATCCATCAGTCAGAGCGAGGATGGCCATGATCTCACTGGCCACTGCGATATCAAACTGGGTCTAGAAGAACGAATAGAGAAAGTTCATACACTGCCCAGCACACAGTCATATTTTAGGTGATTTCCATCAAAATGAGTTGTCAGGACGCAGACAGAGAAGAGATTTGTCAGAGACACACACACGCAACATCTGCCAAGTCTGGTTTTTTATCACATACAGTAAACTGCTCCCACATGTGTCCAAGACAAGCCCAGCTGGAGTAAAAGCGAGCTGTCCTGGTTTAACTCTCAGCTAATAAATACTCCCCCAATAAAACAGCTGGGCGCAGAGGAGTGGTGGCCAGATGCCCTATCAGGAGAGACGGGCCGCTTAACACACACCACTTGTGTCATCATTACTTGCCATTTAACTGCATTTACAGCACCCTGATTGCTGAGATGATCTAGCCTCAGAGTCAAAGTTTGCAAAGCCTGAGGTAACGTGTCTAAGTGCAATTTTTCTTTTCCAATTTCAAACGCACTCTTACCGTCCAAAACACACACATATAGTATGCTTTATGTCTCTCAAGAACAAAAAGTGGGCCATAGTGCACATTTCAGTGGTTTTGGTACAGTGGGAGGGAGACGAATGTAAGCAAGTGCTTGGCTGGGATCGCTATGCATGCAATAATGCTTTTTTTAACATTTGCTTTTACTTTGACTGCTTCTTGTTGAGGTGCAGACTGTTAACTGGTTGATTTGGTTTAAAAGTCATTATTTCTGACAGCAGCTGACATAGTGCTGCACTTAATAGATTACAGTTAAGTGGAATATACATAAAAGTGAGAGAAGGATAGGAAGGAGAAAGAGAGATCATGAGGAAAAGTGACAAAAGTACTACACATCACCTTTAACTGTTGGTTAAATGAGTAATCAAGGTAAACCGCAAACCTGGCGAGCATGGCCTTTTTCTGTGTTGGCCTGGCCTACAGTGATCTTGCGCAGAAATCGGTCATTGGTATCAACAACTGTTGGAAACAGGAAAAAACAAGATTACTATTCAGAATTTTTAATCAGAATTAAGCAATACAACAGGCTTGTGGACAGTGCAGAAAGCAGCACAACTGTGTCTCTAATGACCAATTTTTGACTCCAGGCTCAAGGTAATTTGATGACTATTTCTCTCTCTCTCTGCCCCATTGCTCTCCTGCTTGATTTTCACAGTCAAATCCAATAAAGGTTTACAAAATGCCTAAAAACGTTTTACTATTACTAACTACTACTAACGTCTCTATTCACTGAAAAAAGTTTTGCTCATGAACCGATGCAGATTTCTTACTTGCTTATAACTGCTCAACTGCAACCTTATAACACCCTCTTCTAAAAAATGTCAGTGCCTAAAATGTCCCCAAAATGTCACTGAAGTTTCTGTTCCAGTACCTCACAAATTATAACATTCAGTAAAGCTTTGTTTTGGGTGGTGTCTCTAAATGCAAATAAGCTGCTTGCTTCCCTCCCCACTTTCCAAAAGAGTGCCTCTGTTACTCGAGCAACAATATATTTGCATGTGTATTATATCCTTGTCAGTTTAAACTAATGATATTGTCAGGGTCACACAAGGAAGTATAAACTTCAAGGGTGTTTATTCAAGTGATATGCACAACAGTAGCAAGGTGAAGCAAGTGAATGGCGTTGTAGTGGGTGAGCGATCTCACATACAAACAGTTCAGCTGTTTAGTTCAGTTCAATGGTAATCACCAACATAAGAATAGTCACTTCCCTTAAATAGTTGTAATAGCATTCACAGGAGGAGGAGAACATCCATGGAAGAGCACAGGAGGATACAGGGGAGAAGACGAGGAGATCCATGCGTTTATGATTCCAGCCACTGAATGAGTGAGTGAGGTGAGTATATATAGTGAGTGGGGATTGCAGGTGCGGGTGATTAGTAATCAGGTGAGGGTTCACGGGTGTGGTGTGTGGTGGATGGTGAGTGAGAGCGGTGATTGGGACTGGGGGAACGAGCAGCGGGTGTGACAGATATAAAGTTTTTTTCTGAGAGCACAAACAAATTAAGCACACAGAAAACCAATTCAACTACACATAAGGTGTTTTCCACTGATGGTATGACATGGTTTGGTTCAACAAGCTCTCTTTTTTTTGGGGGGGGTTTACACTTGATACAGTACTTTTTTTACCACCTTGGCTGAGTTCACAAGCGAGCAAAACCGTTACCAAAATCTGACGTGTAAGGGCCAGAGAGAATCATCACTACCCTCGTCATTGAATTTGCTACAAAAGACAGCTAAATAAACAGTAAAGTCAGTGACAGCTACTGTAGGATTATTATATTTTGACTGTAGCACTCAACATGGTTGTAATTCGATCAGTAGACGTGGTGCAGATGTTCCTCTTGGTGTAAAAAGTCTGTCCGAGTATCTATGATCTGCCCATGTAAGGTGAAGTGTGAGAAGCGAAAAGAAAAGGCTTGAGGACATAAAAACAGTCCCACATATCTTTATAGTTGGTGTGTATGAGCCCTTCTAAATGATGAGCTCTTCTAAGTTTCAAACACAATGAAAAAGAAAAGTTAATGAGCAGCAGCAGAGAAAGTAGTAATCTATCTCCTGTGCTCTCTCTCTCTTTCTCTGTGCACACGTACTCACACACAAGAGGACCTCCATGTGTCTGCACAATACTATGACATACAAAGTCAAAATAATTATCGTAATAGCATCATAAACCGATGGCTGAGGAGCAGATTCAGTGTGAGCTAAATAGGGAAATTCAGATTGTCTCACGGTCGAGGTGGTGCAACTACGACAATATGTCTGTAATCCCACCCAGTTAAAGCAATACTAAACTGCAGTGGAAAAGCAAACCAAGATTAATGAAGCCATACCGAACGGTAGCAAAATGTAGCGAGCAGAGTCACGCCATGCAGTGGAAAATTGCCAATAGTTATGTCAAAAGCACAGAAAAAAAAACAAAGCTCACAAAATGCTGTTTTATGTCTAGGAACGTAAATAGTAGGTGAAGAAATTGCACGTGTATCTGTACATTACATCTGTGAAACTCAACAAGGGTGGGAATAACTTAAATTTGCGATATTGTGATATGTACATTACCAGAAGTATAGTACACGTTTTGTTTTTAACTTTGCTTTTTCATGCTCAAATCACAACATTAAACACTGCAGGAACAGAAAAAATATAATATAGGACTCATTTTTAACATTTATCAGGCTACAAAAAGATGATATTGGTTGTGTTGTTCTATCAGCGCAAATATAGCAGTATTGTGTTTGAAGACAAGGCTGGAAGGAATCACATCATGAGGGAACTCAGCTGGACGATAAGTGATACAAGCTGGACTGATTTTGCAGATCTGGTCGTCACTGCAGAGTTGATGTATGAAGCAATCTAATGAATCTCAAAAACCAATGACCTAAAGTGACCCAGAGGGATGAACACCAAGCGAAACTACAACCTTGCAATAAGCATGCATTCCTCAAAGACAGTTAGCAATTTTTTTTTTTTTTCTTGCAGCCAAACTGAATGTAGGAGGGGGCAGTATGAGACAAAACACAACTCCCAGAGAACTGGGAAGTTGAGGGAGAAAGAATTCAAACCCTATGGTATTTTCTCATGGAAATGCTGAACAATTATTAAACTCATTTTAAACATGTCACAAGAGGCAAACATTACAACAGTGGTTTAGTCTGCTCTTTGGTTGTCTCCCATATTCCTCTTGTGTATCAGATTTAATTCATCTCTCTGTGAGAGGACATGCCGTACATGAACCACATGGCACATCCAAAACGTTTTATCTGAAGACTGATTAGTAACAAGGAAGCCCCATGACAATGTAGTACAAAAAGATCATTATTTATAGTGATATAGTTATCCCATTATCGACCACGGGAAAAGCTAATGGCTTAAACATTACATTTATGAACGTCACACAGAGAGAGAAAGTTCTGTCAGATCTCCTTAGACACACACATTCGCAGCAGGAGAGAGATGTAAAGCTGTTCTTAATCTTCCAGGCCCCTCGTCTTACTGTGCACTTTTGAACCGACATAGCAAATATCCCATCAGTCACTGCAGCACTATCTTCTGAATGTAGGGCTAAAGTCAGCAGATGTTCCCAGGCGGCCACGAGTGAAACGGGAAACACCCTGATCCAGCTGAATCTCATTCCCCAGCGATTAGACGGCACTGCGTCATAACCCAACGCAGAAGGTTTACATTTGGCATCTCTTCCAGGTGCGTAGAGCAGACGTGTTACTGTACGTGCTCAAGGGGGACTAGTTCTCAAAAACTGCTCTCAGATGTAAGAATATGGCCAGTTTGAACTGTGATGGATTCAAATAGAAGGGTCACAAAGTACAATAATGTTGAAATAGCATCCTGACGGCCATGTACTTTGTCATACCGAATTTTTTTTTACATCACATACCATTCAATGTAATCCCGAAATACTTCTGTGACCGGTCAACTATTGACACTTATAAAGAACAATAAAGCAATGCAAATTACAGATGCTCCTACCTCTTTGCCATGTGACCTTCTCAGGGTCAAGGTCAAGACGGACAAACACACTGACCTCTTGTGGTGTGAGATCAGTGGGATTGGATTTGTTTATTCCAAGACTCTGAAAAAATGTTTTGAAAAAGAGACAATGAAAAAGTAGATCTTTCAAATTCAACAAACCGACTATTAAACCATTTTCTCTGCTGCAATTCTGGCTGTCTCAGATGAAGAATGCACGAGCATTTTCCTAAATTGTAAATGTTTTGCAATTGGAGGCCCCAGTATGGTCACAGATGTCTTTTTCAGACGCTCATTTTAAATGCGTTTTTCTTTTTTTTATCGTTGTCAGTCTCTCAGAAATTCACCAGCTTTGGCTCTTCAAATGCAAGTCAACCCAGTCAGTCTTTGAGCAAACATAAACAGTTTGTATTTAGAGGAGTCTCTGGGCTTATCTGTGTCACAGCCAGCATAGCACAACATGACTTGTTTACTTATACAAAAAGAGAAAAACATTGAAACTTGTGAACAGCTGAGACTTGCTGTGAATTATAAGCTTATACGAAAGTTTTCGAAGAAGCAGCACGAGGACCCCTGTTGTTTACCTGATGTACTGCACTTTCTACAAGCACTTAGGGCCACAATGATATAAGGATTTAAGTCCTCATTTTAATCTAAACAAATTAAGATAAATGAATAAATGATAACAAGATTATTTAATGATAAAGTATTACAATTTGTAAAATATATAAAGTTTTTAAAGTTGGATGTTCATTAGGAATCCCATTTACTGGATAAGGATTAGGGATTAAAGAAATAGTTCTCCCCCATTTAGGCCTCTTTAAAGGGATAGTTCACCTAAAAATGAAAATTGTGTCATCATTAACTCCCCCTTTACTTGTTTAAAACCTATTTGAGTTTATTCCTCAAAAGAAGCACACAAAAGAAGATATTTTGAAGAATTATGGTTGATGGCACCCATCGACTTCCATAGTAGGAAAAAAATATTATGGAAGTCAATGGGTCCCATCAACCAGAATTTTACAAAATATCTTCTTTTGTGTTCAACAGAAGAAAGAAACTCACAAAGGTTTAAAAACATATGAGGGAGAGTAATTAATGAGGTGATTTTCAAAAAAGTCATTCATTTAAAATGAGAATACCTCATTTATCCAGCTGCTTAAGATAATGGAAAGCCTGAAATTTTCTGAAGCTTGAAAACCAATTTAAATCATTTTTAGTTATAATAAAGCCTCCAGTCCCCTTAGTTGAAAAGCAATTCTCTGGTAACATCAAATGATGAGGGGATTATCAAGCAATAAAACTTAAAAGGTTTGACGTGCGACAGTCTTGTCCAGACTCACCTGTAGGCGAGCCAGCTGTATGGGAGAGAAGCGCCTCACACCATTAACAGATGGCACTAGTCTGCTGTACAGGGCCTAAAAGACATAAAAAGATTAGAAACTCATAAACATTTATCTATGAAACCAGAAACAACCAGCTTTAATGCTATGGACTGGCTAACTATTGATCAACCACAACATTAAAACTCGGGAAGAACATCCTGTGCAAAAATCACAAAAACAGCAGTTGTTTACCTTGTCTGATTGGGTAGCTTCATGGAGAATGCGGGCATCAATAGCTGCCGCCACTAGATTATTAGCTGCGGTTATAGCATGGATGTCTCCTGTGAGGTGGAGATTAAACTGAGAAGAAAAAGAAAGTGAGGCAGAGAAAGCTGCTTTCTGAAGCTTCTGATGAATACAGTATCATCTCTCTCTTACACACAAAGTCTGGCACAAAAGATCAGGAATTTGAAGTGTAAATGCAAAATTTTTTATTTTACTTCATCTTAATCGCTGAGAAAGTTATTCAAGAGCTTTCTTCAGTTTTGGTACGATGGGAAAGGGCTTTGTGATAGCGGGAGACAGGATGTCTGTAGTAACTCACCTCCTCCATAGGAATGACCTGTGCATATCCCCCACCCGCCGCTCCTCCTGCAGGGAGACCAAATAATGAAGCAGACTGACAAACACAAAGCAACCAAAACACAAGACAATATGTCTGATATAGCCAGACATCAGATCTAATCTCAAACCTAATGATAAAATGAGTGTTGCCTACATAAGCAACATTCTAACTAGCAAAATACACTACAAGAATGAGTTGAAACGCAACAGCAAATTTAATACTTGAGCAAAATCTTTGAATGGAGTTTGGCATTTGCAAATAACAGGTTAATAGCAAATAAAATAGATGTATTAATACATTAATTAATAAAGTCATAATTTTCATAATAATCAGTCATAATTTACAACAATTTGATAATCTGGAATCTGAAGGTTCTAAAAAAAAATCTAAATATTGTAAAAATTACTGTTAAAGTTGTCTAAATGAAGTGTTCACACTATTAGTCAAAAATTATGTTTTGATATATTTACAGTAGGACATTTTCAAAAATATCCTCATGTAACATGATCTTTACTTAATATTCTAATGATTTTTGGCATAAAAGAAAAATGTATACAATTTTGACAGACACAATGTATTTTAGGCTATTGGCAAAAATATAACTGTGCAACATAAGAGTGGTCCGGGTTCTCACACGCGCACACACACACGCACGCACACACACACACCTTTGACTCCAAAAGTTGGGCCTTGTGAAGGCTGTCTCAGGCAAGCGAAGGAGTTGAGTTTGAGATGAGCGGAGAGGGCCTGGGCCAAACCTATGGTCACTGTACTCTTACCCTCACCCAGAGGAGTGGGAGTTATACTGAAAAACATAGAGCAAAAACATTATCAGCACATGCTTTCACGGAGCAAGGGCTTTGAGACTATACATCTATTCATCCATCTTCTCCTGTTCTTTTTCCCTCTGATCTCACTACATTAGACTACCGGCAAACCCTCTCCCCATCAGCATCCTCCCTCTCTCCGTCTTTGTGGAGCGGCTCTTTTGGCAGCGCAGTAAAGGCATGCCAGTGCCTGACAGTAATTGAGTAGGCCGGTGAGGAGGGCAGTGCTGCTTCACAGCGTCTGTAGGCAGAACAAAGAGCCGGACTTAAAGAAAGAGTTAGGGGAGCGGGAAGGGGCCGCTGATAAAGCCAGGGGTCTGCGCATTCCCCACACACATGAAAGAGATCCTGGGCCCCCGATCGGAGCTAACCGAGCCACGCTTCACACACACGGATGAAAGGGAGGCTCCTGGTGGGCTTGAGGGCCGGTGCTAGATAAGATCCCTGGCCCACCAATCACTCTCTCTAGGAATTTAGAGGGAAAGTACAAACGAAAGCATAAAAACACACAAACATAGAGCTGGGGTTTGCCTCAAATGCTTTTTACCTCTAATAGTATCAACACTTCTACTATTTAGGTTCTTGCAATGTAATAAAATATGGTTTTCATGGTCAACGCATTTAGAATTAGCTGATGAAAAAAAGTTTAAATGAACAGTCGATATAGTTCCTGTTCGACTTTTTGGTTCCATTTAAACTTGGGTAACATAAGGTTGCAATAGTTAACATTAGTTTATGTCACACTAGTTAATGTGAACTAACAGAACAAAATAAAAACCAACAGCATTTAGTATTTAGCAATAACTAATGCTATTCAAAATAGTGTATCTGTTAGTATTGATATTATTTAATGCACCTGATGTAGCATGAACATTAACAAAGATTAATATAATTTGTAAATTTTTTGGTTGTCCCTCTAACTGACTAAATGATTGGTCAACTGGCTACAGAAAAAAAAGAAAAAGTTAAATCATATAGTTCAAAATAAACAGTAAATTTGGCTATAAACTGTAATACATTTTGTTTTGATGTGTTTATTCAAATGAAAATGTATTCAAATATTCATATAAACACCTTTATACTGATGGAAAAGCTTTCTATTCAGCTTTCATTGGGCAAAAACCACACCACCTGACTAACATCTAAAAGTAACCAAATCACAGTTTGTTTAGCTCTGTGTCATATTTTGATATGTGAAAATGTAGAGTCGATTCCCCTCTAATAATAGTCCAGTGTAAATCTAATAAATTCATTTAAAAACAAAACAGGGTTTGGCTTTTTCCAGGTGAAGATGAAGAGATCTTTTGTTCTTAAGTGTTTTCAAGTTTGTTTGCCTTATGTAGCAGACATTCAACCAACGGCCAGTGACTGTGACATCGGAGTCTAATCTACCATAATGTCCATACAGCATATTTACCTTTTTTTTAGTTGATCCACACAGTGTGCATGAGACACTGACACAGCAAAAACAAACAAATAATCAAACAAACAAACAAAAAAACACCATTGGAGAACTAGTAATCAATCACCACTGTTTCGGTCAATGGTTTTGACCCTACAAATCTATTGTGGTCAAAACAAAAACGATTGTAAATTTGCTATTAATTGACTTACAGCTTAAACAATTTATTACTAGTTTTGTTAGAACATACAAAAAAAAACATTTCACGCTCATCACATGCTAATTGAAGCAAATATTTTTTTAATTTTTGAAAAATTGGTGCTGGCCCACCTGAAGGACATCACTGAACCCTCACTGGACTCTCTTCAGTTTGCCTACAGAGCAAACAGGTCTGTGGATGATGCAGTCAATATGGGACTGCATTATGTTCTGCAACACCTAGACAGCCCAGAAACCTATGTGAGGATCTTGTTTGTTGACTTCAGCTCGGCTTTCAACATCATCCCAAAACTTTTCCTGCCCAAATTAACTCAGCTCTCCGTGCCCAACTCTGTCTGTCAGTGAATCAACAGCTTCCTAACGGACAGGCAGCAGCTGGTGAAGCTGGGAAAATTCTCATCCAGTACCCGCACAATCAGCACTGGCGCCCCCCAGGGGTGTGTCCTCTCCCCTCTGCTCTTCTCCCTGTACACGAATGACTGCACCTCAAAGGACGCCTCTGTCAAGCTCCTGAAGTTTGCAGACGACACCACACTTATCGGCCTCATTCAGGACGGTGACGAGTCTGCTTACAGACAGGAGGTTAAGGAGCTGGCTGTCTGGTGCAGTCACAACAACCTGGAGCTGAACACGCTCAAAACAGTGGAGATGATAGTGGACTTCAGGAGAAACCCCCCTGCTCTCCCCCCACTGAGCATCATGGACAGCATTGTGGCAGCAGTGGAGTCATTCAGGTTCCTGGGCACCACCATCTCTCAGGATCTGAAGTGGGACACTCACATTGACTCCATTGTCAAAAAAGCTCAACAGAGGTTGTACTTCCTTCGTCAGCTGAGGAAGTTCAACCTTCCAAAGGAGCTGCTGAAACAGTTCTACACTTCCATCATTGAATCAGTCCTCTGCACTTCAATAACTGTCTGGTTTAGCTCAGCTACGAAATCCAACCTCCGAAGACAACGTCGAATAGTTCGGACTGCTGAGCGAATCACTGGTACAACCCTCCCTACTCTCCAAGAACTGTACTTATCCAGAGCAAGCAGAAAGGCTGCCAAAATCACTCTGGACCCCTCACACCCAGCACACTGCCTCTTTGAACTTTTACCTTCTGGTCGACGCTACAGAGCACTGTGCACCAGAACACCCCGACACAGAAACAGTTTCTTCCCTCAGGCAATCCATCTCATGAACACTTGAATGATAGTAATTATGGAACAAACATCACTACTTGCTATACACTTTTTATACACATAAACACTTATTTAACAACATATTTTACATGCCAATTTGCACATAACAGCTGCCATATAACGTTGTGTATAGTAATATACCTGTACATACACTTACAAAATATTGCTTCTTACCTATAAAGCTTTAAATAATTTAGCACCTGTTTATATAACCAACCTTCTGTCTTGCTACAATCCAACCCGCTCTTTAAGATCTCAAAACTCAGGGCTGCTGGTAGTACCTAGAATAGCAAAGTCGAGTAAAGGTGGTCGAGCCTTCTCATTTATGGCTCCTAAACTCTGGAATAGCCTTCCTGATAATGTCCGAGGCTCAGACACACTCTCTCTGTTCAAAACTAGATTAAAGACCTATCTTTTTAGTAAAGCATACATTCAATGCATTGCATAATGGTATGATGCATGAATGTGCCCCACGCAGGTTTTGCATCTCGTTTATATACACTATGAACAGCAGCTACGCTAATTATTCTCTTTATTCTCTATTTCCACCTGGGGATACTCATCCCGAGGCCCCCAGAGACTATGCAGTGCCACTAATGCAATCCAAGACCTGTGAAGAGATGATCCCAAGGTTTCCATAATCCCAGACCGGGCCGTATCCTGAGGAGCTGCTGTGGTGGTCATGGAGGAGTGGAGAGCATGAGACTGATTCCTGTGAGACCCCAGTGAAAGACGAGTCTTCACTGACGTCCAGCGTTCACCAGCCTCCGGCGCCTAGACTGCAGCTCTGCACAAGACGTTTGGCCATAGGAGAAATGGTCGTGCCCAACTGAGCCTGGTTTCTCTCGAGGTTTTTTTTCCTTCACTTTCGCAAATTGGTGAAGTTCGTTCCTCGCCGCTGTCGCCACTGGCTTGCATGGTTCGGGACCTGTAGAGCTGCGCATCGATGGATTTGCTCTTCAGTGTTTGGACTCTCAGCAGTGAAAATTTAAACCACACTGAACTGAACTGACCTTAAACTCTAAAAAACTGAACGGACACCATTCCAATTCACTATAATCTTCTATGTGAAGCTGCTTTGACACAATCTACATTGTAAAAGCGCTATAGAAATAAAGATGAATTGAATTGAATTGAATACACTTGTCAATTTGTATATTTGCATTCACTATTACTTTTATTTTTAAAATATATTTATTATCTGTTTTTTGTCCTGTCTTTGTAATTCTGTTGCACTGTAGAAGCTCTGTCACGAAAACAAATTCCTCGTATGTGTGAACATACTTGGCAATAAAGCTCTTTCTGATTCTGAAATAATGAAATATATAAAATACCTACTAATGAAGTTTATTACATTATTTATTTGATCATTAATTTAAGTAAACTAGCCCCCCCAGCCTACTTAACCCCTGCCAATAATATAATGTACATGGACAATATTACAAACTAAAAAAAACTTTTAGTAAGAGACAGCCCTAATTCATTTTAATATTAACCAATTGCTACTTATCACCTTGTCATTCTAATGTATAGCACTGCTTTCATATCATGTGATTTTGTCTCACCCTGCCACCAGGACGTATCTGCCATCAGGCTGGTGTTGGAGGCGGTTGAGGAGAGATAAATGGACTTTGGCTTTGGTGTTCCCATAGGCCTCAAGCTCCTGCGGTAGCAGGCCGATCTCCTGGGCCAGCTGGGATATGGGTTTGGGAGCTTGTGCTCTGGAGATCTCTATATCACTGACGGACGCACAAAACAGAAAGTAGCAGAGAACTATTAGCTGTGTGCACAATGAACAAGCTGAGGTTTGAGTGATGCTTATTTTGAAGAAAGCATAAGGCGGATTTGCTCATACCTGGGTACAGGTGACAGTGGATGAAGTTTTAGTGGCCGGAGACTCCACGGCTGGTACTGCTGTTCCTGTATCCACCTTTTGCTGCTCCTCACCACATGCTGACACAAACACCACAAACACCTCCTTAGCAAACCTTTTCAAAATACACTAGCACTCAAAAGTTTAGGATCAGCAAGATTTTAAGATTTCTAAAAGAAGGCTGCATTTATTTGATCAAAAATAACTGTTAATATGAATGGAGAGCACAGAGAAAATATGCATGTTTATATATGTTTTTTTTCTTTCTTTCTTCCCTTTTTTAATTACAATTTAAATAAGACCATTTAATTTTTTTATTAATTTATTTATTTTTACTGCTGTACTTTTTGCATATTTGTATTTACTGTATATATTTTCAGTATTGCTGTAAGGCCTAATTTGTGTTACTTTTATCTATAATATTATTTTATTTATCTTATTTTCTTTTTTTAGTTGTTTTTGATGAAAGAATATATAATTGTATTATTTAATTCAGGGAGGAAGAAAATGTGAACTAATTGTTTTCTGCTGATAGATTAGAACAGTTGATGTTTTGTGATTCTTTGTATTCAATACTATAACTCTGACTAATATGCATCAATAAAACACAATTAAACTAAAAATAACTGTTAAACTGAAATATTATTACAATTTTAAATGAGCTATTGAAATGTAGTTTCATATTTAATTTATTCCTGCGATTCAAAGCTGAATTTTCAGCAACATTACTCTAGTCTTCAGTGTGACATGATCCTTCAGAAATTATTCCACAACTAATGAAAATTAATGATGAAATTTAGCTTTGCCATCACAGGAATAAACTGCATTTTAAAATCTATTCAGTTGTTTTGAATCATCATAATATTTCATAGTAATATTGTTTTACTGTATTTCTGATGTGCCCCTAAAAAGAATAATGATCCTAAACATTGTAATAGTAACATTGTAGCAGTAACAAAAACTGCACCTTTATAAACCAATTGAGAATTATTTTTCAATTACTGTAACAAATTCATTCATTCATTCATTCATTTTCTTTTCGGCTTAGTCCCTTTATTAATCTGGGGTCGCCACAGCGGGATGAACCGCCAACTTATCCAGCATATGTTTTACGCAGCGGATGCCCTTCCAGCTGCAACCCATCACTGGGAAACATTCATACACACATACACTACGGACAATTTTAGCTTACCCAATTCACCTATACCGCATGTCTTTGGACTTGTGGGGGAAACCGGAGCACCCGGAGAAAACCCATGCGAACACAGGGAGAACATGCAAACTCCACACAGAAATGCCAACTGACCCAGCCGAGGCTCGAACCAGCGACCTTCTTGCTGTGAGGCGAACGTGCTACCCACTGCGCCACTGCGTCGCCCACTGTAACAAATTGTACTGTAAAATAGTTCACTTAACTTCACTAAATCACAGGTTCAGGAGATTTGATAGACAGATAATAAAATCACAGACAGATTTTAGAGTAGATTATTTTGCCAATTCTAAAGAATTTAACTGAAAGAAAGCAGAGAATCTTTCACCTGCATTCGAAAAGCAGCAGTTAAAGGCCCGAGCCCTGTGGCAGATTCAGCTACAACTCTGGACTCCCAGCTGTCAGGGTGCTCTAGGAAATAAAGATCATATTTAAGAAAAGTTGGCCCAGACTGAGCATCTAAGGAAATACAATTAGTGGTGTCTTATTATGTTCCCACACTAATGGAATCTCTGTGGGTTGTGGAGGAAATAGCATGGGCCTTGAAATCCATTAAGGTCTTTTGGAGATGGCAGGTAATGAAAGGTGAAGAAAACCTTCTGACTTACTTCAACCACATCCTTGTCTTTCACATTCAGGGTAAAAAAATAATAATTATAACAGTTGCTTCAAATATCAGATGAGACTTCTCAAGAAAAGAATTGCCCTGTATGTTTTATATACACCAGCAATGTAAAAATCAATTGTTATTACTCCTGCCAAGCATTGTATCTTTACTTGAAAGAAATATACCTTCCATTAGTGCCAAACCGAGGTTGATGACTGCCACGCCGGGCCTTAACCATGTTGATGGGATGTGATTGTGGTTTGTGTTTAATGTTATCACCACATCCGAATCCATGATCTGAAACACATTCACAATTTTTGCCTTGATTTATCCAGATGTCTTTCCTGAAAAAAGCAGCACTGCCCTCTGGTGGTTGAAATGGTAAACAGCGCCTTAAGATGAACTAAAACAAAATCTCCCACATCCATCAGCCGATTTACCTGTTTTTGCAGGTGTGTTGAGCTCCACTGGCAGGTCTGCAGTACCATGCCATTGTTTTGCAGCAAATATTGAAGAGCCACCTTCAGGGGTCCCTCCACACCCACCAGCACTGCCATCTTGCCAACTAATGGAGCATCTACAAGTGAATTACACAAGAGTAAATACTGTAAACTGATTTTAATTCACAGACTTCATCTCAAGTATTACATTTCAACATCACGTTACAAAAAAGGTATTATTTTTAAATAAAATACTTTTATAGAAGACGTTAATGTTATCAAAAGAAATGTGAGAATAAATAAATCACCACAGCTGTTTACAGCGTTGCTTGAACACAGAATCAGCCTTTATTAAATAATCACAGAAGGAAAATATCTGTTTATTTTTGCATGCATAATCAAAATGTGGAGGATCTTTAGATATCTGTATATATATATATATATATATATATATATATATATATATATATATATATATATAATTGTGCATATTACACCAATTTAAAAAAAATGACTTTCAAAGTGTGAATTAAGTGTGACTTTGTCCTGTACAAAAAAAACCTGAGGGTGAGTAAATTTTCATTTAAGACTGAAGTACTGAGGCAAATAATTCTGCTTTACCATCACAGGAATAATTTGCAAAACATGTCTTTCTGTATACTGTACTGCAATTACAAAAAATACCTTTTACTGTATTTTGATGGAATATTGAAAACATTTTAATTTACCTTATACTTTTGAACAACAGCATACATGCATTTTAAATGACTTTTAGAGGAACTCCTCAGTATTCAATAAACTGTCTACGTAAAAACAACACATATATTAACGCATTAACAAAAAGATACACACCATGCCTGGCAAGCAGCTCCAGCACAGCTCCAGCAACAGGTGAGGTGAAGCCGTCTCTCTCATCACCCAACACCACACGGCCAACATTAAGATCACACACACTACAAAACCAAAAATGAGAAAACTTTGTAAGTATAAATGTATTTATAATATTTAATAAGCTATCATGTAATGAATAGAGGCTTTTGTTCTGGACAGAAAGAACTAGGCACCAGAGAACTAATTTCCCCATACACCTGCATTCACACTGTCACAGTGAAATTTGAAGTCAAGTAAACTGACAGTTAGCAACACTGCATTCAATATAATCAACAACTGGAGGAGGGAGGACGATGTGATTGAAGATGTGTTTTCATTGTGTGGTATAATGGTGATGGAACATAGATATATAAATAATATGATAAAAAAAGCAAAAAGGAAGACTAAACTTACTACACAGCTTTCTGGAATATTGATTCTGATTGGTCAATCATGACATTCCAATGTATGTTATTCCTAGATAATAAATGCTGAAACTAATAACACAGGCTTGTCTGGGTACTACGAATCATCTGTGAGTAAATTCACATACATATTTATATGCTTATCTGTCACGCTGTTTGATGCCATCTTGTGACTGAATAATGCATATGTTAGTGTGAGCTACATTCACACATTTCTTTGCAAGATTTACATTTAATTAAAGAGTTACATTACATTTAATCAATTTTTACATCTAATTGTTTACTTTTGTGCCAAGTAGCCATGCAAAAATCGGGATAATGTACATCTAGATGGTTGTTTCCACAGAATAAACCGTTCAGTTTGATAAGCTTTATTCTGAACAGCTGCCTAAATTTAAGGCTGACAAAAAAAAAACACAACGCCACAGACAAAGGTGACAGGTAAGTGTCACTAACATTAGCTTTCTGAATGTGTCTTGGAACATTTTTAATTATTTTGCTAGTGTTTCGTATGACATGCATTCACCCGATCAGCACACACTACAGTGAATATTCGTTTTGTACTTCCTATTGTGCTAAATTAGACCATGCTCTTAAGTAAGAGCTCACTTGTTTCCCAGATATTAGTTCCTAGAACTAAAATTGTTCCTAGTTTCTGTGGTGCAAAATATTGTCCAAAAACCATGTTCATCTGCCAATAGTTCTTGAAACTGTGAAAAAAATTTCTTCTGGTGCAAAACCCCTTCATACAAATAAAAAAAACACACAAAACAAATACAAATTTAAAATATGGTAACACTTTAAATTAAGGTGAAGTAGTTACACATGTTCCATGCACTTAGTAATTACAATAAATTATGCATAATTACATGTAACTAAACCTAAACCGCATTCTAACCCCAACCATATAGTAAGTACATGTAATTGATTAATACTACTTAGTAAATAAATGAATAATAAATAATTACACTGTAAATATGTCACCTTAAAATGAAGTGTAACCTAAAATATTAACAGGTAGTAAATTCTCAAGATTACTCGCATAGATGGCTGTGGCAAACTGTTAATTTGAAAATATGGTTGCAGACATGAACAACTAATTATAAGTAACATACCCATCCACATCTTTCTGTGGCTTGATAACATTACGAACACTTTTGGAAAAGAAGGTCTGAGGAAGGTGCAAGAAAATGCCATGAACACGAGAATCTTCATTTAACCTCAAGATCTCCTCAATGACCTGTAAATCAGGAGCATAAAAAATGAATAAATCAGGAGACAGAACTGTAGAGAACTGTTTCTATGAAGTATTACATTCATGTTTATTCACGTTTATCACACATGAAGTATTACATATATGTTTATTCACAAAAGCTATTTATAGCCTTTCAGATTATCACATATCACTGACCTCCTCTTCTTTGCACTGGTGTGGAAGACAAATCTGCATCACATTCAAGCCAATCTGTGTAGACAAAAAAATATTCAAACAAATCTAAAGTGGTATATAATATCTTCTTGAGAACAGATTCATCACTGGCAAAACAACTTTAAAGTAATACATAATTTAAATGTTCCCTGGTATTTATTTATATATATATATATATATATATATATATATATAAATAAAGTTAAAATATAAAATAAAAAAAATAAAAATGTGAGGGAGGGTGTGCTCCAACTATAGGGGGATCACACTCCTCAGCCTCCCTGGGAAAGTCTATGCCAGGGTGTTGGAGAGGAGGATCCGGACGGTGGTTGAACCTGGGATTCAGGAGGAACAATGTGGTTTTCGTCCGGGCCGTGGTACACTGGACCAGCTCTATACCCTCACCAGGGTGCTCGAGGGTTCATGGGAGTATGCCCAACCAGTCCACATGTGTTTTGTGGACCTGGAGAAGGCATTCGATCGTGTTCCTCGTGGCATTCTGTGGGGGGTGCTCTGGGAGTATGGGGTCAGAGGCGCTCTGTTAAGGGCTGTCTCGTCCCTGTATGAACAGAGTAGGAGTTTGGTTCGCATTGCCGGCAATAAGTCAAACTTGTTTCCAGTGCATGTTGGACTCCGGCAGGGCTGCCCTTTGTCACCAATTCTGTTCATAATTTTTATGGACAGAATTTCAAGGCGCAGCCTTGGGCTGGAGGGGGTCTGGTTCGGGGACCACAGGATCTCATCTCTGTTATTTGCAGACGATGTTGTTCTGTTAGCTTCATCGAACATGGACCTTCAGCATGCACTGGGGCGGTTTGCTACCGAGTGTGATGCGGCTGGGATGAGAATCAGCACCTCCAAGTCCGAGGCCATGGTGCTCCACCGGAAAAAGGTGGTTTGCCATCTCCAGGTTGGAGGAAAGTCCTTACCCCAGGTGGAAGAGTTCAAGTATCTTGGGGTTTTGTTCACGAGTGAGGGAAGGATGGAACGTGAGATCGACAGGCGGATTGGTGCAGCGGCAGCAGTAATGCGGTCGATGTACCGGTCCGTTGTGGTGAAGAAAGAGCTGAGCCGAAAGGCAAAGCTCTCGATTTACCGGTCTATCTACGTTCCTACTCTCACCTATGGTCATGAGCTTTGGGTCATGACCGAAAGGACAAGATCTCGGATACAAGCAACCGAAATGAGTTTCCTTCGCAGGGTGGCAGGGCGCACCTTTATAGATAGGGTGAGGAGCTCTGTCACCCGGGAGGAGCTCGGAGTAGAGCCGCTGCTCCTCCACATCGAGAGAAGTCAGCTGAGGTGGCTCGGGCATCTGTTTCGGATGCCTCCTGGACGCCTACCTAGGGAGGTGTTCCAGGCATGTCCCACCGGGAGGAGGCCTCGGGGAAGACCCAGGACACGCTGGAGGGACTATGTCTCTCGGCTGGCCTGGGAACGCCTCGGGATCCCCCCGGAGGAGCTGGAGGAAGTGTCTGGGGAGAGGGAAGTCTGGGGTTCTCTCCTAAGACTGCTGCCCCCGCGACCCGGCCCCGGAAAAGCGGATGAAAATGAATGAATGAATGAAAATATAAAATAGTGAGAGCTTTTAGACTAACTTGTAGAACAGACAAAATCATACCTTTCCAGCCATCTTCTTATTCATTTCCAATAAACCATCATCTTCACCAGCCTATGATAAATAGAAACATACCAGCTTTCAGTTTCTGAGATTTACTGACAGAAACACATTTAAACTCTTTATATATAAACACAAAGTCTGACCTGAATGATAGCCAGTGTAGGTTTGAGACCTGGGTTGGTTCCTCCGATAGCCTTGAGCTCTTCTCTGCACCTCTGAACAATGTCACTGTAAACGAGATAGATACAAAATACACATTTAACCATTCAACTCACAGTGCTTTCATTGCATCTTTCAGAAACTACATTCTTTCCACTAACGGCCAATAGCAGATCTTTAAATTGAATGAAAATTTGAAAGAACCTTTTCAAGAAAATTTTCCTTTTATGCGGTTGTTCAATTTCTAAGTAAAATAAAGTCAGTATGATAAACATAACCTAACAATACTTTGACATTTTATTCTACAACACAAACCAGACACACTTATTTACTCCAAACATACGTATTGTCAAAGAAAATCTATATAACTGCTTTACTGTTTGCTTTTGGACACAATAAATGATAACTTTGAAGCTTTAAAAAAAAAGATTAATAAAATATTATTTATACACTGAAGATTATGCAGCGTATTATTAATTTATTATTATAATTTTATTATTAATAGATATATGAAGTGTTTCCCAGTACTGGGATGCAGCTGGAAGGGCATCCGCTGTGGAAAACATATGCCGGAATAGTTGGTGGTTCATTCCGCTGTGGCTACCTCTGAAATAGAGACTAAGTCAAAGGAAAATGAATAAATGAATGATATATGAAGCTGCACTCCCCCAATATTTTGAATCAATCATTCAAAAATAATGAACTCTTTTTTTCATGAATCTCCTTGAAATAAATTACAGAAAAACAAAAATAGTTTTTGGCAAGTTTGCAAAGTGACATGCATTTAAAGCAATTTTGGTTATCTACTAATGACTCTTTAGTCAAAAATGCTGACCATGCATCAACCAGCACACCATCATTTAGCCTATTTTTGTGCATTACTCAAACTCAAGACTTTAAACCTCAGATAAATTAGAGCATTTGCTGCAAATTTAGGCCAAACCGTTACTAATAAGGGCCTATTATTATTTTTATTTTGCCATTCACAGTACATGTTCTACCTCAATACTCCATAACATCTTCAGATCACATTACAAAAATATAACTTAACTTTTCTGATTTTGATTGTAATGCAATAATGTGCACTTTTTGTAAAGCTGCTTCGAAACAATAATTTGTGTAAATATTGTGTAAAGCGCTATACAAATAAACTTGAATTGAACTGAATATAAACTATGTATCCTGCTCTGGACTTTGAATGAAAATATGCATAATAAATAAAGACAAACAAAATATATTGCTACATTCATATCTGAAGTAATTGTTTTTGTTTGTTCAGCTGAACGTAATCATTTAAAGCAGATTGGTTAACATATTTTGCAAGATAAATGTATCTTATGTTACAGAGGAGTCTGTTGCGCCATTGTAAACATTTTTGCAAGGCTGTCTGCAAAGACATCTTTACTGATTACTTCAACCCTATTTAGCAGCTACCTGACCTTTGACTATTTGCAAACATACAAAAAGATACCTAGGGTCACTTGTATGTGGCTCAGAGAGGAAAAGCAATTTGCCAGCATCACAAAAGGGATCTTTTTCCATAATTTAATATGTCTCAATAATTTAAAGTGAAGTTGTACATTTAAAATGAAATAAATAAATGTTGCCCCTGAGCAAAAAATAATGACTATCACACATTTTTACTATAATTTCAAATGAAACCCTTAATGAACATAATTCAGTGTAACAATACTTTATATGCTAAAACACTTTAAGTTCACACTTAAATTATAGGTGATATGTGCCTATTATACAAAGCTTTTCAAGATAAGTTCAGGTTTAAACAAAAAACTTTTTTAATGTACTTAAAAACAGACAGTTAAAGGGTTAAAAACTATTTAACAAGTGCTTTTTAAAATAGTGCAGTCCTGTCATTTAAATTTTGCCATTGTGATTTAATCTGCTAGGTTCACGCACTCCTCATCAAAAAGTTGTTACCATTTCAAATGTAATATTAAAAGTTAGTAATAACATGTATTGTTAAATATGCATTACATATTACTAAATACAGGTCAGTATTAGTTTGATTTTTACACAAACATATCTATTACACTGAATAAGTCATTTTACACCAAAAAAATATATTTGAACCTTGCATTTAATAGGTAATTTATTTAAAAATCACTTCACCTGGGTTTGATATGGTACTGATTAAAGTCTATACATAATTAAATGATTTCATAACTGGGTGGCACCCATCAAGAATATATATTTTCAGGGACGAATAGGGAGCACTGTAAAACTTTTTAGTGGTTCTTGCTTTACTAAAATAACTTTATAGTTATATTCTGTTCTTTATAGTTCTATACACTTTCTATAGTCTGTCTAACAACTACTGTTTCCAGTTATGGTGGACATGCATGAGTTATTTCACATTTATGTAGTTACAAAAAACTATTATCCTTTAAAATAACTCATGTCTTTAAGATTTTCTGGTTTCAGATTTAGCTAAACCCACAAAACACTCAAAAGAAAATCTCTAGCGAGAGAGAATCAGTATTGTGATCCTCCACCAGGGGAGCGGGTTAGACGAGGACATTCAGTGTAACACTGACCCACTAAAAGCTTTCATCTTTAGTTAAAATAAAGAGTCACAATTTATAGGACATTCGAATACATATACAGTATCACAATATGAAAAGGTAACCTAGTTAGGACACAGAACAATTACAGTAGGCTACATCCGCACAGTGTGAAGACAGACTGAAGACTAATGGGAAGCAGAAGTTACATCAGCAGGCAGACAAAAACCGGCAGCACGTGGAAACAAATAAACGGAACACAAGAGACACTTTATCTTCAGCACAGCTAAAGTTGAAAAACGTGTAACTTTTCGCTTTCACTTAGTGACCTGACAGAGTTGTATTCTTACCCAACTGCTCTTTCATACGGTGGTCCATCGTATTTTCTCGCATGACTTTGTAAACTGGCTGCTGTTTCACTTGTACCGCTGGTCGAACTCGCTTCTCGAACCCGCAGAAAAGAAACCGTGCTGATATCAGGTGTGTGTCTGTTCTCCCGGTTTAAAACTTTGACACCGGTGCGTGATCTCTGTATGCTCGAGTGACTCCGATGAGCGTGGCGAAAGGCGACAGACAGTCTCATCATGCTGCTGGGCTGGAGCTGCTGGCAAAGCGGTGTCTGGTCTGATGCTCAGGTGATCTCGAGCACTACTGGGTTAAGCAGACAAGACAAGCGCGTGCCAGACACCGGCACCGCGGAAGCGCGCTCACTGAAGAATCGCTGAAGAGCACTTGAGGCGTGTTTGTAATAATTGTTCACAAGTCTAAGCAAGAGCACAAACGACTCATCTGGCATTGGGCAACCTATTTTTTCGGAACATTTTTTCTTTTAATTTACAAATCTGTTATAAATGTGTATAATTTTTGTTGTTTTATTAAACGTTTCTATTTAATATATCATAATTGTACATCAAAGACAAAAAAAAATAGCTTAGGGATAGTTAGATACGAATAAAGAAATAAAAATTAACTGGGCATTTAGTCACCCTCAAGTGGTTCCAAAACTTTGAGTTTCCCTTTTCTGTTGAACACAAAAGAAGATATTTTGAAAAATGTAACCACTGACTTCCATAGTAGGAAAATTGTGTTAGTCAATGGTTACAGATTTTCAACATTCCACAAAAAAAATAAATAAATAAACAGGCAGTTTTGTGACAAGTGAAGGGTGAGTAAACGATGATAATACTTTCAGTTTTGGGTGAACTATCTCTTTAAGACTCACAGACATAGTTCAATTAGGACATTTAAGACATTTTTTTTATAAATGTGCCTTAGAAAAAAAATTATTGATGTGCAACTGGAGAAAAAACAAACAAACAAACAAACAAAAACACTGATTTGATATTTTAAGATTAGTGCAAGTTTCTTTCAGTGGAACCGTGCAGACTTTATTTTAGGATAGTTCACCCAAAAATAAAAGTTACCTCATTATTTACTCACCCTTCACTTGTTTGAAACCTTTATGAGTTTCTTTTTTCTATTGAACACAAAAAAATATATTTTGAGAAATGCTGGTTGGCTGGCACCCATCGACTTCCATAGTTGGAAAAAAATGACTAAAAAATGACATTTTTCCAAAAAATCAAAACTAAAATGGGTTTTGAACAAGTCAAGAGTGAGTAAATGATGACAGAATTCTTATTTTGGATGAACTATCCCTTTAAGCCTTTTCTGTGAGGCCAAGTGAGTAAAGTAGACCAAGTCATACTGATGGTCATCATGGCAGAGGCTGATAGCTGAAAGGGAGCATATGTTAATGCTAAGCAGGAACAGCACTGTCTAAAATTGATGTCACCAGATGAACCTGTTCAGATCCAGCAGTCACATTTATATCATGAGCTTTGTGTTTGTTAGGTTTGTGTGAGTCTATAACTAACTTTCAAAAGTTTGGGGTTGGTAAAATTTATCTTTGAAAGAAATAAATCCAACATTTAAGCATTAAGTCGTCGATTTGAATGAAGTATGGGGGGGGGGGGGGGGGGGGGGGCAATAATATTGCAAAATATTAGTTTAAAATGTATGCTTAGTATGTTATGAAATATTTTTTAAATGAAAAAGCTGAATGCCCATCAGCCTGGTCTCCAGTCTTATTTTTGTAAATGTTCTGATAAATAGAATGTAAAAACAGAATTTGTTTGCAAAGATTTTTAGAAATGTGCTTTTTATTCACATTTAATTAAATGCATCACTATTAAATTATTAAAGAGTAGACTAAAATGAGGGCTGCACGGTGGCGCAGTGGGTAGCACGTTCGCCTCACAGCAAGAAGGTCGCTGGTTCGAGCCTCGGCTGGGTCAGTTGGAGTTTCTGTGTGGAGTTTGCATGTTCTCCCCGTGTTGGCGTGGTTTTCCTCCAGGTGGTCCGGTTTCCCCCACAAGTCCAAAGACATGTGGTATAGGTGAATTGGGTAGGCTAAATTGACCGTAGTGTATGTGTGAATGAGTGTGTATGGATGTTTCCCAGTGATGGGTTGCAGCTGGAAGGGCATCCGCTGCGTAAAACATATGCTGGATAAGTTGGCGGTTCATTCCGCTGTGGTGACCCCTGATTAATAAAGGGACTAAGCCGAAAAGAAAATGAACGAATGAATAGACTAAAATAAATCTACAAATTTCACTGTAGTTATGTATCAGCACAATGTTCTCCATGGAACACTGTCTTAAGATAAAGTATTACATACATATCCAAATAAATGTCCTCAGAAAGATTTGTGTAATATTGCATGTGTTTGTTTTAATAGATGTGAGCCGGAGACATCATGTTTCACGTGAGGAAGACAGATGTGACCTAGGTAAAAAAGTTACCGTCTAATTTATGGCATCAGCCAAAAGCATTTGAATGAATGCACACAGAATGAGATACAGCTGACAATATTTTGTATACAAATGAAATAGATGCCTCACAGACGTGTAGTAATAATCACTTGATAAAGTAGTTATATTGACAAGAAGTAGCAGTGGCTCAGTGGTTAGCACTGTCGCCTCACAGCAAGAAGGTTGCTGGTTCAAGTCCCGGCTGGGCCAGGAGGCATTTCTGTGTGGAGTTTGCATGTTTTCCCCGTGTTCATGTAGATTTCCTCCAGGTGCTCTGGTTTCCCCCACAGTCCAAAGATAGGTATAGGTGAATTGGATAAACTAAATTAGTGAATGAGAGAGTGTATGGGTGTTTCCCAGTATTAGGGACTAAGCCGAAGGATGAATGAATAAACACTTCTGAATCTGTAATCTAGGCAACAGATAAGGCACCAAATTCTGCATTTACTATAATAAAAAAAATAGAAAATTCACAGTTGGTGCAAAACAATTTTTCTTTTTTCTGTACTCATTCACTGACTCACTTTCTTTGGGCTTAGTCCCTGCTCCATCAGGAGTTGCCACAAAGGATTTACTCTGGCATATGTTTTAAGTGGCGGATGGCCATCCTGCTGCAACCCACCACTGAGAGTACACTAATTCGTGAACCCCCAGTTCTGAGAAACACCCATACGCTCTCTCATTCACACATACACACACTCATACACTACGGCCAATTTAGTGTATCCAATTCCCCTATAGCGCATGTCTTTGGACTGCGGGGAAAACCGGAGTACCCGAAGGAAACCCAGGCAGACACAGGGAGAACATGCAAACTCCACACAGAAAGGCCTCCTGGTCAAGCTGGGACTCAAACCAGCAACATTCTTGCTGTGCAACCTGTCTTCAAAAAGTCTTCAACCTGAGGCAACCGTGCTAACCCCTTAGCCACTGTGCCGACCTATTCTGTAAACACCAAACAATACCAATGAAAACTGGAAAGACACTGATGGCAACATTTGTTGTTCTGACCAATTGCCATTTCTGAAGCAAAAAATCCTCTAAATGGCTATATTTTTATTTCAAAATCTCCATAGTAAAATCATTCAAAGTTATAATGATTCTCTGCATTTACCATAGGCAAGTTGGAGTAAAACATTTACTGATATTTTATTTTATAAACTACTGATAACATGTCTTCAAAATTTCATATAAGAATATTATGATTTTCAGCATTTATCTGTAGAAAATGGCAGTAGTTCAATATAAACACACTTTAACGAATATATTTATATATGTAATGAAGTTTGTAATGTTTATATTGTACTGAAGTGTGCAATCTGCTTATAAAATTGGAGATAAGAAAAAAACAAAATAAACTGTAATACGTTTGAACAACAGTGTTTCTTTTGAACATCACAATATATGTGGCCATTTCACCGTTTCCAGAAGAACATTTTCTTAAATGGGTTGTTCCTATCATGTCTCTTGGCTCTCTCCAGCTTGAAAAGGATCTGCTTGACCTCCGCTTCAGTCGACTGAACATTGGATTGAATGTAGTCTGTCATTGAGCTCTGCTCCTCTACAAGCATGGCCACATCCAGAAAAACCTCATGAAGGCTCTGAATGCGTCTCTCCAGCTGTACCATTTCTGTATGTCGGCTCTCGATCTGGATGAGTGCAGACCGTGCGGTTTTACCTTCAGAAACCATATTCTCACTGAAGACGTTCCACTGACCGCTCTCCAGCATCTCCTCGATCTGTTCTCCAGTAACATCTCTCCCCACAATCTCCATCTGCCGCTGAATATGTGCCTTGCAGGACTCTTTGTGGCTCATCTCGGCATCATTGTACTCCACCATGGCATCACGAAAGCTGTTGCTTATGCTGGAATACTGTGTTCTGGCTATTCTTGCCACTGGTGAATTGACACCATATTTTGACTCTAGCTCCTTTCCACGAGCGTCCATTTTGCGAAGGTCGGTAAGCATCTCCTGACCACGAGTTTTGATGTCAGCTGCAATTGCATTGGGGTCACTGGTGGTATTAGACGCACTAGAGCCCAAAAAGTGTGAGTTTTGCTCCCTGAGACGCTTCACTTCCAGACGAATATAGTGAACCTGACGGCGAGCCTCCTGTGCTTCATCAAAGACAGCTTCCATGTCAGGGTTGGTGTCGGAGTACTGAGGAAGGCCATTGAGGTCTGTGTTTTCTGAAGAAGGGAGTGATTGGGCAGTTTCATTCTCTGCAACTGTCCCATTAGACACCGAAACTGCCTGGAGGTGGCCAAGTCTGTCCCTCATGCCTGAAGTATTTGACTGAAAGACACAAAAACGTATTTTATCTATGAATTCATATGCAGCACAGTTGTACATAGACCGTAGTTACTAAAGTACACTATATGGTCCCAACAAACAACCCTTTTAAATAGAATAACCTGCCCGTCATACCGTCTGACGTAACCTACGTGCCCCTATAAGCCTGTCGGACAAGAAAGACCAGTTTCTACGAACACGTTTTAAAAATATAAGCTTTGTTTAACTCTTTCTATTACAGTACGCTCCATCATTGTTTTAATACTTGAACAGACGTGCGTTTTAGTGTGTTTAGTTATATACATTCATTAAAAACAGTACTGATTTAGAAAATTATAATCAATCACAAAACGTGCAATTGCAATGTGAGCTCAATGTATAAAATTACTCTTTTAATTTAAACTTTACTTGCCAATTGAAACAACACAAATGTTTCGAGCATTATTATGACTGTGGCCTACCTCAAATTATGTCCTTCTTTGTTCCTTCCTCTCAAAATCAGCTTGATACAAAAAATAATCCGTCCGAGACAATAACAAATGCATTTAACGTTACTCGATTTCACTTCTGCAGCCAGCACCGCACAAGTGATGATGATGTCATAGTCTCCGCCCTAAGTCAGATGTGCGGTGATGATCAATGTGTCCGGCAGAGGGCAGTAGAGATGTGGGGACAGAAGAGAACCTAGGAAAGTAAAGAGCCTAACACAGAACCGTTCCAAAGGCTTTCAATTGCTGGTCGCGTTGAAAATGCGAGAGCATAAGCAGATTAATTGATAAAGGCTTGAAATTATGCAATTCACGAAGAATATTTATTATTAAGAATATTTATTCACTGGTTGATTAACCTCTGGTGTCTCTTAATCATTTTGGACCAGCTTTTGGATTTAAAAAAGCCTAATTCTTCAGAATGGCACACATTTTCCTCATTTTAAAATCGCATTAATTGGATAATTGTAAAAGAAAAAAAGTCTCAAAAGACCAAAAATTAAACAAAATACACTTTAAATGTAATAAAGAGCAATTATTTTCAAAAAAGGAACAATATCAGACACTTAATCATCTTTAAAAGTTGCCCCCCTAACTATATAAACATCTCTGCACATCATCATCATGGCTCAGAGGCCTCAACCTCAGACTTTTACTTAAACCCAGGCTATATTATATGAGTTGGAAGACATGAAGAAGACATCTGACCGCTGTGGTATTTCTTAAAACAGGAATGATGTCAAAAGTAACGAAACGTACGTCTGAAAATTCTATTCAGCGAACAGGTTTGGCATCAAAGTTACGCCCTGCACCGCGCATTCCTTCACTCCCCCACCCGGGACAGGAGGACATCAGCTGCCTCACTGCAGAGAGGATGGAGCTGCTGCACTGACATGACATGTCGACTTAAGTCAAACTGCAGATCATTTGAACAAAAACATAAGGTAATGGACTTTTTGGTGGATGACATGGGACTTTTTGCTTTTTACATTTCGGCTCTATATTATGTTTTTATGGGCAATTGTTAATTATTAGAATAATATATTCATTAGAATGTTGTCAGCATGTAAAACAGAGTAACTGAGAGCTGGGACTAAACATCATTTCATTTTTCATAAAAACCTCATTTTAAAAGATAATGTTTTAGACAGAAATATATTTTTGCTATGGTTACTAACTCACAAGAGTGGTCTGTCATTAGCAGGTGGTATTTTTGTACAAATGTAGAACAACTTCAAAATATTTTCACTTTTAACATAAATTGCACATTGTTACTTTTGACCCCATCGGTAGAAAGAAAAGTAACACATGGATGGTTCAAAAGTAACACAACATATGCTAAATATACTTGCTTACTCTTGTTTATATTAAATATATCTGACTATTACCTTGTTAATATGTTAACTCGCGAACATATTTTGTCCTTTTTTTCCCCAAAAATGTTAAATTACATCTTCATTATAAATTTTAATTTCAGTTTTACCAAATGTTTCAAAAGTAACCAAACAATCCAAAACTGAATAATTTAGAAGTATGAGACCTGTTTATCTGTAGCTAAAACTTTAGTGACTCAAATAAAGTCTTATATTTTTAGATTTACGTTTTGCAGTCAAACACTAATAACTGAAGAGCATATTATTTTTAAAGAAACAAAAGCTGAAGTAGCAATTCAATCCATTCAAACTTGTTTGGTGAGTGACGCCAGTCAAAAATAGTTTCACAGATAAACTTGTTAGACTTGTGACTTTTTCGGAGTAGATAAGGAAGTATTATCTGCCTTTTACAGTCAGAAGGTATTTTTGTTCCATAATGACTGAAAATGAGCCTGAAAACAAGGACTGCCTGAGGGATAATGATATGGCAAAATATAAAATCCCAATTTTATTTGTTTTTGTGTCGTTTCATGTTAAATGACTGCAAAGAGAACCAGGACTAAATGTATTATTTTCTTTTTGGTGCTCCAGACCAAATTAACCAATACAACCAAACTACACTCTTAAATAAATAATGAGTTTGCATGCTGGTTCCACAAAGAATCTTTTTTAAGATTTATTTTTGGCATTTTTGCCTTTATTTGACAGGACAGTAGGTTGACAGAAAGTGAAGTGGGAGAGAGACGGGGGTAGGATCGGGAAAGGTCCACGAGCTGGGATTTTAACTTGGGACACTCGGAGTGCTGCCACACCATATGTCAGCACACTAACCACTGGGCTATCGCACCGACCCACAAAGAATCTTTAATGAAAACATTATTTGTAGTAAAAAAAATCTTGAGATTATTAAAATGTTACACCTATTTACACTGAGAAAAGGGTTCTTTTAAGGACTGTTCACTGAATGGTTCTTTTAGGAACCAAAAATAATAGTTGTAGGGCAAAAACCTCCTTCTGAAAGCTTATTTTTAAAAGTGTACAAACGTGAACACAATCTGAAACCCACTACTTCAGGGGTCTCGTTGCTCTCTAAGTTTTTTGTGTTCACACTTACTGAAATGAACTGCAGCAGAGTTTGTTTACATCAAACCAACCCTGTCAAGTGTGAACACACACTGAATCTCCTTTGCTCTTAATTCTTTCCCATAGCAATCATGAGGGACCGACTGAATCATCTTCAGACCATCTCAGAGACCGACAGCCACCTGGAGGAGGTGGAATCTGACTCTTTCAGCAATGTGGACCTGGAGGAGAACTTCAGCCAGCAGGCCGTCATTTATGACAACGGCGAAGACATGGAGTCCGTGCTTGACGAGGCTCAAGACACGAGACGTGAGATTCAGCTTATCCGCCTTGAGGTCAAGCGTCTCAGGGACCAAAACACACGTATCCTCAATGAACCGACACGCACAAGTCACGTAAAACGTGACGCCAATGCCATCGCAGGTGACATCAAGACCCGTGGGGTGGACGTTTTGGCACGTCTACAAAAGATGGATGCCCACTCCAAAGAGCTGCAAGAGGAGCATGGCATCAACTCAGCGGTGGCCAGAATTGCCCGAACACAGTATGCCACCCTGAGCAACAACTTCCAAGACGCAATGACCGAGTACAATGATGCTGAGATGAATCACAAGGAATCGTGCAAGCGTCACATTCAACGGCAAATGGAGATCGTCGGCCGAGAGGTGTCGGGTGACCAGATCGAGGAGATGCTGGAGAACGGCGAGTGGAACGTCTTCAACGACAACATTATGTCAGAGGGAAAAACGGCTCGTTCTGCGCTCAACCAGATCGAGAGTCGACATCGGGACCTGCTGGAGCTGGAAAACCGACTCAACAGCCTTCATGAAGTCTTCCTAGATGTGGCGATACTCGTGGAGGAGCAAGGACCCATGACAGACTACATCTTAAACAATGTTCAGAAAACTGATGCTGTGCTTGGGGAAGTTCTTATCAAGCTGGCACAGGCCAAAAGATATGACAATAAGAACCCGTTCAAGAAAATGTTCTGTGGATGCTTTCCTTGTGCTAAAGTCTGAGTGAATGTGAACAGACTTGTGCATCGGAGCTTCTGTTGCCCTTTGATTATCATTAAAAAAAATAGGAAGACAGAGGTGTATAAGGAAAAAGACCATAGATTTCTGACGCAAAGTTTTGGTTGAGTAAAAAAAAAAACAGTTTGATACTCTTGAAGTGAACAATAGTCAGGCTAAGAGTAAATTAAACACCTACCGCAAATGAAAGAAAATGAAATGATGTTCTCTACAACTATACAACATATAGTCCTCACTATTTGCCTTCTTTTCTTTTGCAGATACAAACTGTAAAAACAAAAATTAAATCACAATCAAGTATTTGAGGTCAGCAAAAGCAATGAAGCTTTTAATCTGATATTACGCTAGATGTTATGTGGGATATACATAGGCTATAATTTATTCAAATATTTGAGATTCTTATTAATCTAACTGAACTGCACTTACATTAATCCGGAATATGAAGCATTGGTCATGTCTTGCCATATTTGCAATGCATGTTTATCATATTTTGTTTGTTTTGGCAATCAGTTAGTTTCTCTGCAAGTTTTTATTGTAACTCTTACTTTGTCTTTATTAAATGAATAACATGTGAGAAATGTTTTGTTTTTAAAAGTATTTTAATTGGAACTAGATCACAAAAGTTTGTCAAGCTGTGTGTGTGTGTTGTTGTTTTTTTTTGACTAAATAATCTTTTCAATATAAATAACTTACCAGAATTGCACAATTAAAAATGCCTTTTAGTCTCAGAAGAAGAGGAATTATAGCATAAGCTTTTATGAAAAAGTGGTATATAGTAAATGTTTAAATAGCATAACAATAAGTTGGCTTTATCAAGCTTTAATAAACCAGGATATGCTGTCAGGCTGACAATTTTCTTTTTATTTCATATTACACTAGAGGCTGTTAAATACTTCATTCTGATTGGACGACAAAAAGGTGTGCACTTATTTTCACATAAAAGCACAGAAAATGCAGTTCCAGGCAGATTACTGTTCCATATCACTACGCAACATTTAAGTTTATTGCAAATTACCCAGACACAAGTGTCAAATCAAACCAACAGAAAACAGAAGGCTTTGGATTAGACATGTAAGAAACTAAAAGCACACACAGGAGCTGTTCTAGGGACAAAATGTGTCTTGAAATACATCTTGAGTTGTGACCGATTAGTTGACTTCTATACGTCAAATTATTAGAAAATAATGCATTATACTCTAATAATTTAAAAGTCAATCATCAATTATTGTTTATAAAAATTAGGCCATTCTTTAATTTGTAACTTCAACTGAGTCAGGTTTATGTACCTGATCCATGTAACGCTGACACCACAAAGAAAACATTCTTTTAGAAAGTTCTCGCTCTTTATTTAGTCTGTCTAGTCTAATTCTGCCTAGTTAGAATGTGGAAACATTCATGCATCAACTTTTTATTTAGTTCATGCATGAATTTTATAAATAGACAGATGCTGTTTCTCACATGACTAACATTTCCTTGTTCCTAAAATACCATACATGCCACAGATGTGATCTATTTTTAACAGAAAAACTATATTTTATATTGATGACAAAAAAAAAAGGAAATATTTTTATATAGCCATTTAAAATGGAATTTCAAAGCAATTTACACAAATAGAAAAAAAAAACACTGAAATACAAAAGAATGTACAAACAAAATAAAACATGAATAAATAAATAAATATATACAGCTATGGAAATAATTATGAGACCACTTGAAAATCCTCTCAGTTTTTCTGCATTCATATAAATTATGTATGGGTTTGAGTAAAATGGTAGCATTTGTTTTAATCTAAATGTTTGTTCAAATAAACATGACAGGGTTAAAATAACAAGTGTTTTTATTTGATATAAAAAAACTCAGGGTTATTCCAACAAATATTGAAGTTTAAACATTAATAAAGTGTTGTACATCAACATATGAATACTTAAGTATATTTTGAGCTTTAATGACCTCTGATCCTTATATAATAATAATAATAAAAATGGTATTTGATAAATTTGATAAAGCGTTCGCAATAAAGCATAGACTTTGATCTAACAAGTATAGAGTGAATAACAATAAATATCACACTTTAATAGTAACTGTCAGTTCTTTAAGTCTTCTATTCTAATTTTAAAAAGGCTCCAGCATTAAATACAATATGCACCTGAAACAACTGAAAAGTGACCCTGATCTTCACTAAAGTGGCTTGTGATTTCAAGTATCCTCAGACAAAGATTCACGAAGATTCACATTTAGCACAAGTCCCTTTCCGACCATCTGAGCTTTTTTTCTTCATCAGTATCTCAATCATCTTCTCCTCCTATAAGACACACAAACCAAACTGAAATACTACAAAAATTGTTAAAGCTTTATGAACTCATATACAACCAAGTGTGATCATATGAAATGTCTTTAGTTTACTCACATTGACGTACCACATGCTTTTAAACTTATTTATTGCCCAGTTATACAGCTGGCTGTAAGGTGCAAGAACATGTAGATGCAGATGTGGGACGGTGATATATGGAGGCACATGGAAACCTAGACTGAAATATGGTCACATTATCATTTTATACTTCCTTCATCCAAATCAGCACTTGATGAATATGATAAAAAAAATGCATACCTGATGTCTTCCAAATCTGTCACATTGTTGGCTTTCAGTACATTTCTTCCCATCTCTGCCATCCTCCTAACTGCAAAGAGGAATAATCATATTTTGTATTAAACTTCCCATTTAATCTCTGGGGCGGCGCAGTGGCGCAGTGGGTAGCGCTGTCACCTCACAGCAAGAAGGTCGCTGTTTCGAGCCTCGGCTGGGTTAGTTGGCATTTCTGTGTGTTTGAGTTTGCATGTTCTCCCTGTGTTCGCGTGGGGTTTCCTCCGGGTGCTCCGGTTTCTCCCATAAGTCCCTAGAGTGTGTATGTGAAGTTTCAGCTCAAAACATATAACTCTTTTGGTTTTATAACCCTTTGAATCTGCTCCTTTTAGACTTTGATCCTAATTGTGCCATTTTGGTGACTGTCACTTTAAATTCAAATGAGATTGTGCTTGTTTCAAAAGAGGGTGGAGTAACAAATGCCTGTGTGTCAGCATAGTGGCAGATGAGTGAAAAGTTCGTCACTGGGGGGTGCTTTCCCCCTCTGATGACATGTACAAAGAGAGAATGTCAATCTAAGTGTTTCTGCAGACTGTTTTTATGAAGTGTGATTATAAAAAATACATTTTATACTTTTTGTCATTAGAAGCTTAGTTATATTCAAACACTTTTGCCACACAGCTGTGTTCAAACCCCTTATAAAAGTGATTTTTGCATAATAGTTTGTTGCTGTCCCCTGCTGGTTACACGTATAAAAGCTATTCACAAATTATGGTTACTCACAAATAATCAAAGGCCACTCCACAAAAAACACATAATCTTACCAAGACTTATGTCATCTGCATTGAGTGATAAACAGCTATAGATGTGTTTCTTTGGTATAACCAAGTAGTGATGAGGTGCACCTGGATCAATGTCCCTGAAGCAAACAAAGTCCTCATCCTGTCCAAAAATAAATCATAATAACAATAATCACATTACATTCCTTTACAGCTAGATATATTAAATAGAACTCAATTTAACCACAACAAAATTACTATTGTTATGAAAGACTTTTTATCATATAGTCATAGTACCAATATCCTTTTTATGTTACTAGTAGTTAATTTTTAGGGACTAGTATATGTCAATATGTACTTGTCTACTTATTTACTAGTGCTTATTTTTTAGGTAGTACTAGTACAACAAATTCCTTTTTTATATTATAGTGCTTTTTTTTTATTAGATACTCTTAACTATTAATTAGACACTAGCAATAAGTCTCTAGCAGGGCCAGACAGAATCTGAAGACATTGTTTGCTATTTCTCCTCAGAATTAAGTAAAGAATCTGTGAATTTATGGGGAATGATTTGGGGAGCGTAACTAAAAACTTAAAACATGAAATAAAAAATATAAACTTTTTAACTTGTATTTAAGGTTTACAATGCAAATCCAATTGGTAAACAAAATTGGTTTCTCATTTAATATAGACAAAAAATATGACTTTACACAATGTATTGTAAATAAATCATATAAATTAATAGAATTATTGAAATTAATATAAAAGCTGAACAAATATATATGTAGAAACTGATGTAATTTTTACTAGTAGCCACAGTAGAGATCAATTAAAAACATCACTTGTAAAAATAAATGCTTACTAGTAACATTTTAATAAATACTAGTATCCATGTGTGCTATTGTCTATTAAATAGATACTTGTAGCTACAGTATCTATAAGCAGCAAATACTGTAGCTGTTTCAACCTGTGCCTAACAACCTCCATTAGCTGTTATAAATTCACTGTATAATCCATGGCTTCTTGGGGCTTGTTGCAATCAACAAAAGAGTGACTAATGAACCAAGTACTAGAACTATCTAATGAATAAGCACTCTACTATTATCAATTTAATATGTACTAGTATTTAATAAATAAGTACTGGTTTAATAAGTACAATTAGGGTACTTAATGGAAAAAGAAAAATATTTACTAGTAGTATTAAATCAGGATAGGCCTACATCATTTATAGATTGTGTGCGCACGTATATCTTTCCACTCTGGGCTTGCCATAGGTAAGTTTTCGGGGTTTCCCCGACCGTGTCACGCGGATGAGGTCAGACTCTACGTCAGCTTTAACTGATTATTATTTTCTTATTTCTAAGTTTATAAGAGTTTAGACAAACCACATATAAACACCTGATTAAAATATAAAAAGCAAACATCTCTACAACTATTTGTCCTCTGTCATATTACGGCCCCAGGGAATAGTTCTCGAAGCATTCATTCATTCAGTTGATAACTGACCTTGTTTATGACGTTTCCTTCCCAATTTAGAGTGACAACAACTGAAACTACCTCTTTGTAAAGAGCACTATAAAATGTATAATTATATAAAACATTAGCTTTAGAAAGAGGAGTGAATCTGCTAATTCATGGGAGTGAAGAGAAGAAATCGAGACGAGACCAACTTACTTGTGCTAGTATCTCAGTGTATCGATCGTCGCCCTTCGCGATGGTACAGAATATACACGTTTCGTCCAGGATTTCGTCCATGGTATCCTGCTTGTTTTCACAGGAACAGGTTTTATCACATATTCTGGCTTAATGCTCGGCAAACCGAAACTGCCTCTCAAGTTTCCAGTAAACTGTGTCATCCGTTCTTCCGTGTTCCTCCATTTAAATCCTATGAGCTCATCTGTTTTATGACAGAGTCTACAGTGATATAGCCTCGTGTATAAAACTTCATGTAAATATTTCGCGTACGGTTTCAGAACGGCGCTTCTTGACACTTTCGTTTTGAGCAAATTCAGGGACTGTCATAAAAAAGGCATGACATGAAAAACGAGTGTTGCATAAAAATACAATGTAATAGTTGAGAATTAAACGGAGTGACAAGGGAAAGGCTTGAGGGTGTTGGGCTACTCACAAAATCGTTACATAATACTAACATTGTAGTACTTTGTATTTATTTTAACTTCCAGGAACAGGCGTTGTTAGCTGACACAAAAACCGCTACATTGTAATCATAGATATATGCTATGCATTGTAATAAAATTGCACTAGCCTACTTTGTGTTTTTTTAAATTGAAATATTCAAACTCATTTCCTGGTCATGTGACCTGATGATGTCACACCAGCTGCAGCCATAAGTGAACAGTTTTAATATACTTTTATGTCAGTGTGTGAATTATACATTGACGTTCAGGAGGGTCAACTGTTTCGGATAGTTTGTGTAATGCATGCTTCAGTCATTTATGCATTTATTTTGAATTACATCTAGTTTACTAATAAAACGTATTTAAGTTTTCAGCGTTTTGAGGGATATTTAGTGTATTCTGACCTACAGTGTTCTCTTATTAACTATTTCAGATGTTACTGTTGGTAAACTACAAACTATGCGTCTAATTTGATTTTATTTTTAGGCTAAATGTAGATACAAACACGTATTTTACGAGAAAACAATGTCTTGTGAACACGATGTCTATTGGTGCTCTAGATCTGCCGCTTTCAGACTTTTTTCTCGAATAGACTAATTATGCATTCACAATGGTTTGAACCGTTATAGGGGTGGTCAAATGTATATTGATATTATCTTTTATTTTAATTATTAACACTATTATTTAAAATACAGATCAGAGTGAAATATTTCTGAGTATTAAAGAACTGACCCCCCATACATCTTGTTTTGACCTCCTTCAGGGGTGATCAAGCTTTATTTAGGGGGGTCAATCCCCCCAAACCCCTGTAATTCGCACCCTGCTTTTATTGACAATAGTTTGACTAGTAAAATAAGAACACAATTCTTAATTTATTTAAAGACTATCTATAGGATTTTTAATAAAAGTAACTTGCATCTAAAAGTGAAATTTGACTATGATCTGACTTTGAATAACTAATATGTGATTTATTAATTAGTGAATTATGTTTTATTATGGTTGGTATAATGTCTTTTGTTCAAAGCAAATTATGTATTTTGATATTTATTTTTTAGAATATTCCATTTCATATAAATGTGCTAATAAAACATTTAAGAGTTTTAATATGACCCTCAAATTACCCAATACATAACATTACACATTTTTCCTAAATGTCTATTAAAATGTATTAATTCTGCATATCTGTAAAAATGTCAAACTATATTAGAATATGTCGAAATTATTTCCATCTTTAGTAGGTTTACAAATATTGTAATATTTTTAAACCAAAAATAAAATGTAATAAAAAATAAATAAATACTGTTGGTTTTATTTATGACAAGTGTGTATGCATGCTTTTCTGATTATTCATTCATTCATTTTCTTTTCGGCTTAGTCCCTTTATTAATCTGGGGTCGCCACAGCGGAATGAACCACCAACTTATCCAGCATATGTTTTACACAGCGGATGCCCTTACAGCTGCAACCCATCACTGGGAAAGCTTTTCTGATTAATAATAATAATAATAAAAAATATTTCATACACGCACACACACACACACGCACGCACGCACGCACGCACGCACGCACGCACGCACGCACGCACGCAC
>CAIGQV010018299.1:6279724-6292985 GCA_903798115.1 Danio jaintianensis | reverse complement strand
ACACACACACACACACACACACACACACACACACACACACACACACATATTTACATTTAAATGTTACTTTTTGTGATAGCTTTATTAGAAAATTAGGAGCCAATTATGAACACATGACCACATTATGTACCAAAAATGAACCCATCAAGTCATAGTCTGCCACTGTCATTGAATTAGATTCTCAAAAAATCTGGTACGATCACATTCAGATATATAATAATATTGCAGTTTCATTATTTACATACTTGGTGTTTGTTGACTTGTCTTATCGAAAAATGGTTTGTCACTGCCCTCTGCTGGTTACAAACAGACAATCAGCCTTACTGACTACAGACACCATCAGTCTGAAACTTTCTGATGCAGAGGAAAAAATAAATAAATAAATCACACAGAAATAACACTTGATAGCCTAGAGGTTATAAAAAAAAAATCACACTGAGAAAATTTACATTAAGGTTATAGTTTTGTAATGGTTATTATTCTGATTGTGCTAAATGTTTACATTCACGTGAAAAGTTAGGACACCCTATTCAATTTCAATGTTCCATATAGGGCATAAACAATTAACATTAACATTGGGAAATAAAATCTGAGATGAGCAAGAACAACATATAGCATTAACAAAATAAGCCAGAAAGTGATAATAAAATGCATTAACTAATCATCAGCATTTACTCGCCCTATACTTGTTTCCAATATTTTAACTTCTTTCTTCTGTTACACACAAAAGAAGATATTTTGAAAAATGTTGAAAACCTGTAACCATTGACTTCCATAGTATTTGTTTTTCTGGTAACACTTTACAATAACAGTACATGAATAATGATGTACTAATATGTAAATTAAATGTTACTTCATTATGAACTAATGATGAGTTAAGGCGTTATCATTAATTTATTTTGTCATGAACTCCTGTGTGTAAACGTAACAGTTCTGCACGTCCGTCTAGAGCCTTTACATTGAAAAACATCATGTCTACATCAAAATGAAGTTTAAACACAGGAGTTCATGAGTAGTTAAGAAGGAGTTAATAATAACATGCCCCTCCAAGTAAAATGATGGCATAAAGATACATTAACAGCTCATGAGTTCATGTTGGTTACATTTTGCTTAAACGAAAGTGTTAATTAATAGATTAATTACCAAACATGTACTAACAAGTAAGGTAGCCATTATTCACGTGACTCATGTTGTAGTTAAAGTTAGTGCTTGATTAGCGCACACCTGAACTCATCATTAGTTCATAATAAAATAACATTTAGTTTACATATTAGTACATCATTATTCAGGTACTGTACTGAAAAAAATTATTCAAAGATGATTCCTTGGATTTACTAAATTTTGTTAAGTTAAGTGGTTGTAAACAATTGATTTGGGCTGAATTTAACAAACAAAAATTAAGTTGAACATTACTAAATTTAATTTGTTTGTTTAAATTCAACCCATATAAATTGTTTGCAACAATTTTGCAGAAATCATTTTTTTCATTGTGTTTTTGATAAGTGTTACAGTTTTTCCTATTTTGTAGTCCATGGTTACAGGTTTTCAGCTTTCTTCAAAATATCTTCCTTTGTGTTCAACAGAAGAAAGAAACTCATAAAGGTGTAGAAACTTGAGGGTACATTTTTATTTTGGGCTAAATTATCCCTTTAAAACAATGCTTGTCCAACAGCTAAAGTTTAGCCAAAAATTGGGTCAAGACAATGAAACAAGACAATGATCCCAAACACACCAGCAAATCTACAATAGAACTGAAGACAATGATCCCAAACACACCACCAAATCTACAACTAAACTGAAGTAAAAAAAAAAAAAAAAAATCAAGGTTTTGCAATAGTCCAGACTCATCTAGACTCATCGTGCTGTAGCAAGATCAGTGCAAAAAAAAAAAAAAAAAAAAAAACTCCTCCAGAATGATCTAAGAGACTGATAAGAACATAAAAGTGGATCTACAAGCATCTTAATCATGGGTCATGGGGTTTGTCCCATGTAGCTTTCCTATCTTGACTTTGTGATGGGATGTTGAGGATTTAAATTGTAAGACCTGCCAAGAATCATACAGGTTTTTTTTATTATGTCCTAATAGAAAAAAATCATGAAATTCAATAGAGTTCCCAAACTTTTTTCACATGACTGTATATGTGACACATAGTCTACTGTAATTGTAAAGAAAGTATGCTGTATACATAAAAAAATACACCCCAAAATGAAAATACACTATTTATTTGGCCTCAAGTGTTTCCAAACCTTTATGAGTTGCTTTATTCTTTAACATAAAAAATAAATTATTTTGAAGAATGCTGGAAACCGGCAATCATTGACATCCTTAGTAGGAGAAGCAAATACTGTGTAAGTCAATGGTTACAGGTTTTCAAGATTGTTTGTGTTTAATAGAAGAAAGAAACTCAAATGGGTTTCTGACATGTACATGACATCATTTTCAGTTTTGGGTGAACTATTCCTTAAAAAGGCCGTAAAACATTTTCAGGTGCTTTATTTTTTTTCACTCTCAAAATAGCAGATTTTCACTATGAATCACCAAGGCCCACGGTTTTAGCTCAAATTCTTCTTTAATATTGATGAAAGTCACCTACATCTCGCATAGCATTATCGCTAAAATCACTTTCAGAACTTTTTTTTTCCAAGATGATGAATAATAAAACATTGCCAGTCAACCAGAATCATTTTGCTATGAGAAGCTCATTCAAAGCTGCAGATGACAAAATTGCAGTGCGTGTAGTAAATGATGTTCTTTGAAAAACTGTAAAAGAATTTTCACTGGCTTCTTTGAGTTAGGTTAATGCTAATACAGGTAGTCTGAAATGTCTATAGTATTGAGGAACATTCATAAAGCAAACCACTACCAGACATCAACAAACCACAAATCAGTGATTTTATAAATACGATATATATATAGGCCTACAGGTGGGTTGTTGATAAATACACAAAAAAATATATATTTTTGCTGGTTGTTCAAACGGCTTATTTAAAATGAGCTAAATCAACCCAATTTTTACGTTTTTTGGGGAACAACGTAATTGGTTTATGTTCAATCCACTTGAATTGGATTAAAAACAATTAAGTTAACTTGATCGATTAGTGTTGGGACAAATTGTGTGGAACCCAGCATTTTTTACAGTGTGGGCCGTAAAAGTTTGAAGTCTGATGTTTGAGAAAATATCACTAACTTTATCGGGTTAATTCAGAAAATCAACTCAATGATATACAACTAGCATGAGAGCGATGCATCTTCATTGTGCTATTTATTTTATATGAAATTATGAAAAATATAGTTTTTTTCCTGCATGGCTTGTCAGACAGTTTCAAAGAATAGGTGGGTCACACCAAAAGACAACAAAGCCTAATGATTTTATAGTGCTTCAAAACAATTAAATATGTGAAAAATTCAGAGACAACAGGTGCAAGTGATGGGCTTCACAGGGGCTTCAGTCACATGATCTAGAATGGGGTCCTTCAACTAATTAAATTTTTATGTGCAATTGCAGATTTAAAATGAGAATATAGTGTCAAGGTTTTTAATGATAAAATGTATGGTTCCTATGTTTTTAGAAATACATGGATGAAAAAAATGATTGGCATTTACTAAAGTAGCCTATTGTAAAATTAGGCCTGATGTATCTTTTAATGATATCAAGTTTTTCTTTTTAATTTATAAGGAAGACAAAGAAATGTTTAACGATTTACTGCATTTTTAATTTATACTAATTATAACAATTTCTGTCATGTGTGACAGGGAAAATGCAACGTCGTGATAACATAATATATTTCAGAGTCAAGTTTACTTATATTTTTGTTTGTTTTCTCATATGGTTCAACGAGATGACACACTTCATTGTGCCCACTTTGGAATCGAGAGACAAACATGGCAACACGAATGTTCTAAAATAACACATGTGAACAAGCAGCTGACATTATAACGTCAAAGAATTCAAAGAAATGAAAATTCTTTTATTAAACGCCGAAAGTCCCGCTTTGGTGTGCGTGGGTTTAAACTGTTTACGGGACGTCCGTCATCTCTCACGCGCGCTGCAGGTGCGTGGAATCGTGTGCGCGTCGAACGCTCCGCCCCTTAGATGCAAACGATTGAAGAAAAGTCGCGGTCGAAAGCTGAACTACGTTACTGACACATTTCAAAACTCGAAAGCTCTGAAAGAGAGCAGCACGCACGCCTGTACTTTCTGCAGTACGCATACATTTTTCATTTAAGACTCTATTGCATTTATCTGCCATTTGGGTTTGTACATTCAATTTCATAATGATACGAGCTGAATGATAAATTTTTTTCTTTTCTTTTTTTTTTTTTAGATGTGTTCGGATGAAGAGCGCGGGATGACGGGGAGCTCTGGTAACGGAAAGTTGCGCCAGTGGCTGATCCAGCAGGTGGACACCGGAAAATACCCTGGACTCGTGTGGGAGAACGACGAGAAGAGCATCTTTCGGATTCCGTGGAAGCACGCGGGCAAACAGGACTACAACCGGGATGAGGATGCTGCGCTCTTCAAGGTACAATCACTCTGAACGTGGAGGGAGATGAGAAACTGAAACATGCAGCGCTTCTACACTGTAATAATTGTGCATTTAAGAACCAAGTAATAATAACTGACAGCCAGTGTTGGGAAAAAAATGTATATGTTACAATATAAAATCACTTTAAAAAGGTAACTAAATGTGTTCGTTTACTTTTAAGGAAAGTAATGGGAAAGTATGTGTTATTTTATGTTTGTTTTATTTAAAGATTAAGATTGTAATATATAACGTTTTTACTCAATACTGAGTTTGCTGTAATATAATTGCATGTAATACATAACAGACATGTGGACACTACAATTAAAGTTAGCACATTATTCAACGTATGGTTTCTTAGTTATGTTGCAAACAGTGTAGAGAAGCATGTCGTGATTATTAAAATACACATAAATAGTTTTTTATGCATGTTTACGAATTCAGCTTTTTATATTTCTCTAGCAGCATAAAGTTAAAAGCATCTTTGTGATGTAACTAAATATATAGCTGGAGTTATATTGTAGCTGGCTTGAAGTTTTAAGCTGTGCAGTGTTTGCATATGGGTCAGAGAGTTTGCATATGGGCCAATATTGGTGTCTGAATCAAAATTCACAAAAGTGATTTTGAAATATGTAGAAAGTATATTAAGTGCAAATAAATGCAAGTGCAAGTGTCCACTTAGAAGTTTCTAATATTATTCAGTGTAACAGATATATTAATGTAAAAATTAAATATACACATTCTGACATGTACTATATTGTGTATATATACTGTACTATTATATGTACTATAATTTGTTTATTATATGTACTCTAATTGTACTATAATTTGTTTAAAATTGGCACACATTGGCAAATTACTAAAACTTAGTGGCTTAAAGGATAATAAGAAAATAAAATATTTAAAATGTCAATCTATACTTTGAGCTACCCTGTGATCTGTTCGAAATATATCTGACCAAAAAATGACCAAAGAATCTTCTGTTAATTATGGTAAAAGTATGATATAATTTTTTTCTCAGGGGAAAAAACTGCAAAGGACATAATCTAATATATATTATTTGACTCATATATTTATGAGTAAGCACATATTTTGTCCTCGGATAAACTCTTTACATATTCTTACAGTATGTTAATATGTTTGTTTTGAAAACAATAATTCAGTTGTGCAATCAGGTAGGAAGGAAACATTCTTACAGTGTAAAATGGTTTACCTACCAAATCTGTAAACAACTAAATCTTTGAAACCTGATATTTCTCTTTTTTATGGACATCTCACTGACTCATATATTGGCCTATCTTGCTTATTTTGTAGGCTTGGGCTCTGTTTAAAGGAAAATTTCGTGAAGGGGTTGACAAACCTGACCCACCAACCTGGAAAACACGTCTTCGATGTGCTCTGAATAAGAGTAATGACTTTGAGGAGATTGTGGAGCGCAGTCAACTTGACATATCGGACCCCTATAAAGTGTACAGGATTGTTCCGGAAGGATCTAAAAAAGGTAAGGGACAAAAAACATCAATTGCACTCTGAAAATCATCTTTCATATTTTGTAATACTGTCAATGAATGTCCTCAAGCAGAGTAAAACCTCAGTGAAAAACAATGTAATATTTTTTTAATGTTGCAGGATCCAGATCTATTGAAGAGACACAGTCTAACTCAGGCTCTCCCAATTACCCAATCCATCCGACTTATGCACCAGCACCATCTCAGGTTGGAATCAAACAACATTCTAACTTGTGCTTTGGTTTGTTTGTGTTTTGGATCACTCACCATATGTGCTTGTCACTACAGGTGTGCAACTACATTTCTCCAGCAGAAAGAGGATGGAGGGAATATCCCACCCTGTCTGACATCTCGTACAGCCAGAGCCCATACACGTCTCGCTGGGACCCTGGTACAGTGTGATTTTGAGAGAAACTATAAGCAAGTTTATGTAGCTTGCAATTGCATTGATGTATTTGTGTATGTGCAGGTTACCAGTTCAGTGGCTCCTTCTACAGCTGCAATGCATCTGATCCACAGCCGTCACCTTTCACTCTGGACACCAGCATGAGGTCTGCTGAGGCCGTGGCACTCTCAGGTACTGTATTACAAACACACATGATCATAAACACATTGAACGGCTAAATATGGGTCAGTGAATTGATCTTAAAGGGATGGTTCACCTAAAAATTAAAATTTATTCACTTTCAGTTTGTTCCAAACGTTTATGAGTTGAACAGAAAGCATTAACTTCCATAGTAGGAAAAACAAAAACTATATAAAGTCAATGGTTACAGTTTTACAGCTTTTTTTTCTTTTCAAAACATATTTTTTCGTGTGTTCAACAGAAAAGAGAAACTTAAACATGTTTGGAGCAAGTGAAGAGTCAGTAAATGATGGCAGAGTTTTCAGTATGGGGTGTACCATCACTTTAAAAGATTGATTATTGTGATTGAAAAAAAAAAAGGGTATAGAAAATCTGCACTGCAATGACACAGATAAAACATAAAATTCTGAAGGAGACAAAAAAAATGTATTCCAAAATCAATGAAAATACATATTTACACAGTAGACGATATATGACTGAAAATAAGTGGAACAGTATTCCTTACAGACTGACAACAAAATCTTGATAGATATTTTTCTTTAGAAGCAACATTAACATTCTTTACTATTTTGTCTTAATTAATGAAAAATAAAACACCAAAAACTAAAATGAATCACAAAATGTTAACATGCAGAATGAACAAAATATCAAAAATGACATTTAAAGCTTAGGGAAGTGTAACAGATTTAGTGATAGATCTGTTATGCAACATTGTGAAGTACTGCATATAAGTTAATAGCATTGATTGTTGTTTGGATGGAATCTGAATTGCAGATGTGAATGCAAGGTTTCAGTCAGGTGGAAAAAAAAAAGAGTTTTTAACAGACTAAATGATTGGTGAAGTGAGGGATATGTCAAAAGATCGTAGTCCAAATTATTTCCCAGCAATGGCTCACATTATGATTTTAGTTTTTTTTTTAAACTCACCAGTTCAATAGACCTTTCTGAAATTAATTTAATTTGTGCCTTCTTCCTGATTAGATTATCGCTTGCATGTGATGGTGTTTTACCGGGACGCACTGGTGCGGGAGGTGACCGTGAGCAGTCCCGAGGGCTGTCAGCTGGGCCCCAGCAGAGACGGACAGGCCTACGCTTCACCCGGAGCCCCAGAACTGGTTGAACTGCCTCATGCTGATGGGGTCCCTCTGGAGCGGGGTGTTATCCTCTGGATGGCCCCTGATGGGCTCTATGCCCGTCGATGCTGCCCCTGTAGGGTGTACTGGACAGGAGCTCACGCACCACCGACAGACAAACCCAACAAGCTGGAGCGAGAGCAGAACTGCAAACTGCTGGACACTCATCTCTTCATCACAGGTGACTAGAATGATAAATTCATGATCATGACAATTATGAACCATATGATCTGAACGCATTTAAGCCATAATTCACCCAAAAAGTTTAATTCTGTCATTATTTGCTCACCCTCCATTTGTTCCACACCATACTGTTTATTTCTTATGTTGAACATAAAGGAAGATATTTAGAAAAATGTTGCAGACTGGTAGCCATTGACTTCCATAGTATTTTGTTTTTCTACTATGTATGTCAATGGTTACCAGTTTGCAACATCCTTCATAAGATCTTATTTTGTGTTCGACAGAAGAAAGAAACTCAAAGGTTTGGAAACGGTAAACAGAGTAAATTTTCAGTGAACACAAGTGAAAACAAAACAGGGTACTTAATCACTAGTCATTCTTAGTAAGAAATGACTGTCATTTATTTGAAAATTGCTATTCTTTGGTCTATTAAATTCATTATTTGTATGTATCATCTTGTTTGCCTATCTTCAAAGATAAACACGCTTTACAGTAAACAAACACATCAGAAAGCTTTTACAGTAAATAGTGTGTCATATCATCTGTGGGTTGGCATTTAGTGAGAGTCGCAGCGTCAGTCATCTGATTTACTACTCACTCGCGCCCACCGCCTGCGACAGATTCATTGAGTGTTGTGAAGCTCGCTCAACTTTCCAGCAGATGATGAACTCCACTCAAATACCACACAAGTCACATGTGCCACATTAAACATAAAGCTCACGGTACGGAAAGAAAACAGAAAAATTCATTTTTAGTCTGAAAAATAATGTTCAATTGTGTGACATTTACAAATGAGTAATACACTATGACAAGGAAAACAAAATGTTGAAGTTTTTTGATGACTCTTTAAAACTGGTCATTTTAATTGAACTTTGGAAGAAAGATATACATACTGAGTAAAATGTTGTATTGAAATTAATATTTCAATAGATTAACACTGGTGGTCATTTCTGACTTTTTATTTTATTTTATTGTTGTACTTCAACAGATTGTTATGAAACTTGTTAAAGGTTTTTAAGAAATATTCATGGAAGTGATATGAAAAGGTTAAGTGGCCCAGGCAAAATTAGTCACATTTTGTCTGTGGTAACATTTGAAAGTACACTCATTTCCTTAGAATAGTAATTAAATTAGCTATGTGCATAATTAAAAATTAAAAAGTTAAGTTAACTTAACAGTTCCAAGTAACAATGGGTTTACTCACTTTTAAGTAAAGTCAACTTGTTGCTTTTTAGGCTTGCTCTGCCTTTTCAGAGTAAATGTAATGTAATGTTTAAATAATCGCTTTTTATCGTGTAACAATAAACTTCTATAACTTACAAACTTAAGTCTGTTCTCCAGCAGTTTAAGTTTGAAATTTGATTTTCAGGTCTATGCTTAAACAACGGTTAACTTTTTATAAGTGGATTGTAACTTAAATTTGGCACCATAAAAAAAAAAATCAAGGTTTCCACAAAAAATAATAATCCAAACTGTTTTCAACATTCAAATGCTTCTTGAGCAACAAATCACCATATTAGACTGATTTTTGAAAAGTCAAGTTATACTGAAGGATGGAATAATGAAGCTGAAAATTCAGCTTTGAATAGATGACATTTTTAAATATGTTCAAATAGAAAATAGCTATTTTATATTGTAATAATAATTTGATTATTCAAGTCACAAGAGACATCCTTCAAAAACAAACCGAATCCCATTTCAGGGATTTGAAAAATATGTTTCAACGACATTGTAGATCTTTACTTTCACAATTCTTTCCTTTCTCCTTCCTAGCATGTATTTTCTGATCTCACCTGTTGCTGTGAATAAAACGTTAGCTTGTTCTTTTCCTTCGCAGAGTTGCAGAGCTACACTCTTCACGCCCGTCCTGCCCCGTGCTCCCAAGTGCTGCTGTTCTTTGAGGATGAAAGTACTGATGGTCAAAAACCAAGAAGGACCTTCACAGTGCAGGTGTGTCTTTTAATCCTGGACATCTGACATGCTTCTGTAAATACTGATCAATAATATTTTACGTAAACTTACTTGTTTCCCCTGTCATTGTGTTGCAGGTTGAGCCACTGTTTGCTCGTCAGCTTCTGATCCTCACTCACCCGGGCAGCATGAACTACATCCGCAGTCATGAGCTCCAGCACCTGCCCCCTGAACACAGCCTCTCGCCCACCCAAGACTACCACAGGGTCATCACACACCACCACAACAGCGGCCCGCAAAACTGACCTGCTTAACCTGAAGTTTAACCCTGGGATAAAGCAAGTTTTAATCCTGGGTTAAAGGTTGACTTCACCTTCACCTTTTTCTTCTGTGGAACTTAAAAGTTGACATTTTGAAGAATACTGAGAAGGAAATGACGCTTAAGCTCAATAACTTCTGCTGTATGGTCAAGTCACTTTTATTTTTATTTTATAGCGCTTTTTACAATGCAAATTGTTAAAACAGCTTTACAGAGAAAATAGGCAATAATCTCAAATTGAGTATGAATCTTTTTCAGTCTTTCTTTATCAGTATCACAAGTTCATTTGGTGCATTCAGTTCCAAACAATGCTGGTTTAGTTCTAATTAGCTCACTGATGATTCAGTTCAGTTCAATGATGTTAAAATGAAGCAAGCCAAAGGTGACAGTATCTATGTTACAATCCATTTTTAATGGAAATGCCAAGATGCACATACATTTTGAAAATGCGCATTAAAAATGTATGCGCACAACTGAGGCAGATAAGCTGAGAAAAATGTGTGCTAGCCAAAGTGGTTTGGTATTATTAACTCCTAGAATTGTCTTGAGTCGATCGGTCTTGCTCCTCCTAAAGCCACCGCACATTTCTTCTTTGTCTTTTGAGGCGCAAGTAATTTATTTTATTAGGAAAAAGTCCCAAGTGAAATATTTCTTTATGATAATTGGCACCAGTTTATCAGAAAGTGAAGATTTTATTATCTTTGACTCATTGGATGGAAACATATCATAGCAAATGTTTTATGCGATATTCCAGTTTTGCATATAAATCTAACTTGCATTTTTGGATGGAAACATAGCTAGTGGCAAGAAACTAAAACTCCACTAATTGACAGAAATGGGGAACAAATTTTTGGGAAAAAACAGGCTCAGTTGGAGGACCAGTTGGAGAGCCATTTCTTCCGATATATGGCTTTATGTCCCAAAGAATATCATACGAGGTGAAAATTATGACGATTTTAGGTGAACAATGCTACTTGTAGTTTTGAAAAGGAGGTCTGCACCACTTTTAACCCAGGGTTACGAAGTCCTGTTTATGAAAAGATGATGGACAAGCAGTTATTAACACCAAGTGCCTTTCTTGTTTAATCAATATGCATATGAGAATGTGATCTCAGGGTTCCAATATGTACGATATGGAATCTCGAAACTTGACTTTTTTTAAGCTAAAATGTTATGGCATATGTTATAACTCTGCTAAGCTTCAGGACACTTGAACTGAGCAGAATCCCTCCAGAATAATCTAGTGCTAAAAGACATTTAGACATGCTGTGTATTGTTTACTACTGAGAAAGATGCTGTGTACGGTACCATGAATGTATTGTGTCTTTATTACTGTTAAATGTGTTACTTGTTTGCTGACATGACAAGAGAATGTAAAGTGTGAATAGTAGCTGTGACTGACGCAATGTACTGCATTTAGAATGTAAAAGCCAAAGATTTTGATGTATATAGCTTATGAGTTTAGAAAAAGAAAGGTTTTCATATAGCATCTTTTTTAGATAGCTTAGTCTGTATAATATTGGTTTTACTCTGTATTTCACTACTTTTGCTGTTTTTTTTTGTTATTGAGATGCATAGAATAGCTCACATTTGGTGTCGCTTTTGGTTTTAATAAAAAAAAAGTGAAAAAACGATTTAAAAGAGTGTACTGGTTATTGACCAGATAGTCAATTATACAGTCATGAAATAAACGTATATAAAGAGTTTTTGCAAATACGGATAACCATTGTGCAATTGAACTCTTTAATACTCAATGTAAAAACATGATTTCTGAAAACTACTAAAAAGCTCAGGTTCTACTCATTTCCATAAATCACACACAGTTGAAAATAAAATCAGAGAGGAACCTACAATTTCCAAAATGTCCAAACTATTGCTTAGTCCTGTTTAAAGTTATCACAACAGCAATGAAAAGGCAGTTTTTATGCATATTAACTTACAACAATTCTGAAACACACACACACATATATATATATAATAAATATATATATATTAGATATTTGAAAAATGTTATACATCCAGATTGATTGTTAGATGAATCCAGTTATTGGTGTTGATCTGGCAACTGGTTATTTCCTTAATTATATCAAGAAAATAAACACCCTATTTAACTGTCAATCATATGAAAAGTTTCAATATCCAGTTTTTCCATATAATGTTTTGAATCTCAATGGACAACCAATTCATTGCTGCAGCTGCAATTGCTTGCAAAAACAAAAACAGAACCTAAAATGCATAAAGAGGTCAGTGGAAGATAGAGGAGGAAGTGGCATGGACCTCTAATTCAGCTACATGCAGAGTGAAAGCAAAGGTTTATCAGAAGCTCCTTCAGCACCATGCAACTCTTTGTCTTCATTCATCAGTCAGACTGCAATTCTAATGCAGGACAGCAAAGCCCATCACACGCCAAACAGGCAAAGAGCTGATCAAGATCACAGCAGAGCAGAGTGAAAGACTAGTCATGACTGTGAGAGACTAGTGATGTCTGTGACAGACTAGTGATGACCTGTGAGAGACTAGTGGGGACCTGTGAGAGACTAGTGATGTCTGTGAGAGACTAGTGATGATCTGTGAGAGACTAGTGATGTCTGTGAGAGACTAGTGATGATCTGTGAGAGAATAGTGGTGACCTGTGAGAGACTAGTGATGTCTGTGAGAGACTAGTGATGATCTGTGAGAGACTAGTGGTGATCTGTGAGAGACTAGTGGTGACCTGTGAGAGACTAGTGATGATCTGTGAGGAACTAGTGATGTCTGTGAGAGACTAGTGGTGATCTGTGAGGAACTAGTGATGTCTGTGAGAGACTAGTGATGATCTGTGAGAGACTAGTGATGACCTGTGACAGACTAGTGATGACCTGTGAGAGAATAGTGGTGACCTGTGAGAGACTAGTGATGTCTGTGAGAGACTAGTGATGATCTGTGAGAGACTAGTGGTGACCTGTGAGAGACTAGTGGTGATCTGTGAGAGACTAGTGGTGACCTGACCTGTGAGAGACTAGTGATGATCTGTGAGAGACTAGTGATGTCTGTGAGAGACTAGTGGTGATCTGTGAGGAACTAGTGATGTCTGTGAGAGACTAGTGATGATCTGTGA
>CAIGQV010018299.1:6247916-6279239 GCA_903798115.1 Danio jaintianensis | reverse complement strand
ATGTCTAGTGATGATCTGTAAGGAACTAGTGATGTCTGTGAGAGACTAGTGGTGACCTGTGAGAGAGAGACTAGTGATGACCTGAAAGAGAAACTTGTGGTAGACTAGTGATGTCTGTATAAGAGACTAGTGATAACCAGTGGCTGCAGATGAGCTCAAGTCAAGCAAAGAAAGGGCCTCTACATTCATGCATTGGTTTATCTACTATAGGATAACTTTTATTTGCAATCTTTTTTTTCGCAACAAACATTGATTTCGATTTTCCTTGTGGAGAGGATTCTGTCTGAACAGACACCAATGGACGTCACTCGTGGGAGTCTCTCCATCACTGGTGGGTTAACTGTGGCATCACTGGTGAGCTAACTGTGGTTAACTAAGCTATGCCAAATGACACGAGGAGACCACTTTCAGCCCCCACTACAAATACTGGAATCCCTATGAACCAGAGGGGACATCAAGCCCACACTGATATTCAACAGAAGCAGAATGTTATCTGCCGAGAATATAGACAGGGTGTGTATGTGAATGACAGCACAGACACACAGGATGAGGCTGGTGTTTGTGGTTTAGAGACAGGATGACATCACAGAGAAAAAAAGGCAGACTGACAGAAGCATTTTCTTTCCTTCATTCTCAATGAAAACAACCTGTTTACCTCATTGGCTATTCTTTTGAACAATGTTGTGTACCATATAAAACTAGTAAATAAGCACAATATGAGCACTAAATAATCTCTTGTCAAAACATGGCGTCATAAAAACTCCACAACTCTACCTCTGTCATTGTAGCTCATTACACTATTTGTGTAAACCTGAAAAGGTGCAGTGAGTTGATGCATACTGTACATGGCTTTTTCCCAACAGTCAGTGTCTTGTTTGTTGATTTCTATTCTTTCTAAATTTAGAGTGCCTAACAACCACTCATTTAAGGGAAGCTATTTGAAAGAGTAGTATCAAAGCCTGCGAGGCACCAGGTGAAAGAGTGGGTGTATTGATCTCAGGCTCTACAGCTTAAGGGAAGTTTTTAATGATTGCACCTTTCCGCTCTGTAGGCAGCGGAAAATGATCCAAAACATGTTTATGTGTTAATGTAAAGCCGTGAGCCCATAAACAGTGGAAAACTCGAAGAAATTTTGTTTGTGTGAACTTTTCTCAGGATGTCCAATGCATTCCAACGCAAACTTATTTTTCGAATCAAGGCTGATACGTAACTGAAATATATTTTTGGTAGTGGCTACATGATTTAAAGTTTGGGAAAAAACTGTATTCAGCTCATTTCTGTAGACACTAGAGATTGTGGTCTTTATATCTGCCTCCCATGCCAAAGAAACCAACTCTAATCCCCTTCGGAGTAGAGCGGGTACAACCTGAGGGTTTAAACTGGTGCCATGATCCAAGTGGGATTGAGTGAAACAGAGATCAGTCAGTAAGATTTGTATAAGTAGGCCTCAGAGGCACACTAGCAACTGATGCTAAAGTGTCCTTGCAAGTGCACCCTTCTTTAGAGTGTTAGTATGACTGTTTCCCATGAATTTGAATCAAACATGCAATTGTATAAGATGGTATCATCTAAGTCACTACATAATGGCAGAAAATCAAACAAGGTGCTTCAGGTAAGTGTTTTCTGTTGGAGAGGTTAACTACCTTTTGTGTGGACTTTGTGCTTCTGTAACTTTACAGACGGTTTACTAGCACAAAAAGCCTATAAAATGAAATAATAGTGAAATAAGGAGGCACATTAACTCAATGTCTAGCTTGTGTTCAAATCAGTCATTACTTTAACTCCCAAACCACATGCCAGTGCTGTTACGAGTGAAGGCCACCTCCCAGCATTGAACACTTCCTCACGGGCCAGGGTGTGTTTCTTTCCATCTGACAGCCGACAGGGTGTGTGCACGCATCAGTGGTCATAATAGACTTCAAGACAAACGACTCTTTTGAGAAAATGAGGACAAGAGTCATTTCTGAACTCAACCGTATCATACACAAAATGCAAAACTCTGCTAATTTCTATCCCTCTGACACATGCACAAAAACAGAATCCTGGCAATTACATTAGCACATTAATGTTCATTAAAAACCCACTCAGTGTAAGCATACATGAATTTATTTAGGTTTAAATAAAAGTTGTGATCGTTAAGGTGGATGAAGAGGCAGTACAACTGGTCAAGTTAATTATTCTGAAAGAAAAAAACAATTTTAGTGGCACTGAATTGGCTTTTCAATTTGAAATGGTCTCTTAGTGTTACAATGCAAAAAAGTAATTGAAATGTTGGTGTTTTGTGAAGGTTTATCGCTTTACAGGCTGAAATGAGGCAGGCTTGAAACAATTTAGCTGCAGCTTCATACTGCTCTTAAACTTATTCAGTAGCTCCTCCAAGAGTCTGAGAAAAGAGAAAGAGATATATGTAAAAAAGAGATTTAAAAAATACTCTGGTAAACATAACATACTCAATTCTAAGTAATGTTTCCGAATAAAAGCACAATTAAATTGTGTAGAAGTACGATCTGATTCTACTGCTGCGCTACTGGCTGGTTAGTAATTATGAATTCTCCATTTTGACTTGCATTTTCACTACCCCCCACAAATGTATTTAGTTTAAAATATGCACAACCATTTGAAGTGTGGGGTCAAAAAGATTGAGCTAAGCAAGAACACATTAAAATGATAGTAATAATGGTTATAATGTTTTAAAACAAATGCTGTACTTGTAAACATTCTATTGATCAAATGATCCTGGAAAATTTGATCAGTTTCCAGAAAATACTAAGCAGCAAAACTATTTTCACTTTTGATTTCTTGAGCACCAAATCTGCATATTAAAATCATTCCTAAAAGACCACAATTAAATGGTTTTAATGATCATCATCACCATCTCTGATGACTAGCAGTATTTGTTTGAATATTAAATAGTTTTCTGCTTTCAGTCTCAAGGTAATTGTACCGAAGTGTAACTTACTTTTTGTCAGCTCCACTCTGTAGCTGTGGTAGCGCTTCCAATGCCTGCTTAAAACTAGTGCTGAGACACAAATGAAAACATCACACACATTGACATACTAGCACTTTTCAGTTCTAATTTATCATTAGTCGCATGTCTTACCAACTTTCTGATGAGAGATATGGCTCTATAGCATCCCGCAAAGCACAGATCTCCAGACGTGCCTGGAGAGAGAAATATTAAAAGGGAGAAGTGATGTGGAGGATTTCAGCATTTTAAGATCAAATGCTAATCGTGTATGAGAAGGCGGGGTAACCTGTACCTGCAATGCACCGTTTTTACTAAAAGAAGACACACACTGCATGAGACGACTCATTTCTTCTGCTACAGCCTCGATGATCTTTGAAAGAACACGAGAAACCAGGTCCTTGGACACTGTGAAAACCTGAAAAAAAAAGGAGAACAGAAAACAGAAAATCTTAGACCTATGTTACAAAAAATGTACAGCAGCTAAAAGACTAAGCTCTGCCATCATGAAGAATTAATTACATTGATTTTTATTGTACTTTTGCAGCTTAGTGAGCACTTTTTTTGAACTGGGTTAACATTTACAGTTGCATTTTTATGATTTTTTTACACCAAGCCTGATTAAATAACATTTCAGAAAGGACAGTTTGCAAATCCTTTAAACGCTGTAAATAGCTCTTTAGGGTTTTGAACAGAATAGGTGGCATTCTTCAGGAGTAAGGTATAAAAAGTCATCTTTTACAGTTTGTTCTGTCACCTCAGCATGAACAGAGATGATGCTGACCAAAGCCTCCTTCAAATAACTCCTCACACCTGAGTCAGAAAGAGAGAAAAGAAATGGGGAAAAGGTTGATCAATGAGTTTATTCATTCAAGACGCTCAGAGAAGTTTCATGTTTGTGCATGTTTTATGAATATTAATTGCTTTATTTGAATATTAATAAACTGATCTGGACAAAGGAATACTTTGTTCCAGGCTGAGTGGGAGTTTACAGTTTAACAATTCTTTCTATCTATCTATCTATCTGTCTGTCTGTCTGTCTGTCTGTCTGTCTGTCTGTCTATCGCATTATTTTTATTGCTTACTTGCAAATCTTTTAATCATTTTACAATTTAAACAAAATTGTGATGCTTAATATTTTTGTGGTAATACATTATTGTTCAGGATATATCTCAAAAGAGATATATATATATCTCAGATAAATTTATCTCAAATAGAAATAATTTTTGTAGAATTATAAATATATTTACTGTCTCTTGCTGAATATAACCATATAAAAATATTTTTAAAAATCTTACTGACTCTTGTAAACAACAGTGACATGATTAGTTCAGTAGATTAACATGTGATAAAATAGATATAGATTTTATATTTTGGAGCTAAATAGGTTTTTCAAACTGATCAAAACTAAACATAAGCAGTGGTGAAAGAAAACTGGTTGATTTTGCACAGATCACTAGGTTCTTCATATAACGTCTTAGAAGCAGGAAATGCTCTTGCAATACCCAAATGATTTAGCAGCCAATAGAATGTAGTCAAGTCTGCACCACACAAACTAAATATACACACAGAGACACAACCACGACTGAAACTCTGACACAAAAGCAATGACAGCAGACTGAAACGGCAGAATCAAGAACAGCTAACGTGCGGATGTTTCTCTATTAGTATTATTAGTTAGGATCTTTAAGGTGGTGCACTTTCAACATTCAAACAGAAAATGTAAACTTCTAGAAACATCCACAGAGTGCTGCCAGCATCCATAAGACATGATACCTGTAGGAAGCAGGCAGTCTTTCCAGTCAAAATATCCCGCGTAGATGCCGGTTTCCAGAGAGCCGACGATAGGATCAGACTTCTTCTCAATATATGTCTCAAACAGATCATAATCCAGCTGTCTCAGTGCATCTATGCTGACCTAAAGAACATGTTCAGATTAATAGCAAACCACTGATTTCCACTTTTCGCAGATCATACAAATAACCATGCTGTAATTGTCATCTATATTTCAGCTTCTCTTGATTAAGAAGAATCATAATTTTGACCTGCTGTTTAATTGTTCTGAAAAAGTCTTTTTTTAGATATAAAAAAAGGATTAAGAAACACAGAATTTCTACCAAATGTTTTATTTACTTTTTCCCAATCTGGCAACACAATTGAACAATTAATTGAATGAACTGAACACAGTGATGGTCACTGGAGTTTAGCAGTCTTCACTGCAATCCTCTGCTAAAATTACAGTGACATAAAGTCAGTATTTTTACTTCACAAAGCTGTTTGCGCTTTTTGGAAATAGTTCATCTGTAATTAATGCATAAATCTAAACATTAAGCATTATCATGCAGCCCTACATACAAGACTCTTTCCTGTAAGGACAAGTGACACTAGAGAAACTATTAACCTCATTAACAATCATCCCTCATCACACTCTTCTTGCAGAATGAGTAGAGACCACTCATGCATGTCCATCATTCAGATGAGTGTTAAAACTTAGGGAAGTTTTAAAAAACCAGAATGGAAAGCACCATCTCAGTAGGGGACAAACCTTTGGAATCTCATTAAAAGACCAGACACAAACATCTCAATCTTCTTTTCCAAATTATTCAGAAAAATTAAAAAGCTTCATGCAAAACTAATATGTTACAATGCTGTAGCATTGTGCATGGCTGCCAGAATGCTGTTATTTGGTGTTATCAGTTTTTTTTGTGCAGCTTTGCAGTTGCTAAGGTGTGCTTAGTGCTTGCTACATTTATGTTTACTATGCAAAAATATTCTGATCCCTAGATATGGCACAGATTTCTCACTCAGTGTAAGTTCAACTTGACTTGTACTTGCCCTTGTTGACTGAGGATGTGATACTTGAATGCAAAGACTCAAGATTTGACATGGAACTTTAATGAAAAGACTTCATTTTTGGTAATTTTTGGTAAACACATACAATTTTGTTTTGTTTTTTAACAGACCTTTTTGATTGGCCCAGAACACCTGGAATACACATCACGTGTTGCAAGAGACCATATTCTGATTTCTTTGCATCTTTCTTTAATTGTTTAATACTGGTTGTTATCCACAGGATATTTGTTCTAATTAATTTCTGTTTTGTGTCCAAAAAAAAAATGAAAAGGCAGGCGTACAGCATTGAAACAACTCCAGAGCGAGCAAATTAATGATTGATATTTCATTATTGTGGCGACGTGGTGGCGCAGTGGGTAGCACGTTCGCCTCACAGCAAGAAGGTCGCTGGTTCGAGCCTCGGCTGGGTCAGTTGGCATTTCTGTGTGGAGTTTGCATGTTCTCCCCATGTTCGCGTGGGTTTCCTCCGGGTGCTCCGGTTTCCCCCACAAGTCCAAAGACATGCGGTATAGGTGAATTGGGTAAGCTAAAATTGTATGTGTGTGAATGAGTGTGTATGAATGTTTCCCAGTGATGGGTTGCAGCTGGAAGGGCATCCGCTGCGTAAAACATATGCTGGATAAGTTAGCGGTTCATCCCGCTGTGGCGACCCCAGATTAATAAGGGGGCTAAGCCGAAAAGAAAATGAATGAATGAATTTCATTATTGTGTGTAAACAAACCATTGCATGATTTTATGTAACATACTCGCAGAACAAAAATATGCAAATCTAATGCGAATCTCTGAGCTGCTGGTTTTTATTAGAGAATCAATATCCAGCTGTACCATTCTGCACTACTATTGGGAGCTGCTGCATTGCTTTAATTTGCATAAAGTTAATCTCAGTCTCAGTGTGAATCACCATTTAGAGTAAGAGGTTTATGCAAATACTTTAAAGCAATGAGACAACTTCTGATAAATGATCAATAAAAACAGATTTCTTATTTGTATTTAAAGAAAAGTTGATGAATGAACACAAAATAAAATATTGTGAAGAATTTTGGTAAGCTGACAGTTGAGAGTGCCTGTTGTCTTCAATTTTTTGGTGATTACATTCAGAGTAAATGTAATTATGGCGTGAACTATCCCTCTATTATAAAGAGGTCAGTTTGAGATCAAGTGATAAAGCTCTTCAGTGAGTAATCCAGCTCTTTAAAGTGCTCTTCTATGTGCTACAGCAAGTCTTCTCATCATCACACTACATTTATCTACACAAACGCACTCATTCTTTATGATCTTCATCAAAACCATCTGCATTTACTGGAAAGGTAACCATAACCTTTCGTGAGGGCTTCACCCTCTTGGGCTGCCGAGTGAGTGAGTAGTAATGCCACCACGAAAAACCCTTGAGCTTCTCCTCAGACAGTGTGAGTCATTCTCACTTCAGTAAAAGACAACATCAGCGACTAAACTTGGAAACACATCTGTTAAGGTGCTTAAGAAGGGAAAATGGCAACTGTGGACTGGAGTAAAAAGGGAATAGGGAAGTGTGTTTGTACCCTGATGATCTTGTCCGCCATGGTGAAGCCATTCTTCTCCAGGTGCTCTGCTAGATTGAGGAACGTGTGTCTCTCCAGATACTGGCAGTTACTGAGAATGATGAGGAGACGCTGTTCCTGCATAAAACAAAACCCACACACATAAGACACCAATTTACATGCTATTAACACTTATAATGATGAGGGGGGAGGAAGAACGAGTGCTGAAAACCTGAAAACTGTCAGCTTCTGTGGATTTACTATTCATATAGGATCTCAGTAAAATGTATTTTTTGTTACAGAAGAGTAAAGAAATCAATCAATCAATCTTTGATCGCAGTTAATAAAAACATTTGTTTTTCTGCCCAACTTACATTTTTTTTTGAAGAAAAAACTCTAAATGACAATATTTTTATGTGAAATTTGGAAGAAATGTTATCAAACCGTAAAAGCATAAAACAACTATTGACATTTTACTCAAACCCATATCTAATAAATCCAGTAAATCTAGAGAAATATTTTGGTCAAAAATCTAAATATAAAAATGAAAAATACAGTATGCAGAAAGTGCATGTGAAGCAATGCTATTATAGGCATGATGGGTATGTTTGTGCTTTTACAGACAAAAAATGGTAAACCATAAACCAGTCTGCGAAGGAGAGAGAAAGGGAGAGAGAGTAAAATAGAGAAAGAGCGAGAGATAGAGGGGAAACCTGCAGCTCTTCCATTGCAGACGAGGGGAAACCCCATCCGAGCGCTGCTACATTGAACTCTGAGAGAAGAAAGCTGCTGTTTTTCACAACACTCTCCTGCTCGAATATTTGCTGTGTTGCAGATGGAAAGTGTGACAAAGGCATTCATAACGGAACACAGGATGTTTTTTCAGGAAAAGTGTTCTTCAGAACGAATAAATAACAAAAACACAGCATGCCCAGAAAGCTTTTTGGAAAAAAGTGAGAATTTCTTTGCACTACATAACAAAATAATTTCTTTGCACTATATGACAAAAACACCAAGTGGAATTTATTTGACATAAATACAGTATAAGCTACTAATGGCATTTCTTCTAAATTTAACATACAAATTTTGAGATAACATAATATTGATAATAATAAAATATTGAGATTAACATAAATGTCATATTGAGCTTTCGTTTTGCATAAAATAACAAAAAGGTGTCATGTTTTCAGACATTTAATACCAATGTTTTATCAGCAGAAGTGTAAATAAAGTGTAAATAAATCAATATTTGGCGGGATTTTCTAATTACAACAAATAAAATCTTTTTATTCTGACCAAACAATGCTATAAAATGGCAATATTTTTATTTGAAATTAGAACAAATGTTTCCTTATCACAAAAAAACAAAAAAAACAAAAACTGAAACGTGGACCACACACACAAGTTACATGCAATATGCTTAGAAATTTGACATCAACATAACATAAAAATTTATTTACGAACAAATGTTAGAGGAATATATCTACTATAAATGTGATAAACTAGAGTTGTGGTTGCTTTGCAATGACATCTGTACAAACTTGAGGAACTGACTGAGCTATTCACAGAAAGAAAAAAAAAATCCCCAAAAATAATTACAAGTGGCTATTCATAGCAAATGCTGAGCATTGCCAGCTTCTGAATGGCATTTTATTTGAATACAATTTTGTATATATTGTAAAATCATTCAAAACACATTATGGGGTCACTTTAAGCTATTTGTGTTTACTCAAACACGTGCACACGTTACTGAAGATGCACAAAAAAAGGTTTTAAATGGAGGTAGAAACACATCAGGGTTATACAAGGTCTCTGTAAATCTTCAATCAATGTGGTGAGGTTTCATTTTAAACTCATGGCCTCATTACCTGGTTTCTCTCTGTCTTACTCTCAATCTCTTCAATCTAGCAGCTTTCAGTAAGACTGTGACACTCCGTGGTTCCGATACTACACGACAGCGCGGTGTTATTTGGATTTCAGTCAAAAGCCTCTATGACTAATGAGCATGTCAGAGCAGTGTGAAGGCAGCTGCTATCAACGCTCACTTCCTATTCTCTAATATCCTGTCGCAGTGACATCTACCTCTGCTCTGCAGTTTAATCTACTACAAATAAACATACAACTGAAGGCAAAATTATTATCCCTCCAGTGAAATTTCTGCTAAGTGAAATTTTTTCTGTGAAGTAATGTTTATTGAAGCAAGGAAATAATGACAGGATATTGTTTTTGTTATTTTTTAGTGTATTATTTATTTAGGTTTTGCTGTAATAAAATGAGTTTTTAATTCAATTCAATTTAAACAATTTTTAATTTCAATATTATTAGATGCTTTCAGAAATTATTTTTTTCAACTGGCTACAGAACAAACCACTATTGTTTAATGGTTTGCCTAATTAAAACTTGTAGTAAAGGCTTTAAATTGAATTTTATAATAGTACCTTGCAAAATAATTTGTAAAATACAAAAAGTAAAAATTGATTAGTTATTAAAACTAATGTTTAAAATTTGTTAAAAAAAAATCTATAGAGTAGTTAAGGCTAATTAATATAAAGCGGGACACTAATGGTTATTTATCTGGCTTTTTTTAATGTGAAAAGTGGATTAATAACAAACAAGTGAAGAGAAGAGAATGAAATAAGTGCTTCAGGCCGGTCAGGTTTAAACCTGAACACCGTAACTTGACATGCTAACTGCTTAGCAGCTAACGTTATTTTATATGAATAATAAAATTATCTGAAAATATTTTATAGAATACTGATCTTTTGGACTTGATGACTGGTATGAAGAGAGAGAGAAAGATGAGATGAAACATTGGGAACAATTGTGAGGAAATGAAAAGAATGAGCTTACAGGTTTTGAACTAAAGTCTTCCTTTATGCTTCCAAAAAGATCAGGTGAAGCCAAATCCACAGATAAACTGAAAGAGAAAGACCTCGATATTACCCTCAAAACCATTGCAAAATGAAACATTTAGTCATGACGTTCAGTTTTGCCTTCATCCATTTTTTCCAAAATACTACAATAACACAATGACATGAAAATATTTCATTAGATTTTTATGTTAGCATATTTTAAAATTCTGAACAATAATAATTAATAAAATCCAAAAGGCAAAAATTCTACATTAAATTTACAAAATATTTTGTATACATAAAAAGCATATTAAATGCAAGTACTGTCTACTTTTATTGTTTCATGTAATTAAACAACAATGACTCAATAACCAAACATCAAATAAAAAATCCCTAGCCAAATCAATTTTTTTTCTGAAAAATGGTAATAAACATTGTGATGAAATGATATAAACATAGTAACACTTACTGAGAGATGTTGATGTCTCCATCAGTCTTGGTGCTGAGCTGCTCAAGGCACTTAATAAAGACCTAAAACAAGCAAATACATAAAAACATTTGTAACTCAGCAGGACCCAAGATACACGCAATAAAGCACACTATACCTTCATGATAGAAACACACTGTTCACACGCTTTGTCTTGAACCACATCTAGATTGAAGATCTGTTGACAAAAATAAAAAAATAAAACAAATGTGACCCTCAACCACAAAACCATTCAAAACCAAATTATTGCTTTTTTCTTTTACACCAAAAATAATTCAAATATTAGGTAAAGATCATGTTTCATGAGGATATTTTGTAAGTTTCTTACTGTAAATATATCAAAATGTACTTTTTGATTAGTAATATGCATTGCTGAGAACTTAATTTGTACAACGTTAAATGTGACACTGTCAGATTCCAAATTTTCAAATAATTGTATCTCCTACAAATATCATCGTATCCATACAACCCATGAATAGAAAACTATTATATTCAGCTTTAACATGAAGTATAAATTTCGGTTTAAAAAAAATTGACACTTATGACTGGGCTAGTGGTCCAGGATCACATATGAAATTGATTATTCTGTAAGTGATCTATGAGTTTTGTGTAAGGGTTTGTACATTGATCTCTCCAGGTTTACACTCCATGGGCTCCTTCAGAGACTGCAGCATCTGAACCATACACTGCTCAAACTGGGCCGGCTGAAACACACACATTCACAGTTTATTATTAAACTTTTATATTGACATTTTTAAATCAAATAAACTAATATAAATAAATGATAATCATAAATGATGTACCAGTGATGTGATTCCTTCATTGTCCACAACCCAGTCTTCTTTTTCAGCAAGTCTCTTTACATCTAAACAACACACATTTATGTCACATTAAATCAGTACATTCAATACACACTTCTCCAACTCTCACATCATCACAAACACACTTTATCTGGGTAAGCTAGCCATTTAAAAAAGTATAAAACGTTTGTTGTATTAGTTATAATATTAACATTTAGTTATAACAACAAATGGCTAAATTTGCACTTAAATACAACTATACTCAAACTCAACAAAACTTCAAATAATACTTGCTACAGAAAGAATGCATGAAATTCTGTTGAATTCTGAGGCTATGTGTTTGCAAATATATAAACTACAAAAGCTGAGCTGTTTATATTGAACTGGAATCTAAATCTATTTAGTCAAGAGCTCTAAAGCTCCCTCTGCTGGTTTCATACAGTGCAGATTATCAGCAAAAGATCAATATTAAGTCCATATTAAGATCTTTTTTAGACCTTTTATTTAGGCAGAAAACTGCAGGCAAAAGCCTCTTTTAAAATGTCTTTCTTTTGTTGATAATAGATTTACAAATAATTCTCATAACACACATTATATATTTATTTAATTGCATGGTGTTATGGCGTTAAACCATGTCACCTACTCAAGCAATGCTACCATTAAGAAAAATAATAAAGGAAGCAGCCAACCAGCAAATAAAAGTTTCAAAAATTTGACAATAATAATAATAATAATAATATAATAATAATAATAATATAATAATAATAATATAATAATATATAATATATAATATATAATATATAATATAATATATAATATATAATAAAATAATAATAAAATAAAAAAATAAATAAAATAAAAATATAATAATAATAATAATAATACGATTATGAGTAGCAAATCAGAATATTAGCATGCATTCTGAAGGTTCATGTGATTGATTCTTTTCCAATGAATTTTGAGCAAATTTTGCACAGAATCCTTAAACTCATCTGCCATGAATGTTTGAAAAAGCTGAATGAATGCGTGCTCATACCCTCTTCAGTGTGCTGTAGTGTGGTCAGTAGGCAGTGCACACGCAGGTCCTGCAGTAAATCCTGAATCACCTGCAGCAGGTCATTGGGAATCTCCAAAGCCGACAGAGCCTCATGACTCAACCTGAGACAGAAAAAACAAGAATTATATCAAAATACAAGAGGAAGATGGATGAATATCTTACAACTACAGGAGCAGTCACACATTAATACAAATGTGAATACTGGAGCAGAAATGCAAGCATGTGTGAATCTCTTATGAAGTTGTTTTATATTTCTCAGCACTTAGCTCTGGTCTTGTATTACGTGAACACAGTATGTGTCCAATGTAAAATGTATATCTCTTAGCTGATTTAAGAGAACCTAGCCCCAATCCTACTGCTACCAAACAAAAAAGGCTATAAAAAAATCAGAACAAAAGGTTACATTTACTTTAATATCTAAACAACAGAATTTGTGACAGGGAAAACAACAGCCTGCATAATCCTGGTTTTGCATTGTACTGAATACTTGTTAAGTTTTTTTTATCTAAAAGTGTTGCAATTTATATTTCAAAGTGCCATTTATGATGCAATTAACATCAAGAAAGCAAAACATACACACACATTTGGATTATTGCTGACATCTGTGTATTTATATAAAGCATTCCCCACACACTGCTAGTTTCAAATTCGCTTTAAATAAATCTGTGTAACGTCTATAATAAATTATATTTATAGCAAATAATTTGTTTTATACTGACATCTTTCATTTCTTTGTCTGTTCTGAATATCAATTAAGTTAAAAGATGTGTTTTATTTTAATTAAAACATCTAAATTATTTTATTCAGGGCTGTAACTTTAGCCTTTTGTATATAATTTCTGAATTAAGTTCTAAACTGCAAATATTCTGTCATCATGTCCTGACCCTACACTGGTTCCAAAAGTGTTTGGGAGGCTGTTTACACAACAATGTTTTCAGGCAAAAATGGGAAACTTTTTATATGTTTTGCTTGTTCGTTTACACAATAGGGACTGAAAACGCATATATCTGGAATTGAACGTTTTTGAAAATGCTGCTATTGCCTGACCCTTCGAAAACAATGACGTCAAGCGAATGAATAGTATGTTTAGAGGAGTAGATCAATGTGTAAAAGTACATGGATTTGAAAACGTTGTCATGTAAACATGATCCTTTTTTAAAACGCAAGGGAAAATTTGTCCATTTTTGGCTACATCGCTGTCTTGTAAACATAGCCTGAGTTAGGAAGATATTCTGATATAGCAACCTTGTATACCTTGGAATATCTTGTTTTGTGTTCAACAGAACAATGAAATTCATAAAAGTTTATAACCGCATGTGTGTGAGTAAATGGAGAGTTAATTTTCACTTTTGGTAAACTATCCCTCACACACATACTATCACACACATACCTGACGGTGTGGATGACCTGTGTGAGCCAGGCTCCAGTGAGCGGGGTTTTAGTGTCCCAGCCTCCATACTGCCTCAGCTGAAGCTCAGTAAGAGAAGAGGGTAACAGAGCACCTCGAACCAACTGCACCAGGCGACGGGTCACCTCCTCAATCATGCCCTACACACAACCAAATGAGCCAATTAAATACATCCAACAAACAAGCTTCACCTAACTGCATGAATTAAAATGGAAACTGTAATTAAAACTTTATTTAGATCAAAACCCAAACCACAATTAAAAATTAGATTTCTTTAATAAGAAACCAATTAGATGGCAACACCGCAAACATTTACAAAATTTAATCTGCTCACTTTTGAAATTTGTATTAATGTGTCTCTTATTAGAAAGATTTTTAAATGTGTAAATCAGAAATTATATGTCAATTAATATCAAAATCAACCAGTAACGGGATTATCATAAGAAGCGCAACCAATCAGAACTGCACAGTACCAAACACAAAAAGTACATTTGCACCATATACTTTTTCAGTTGAAGGCACACTGCTTTGGTACACCCTGTTGATTGAACTAAAAATGCAAACAGATATTGAAACCATATTTGAAACCATATTTGAAACCATATTTCAAAGAGAGTTGAAAAGTGGTGCAAGCTAAATCAGGTTTGTGAACGCTGATTGTCAAGCAGTTTTTTAATGTGTGGGTATTTTGTATTGTAATGCATTTTTTATATATATATATTTATATTATATATATAGTATATTATAATAACATTTGTACTGTTTTAGTGTATAAAAGCCTAACCAGGAACTAAGGCTGCAAATTAACCTTTGTCTAGAAGACTATATGTGGAACATCAGCTGCTTTAAACTGTAACAATGTTATACTGCAAACTGTTAAATAAACCTACTAATAAATAGAAAAAACATTTATTTAATAAAGCTTAAAAACAGAATAAAATGAAACATGTATATAAACTTTTACCAGCTGTTCTATTGCTTCAAGATGATATGATTTTTTTCAACATAATAACTGATGCTTATTTCATGCTATATGACAATTTTGATGTCTAAAAATTGTTGTGCATTTCAAACCCCAGGTGCTCATGCTCATATACTCAATCTCTAGACTACAATTCTGGAACATTTATACTGACCTTAAAGTCATTTTGTCTTTGTCTGGCATTCTTTTTCAACTTCTCCACCTGACCAGACTTCTCTCCTGTCTGTCCAAGACAACACAAGCATGATTATTTACTTAAAACTTTATTGTTCTAAAACTCTGCCAGTTTTGTGTGCATTTACCTCACTGAACAGGCTGCCATTGACATAAGAGATCCAGAGCTTCCAGAAGTTGGGCAGCTGACTGATGACCACATCTGAGAGCTTCTCCACAAACCTCACCTGCTGAGGGCTTTTATAGTGCCAGGCTGGAGAAAGAATACGAGATAATATTGAAAAGAGCACAGCATTCTGCTCCTAAAATGAAAACAGCGGACAAATGAGCTTTCTGTTACTTTCACAACCAGTCAACAATGACATAATTTTTTCTGTAATAATTCAAACCTAATTCTGCAGTAAGCAACAAAATCAAAGCATCAAAATATTTTCAGTGCATATTCAGATATGCACTATGATTCAAAGGTTATTTGATAGAAAAAAATACAGCAAAATAAATACTTGAATTAATAATGTGAAATATTATTCTATTTCCGTGATGGGCAAGCTGAATTGTTCAGCATCATTACTCCAGTCTTCAGTGTCCTTCATGACATGATCCTTCAGAAATCATTGTGATATACTGATTCGATGCGCAAAAACATTTCATAATATTAGATATTTTTTGTAAACAGTTTAGAATTATATCTAAAACATTTTGTGGAAAATACATTGTCTTTAGAATGTACAGTTGAAACTGACAAGATCTGTTGGTCAGACTTTTGATCTATTAGATATAACAACAAAAATAGAAAGTAAGAATCAATAGTAAAGATATAAAAAAAGTGTTTGTCTACATTAATGACTATATGGGTACACCGTGTGAGATTAGTTTGTCGGATTCCAACAAAGTACTCATATTTTGATATAATATGAGAGACAAGTACACTATAATTCAGATGTTTGGGCCCAGTAAGATTTATTGATATCTTTTTAAATTAAAGTTTCCATAAAATAATTAGGAGGAGCACTCTTAAGCTTTGTTTAATTGTGGTTTCAACAAAAATAATAAGCAGCAAAACTATTTAAATCATTGATAATAACAATAATAAATTATTCGCGAAATCAGCATATTAGAATTTTTGCTGAAGAATCTTGTGAAGAATATTCACCTTTAAATTTTGAAATATAATATTGAAGTAATATTTTACCATGTTACCGATTTACTATATTTTAGATCAAAGAAATGTAAACAGTAGAGTATGTAGGTCTCTTGTACTCACAGTCATCTTTAGGCGTCTGGAAGCTGCCTCCTCTCTTTACTGGAGCTGAGAGACTGATCCTGTTCACAGCTGAAGAACGCTCCAGCTCTAACCCGACACCACCCACTGACAGAGAACAACAACAAAAGGAATGCTCATACATCAGCTTTTAAAGACATAGCTCACAATAAAATTTTAATATGCTGTTCATTTACTCCAGACCAACCAAGATGTCAGTGACTTTTTCTTTAGTAGAACTTTAAAGAAGATTTTAGCTGAAATGATGAGTAGCTCAAAAAACTAAATCATGAAGAATACAATCAGTGTCAAGACTGTAGATTAAAAGTAATAATGTTGTAAATAAATGTTCAGTTTCTTGCATAGACTGATAGCTTCATAAGTCCACAATGTATCATCAGGAGTCACAGAAATTAATTCAGTTTTGCCTGCATGTGTTTTTTTTACTTTGAAAATGTTACACTGCTTTTCTCCAAATTCCTCCATTTGTTTGTACAGTATGAACATTTTGAGCTAGCTTTCGCATCCACACACTTTCCCTCATTAGAGAAGCAGTTGAAAGTGGTCAAAAGTGGAGAAAAAAAAAAGAGGCACATGTGTCTCATTTGTCCACTTGTGATCACATCTTTAAGGGATAGCTCAGTCAACAATTAAAATTCTGTATTTTGAGAAGATATTTTGGATAACAGATTAAATTCTGCCTGTAAATTAAGCCTTTGTTTATTTAGCTCAGGAGTTGGGCTATGAGCATACTGGTCATCTAATGCTTGATTATGGTCAGATAACTTTTTTATCTTATTCCTACGCTCTTTATTAACATAGGCAGAATAAGAGATTATCTTTCCTCTTAAAAAGGCCTTTAAAGTTTCCCACAGTAAGGAATAAGAGATTGAATCGGTCTGGTTAGTAAGGAGAAAGTCATCTATTGAATTAGAATTAAATTCATAAAAAAACGAATCAGATAGAAGTAAAGAATTGAACTGCCAGGGCGATCGAGAAGTATGAGATAAAGATAAATTAATATAAAGACTTAGAGGGGCATGATCTGAATTAACAATAGGTAAATATTCAGAATCTACCACCTGAGTAATTAGAGAATTATTAATAATAAAAAAAAATCAATAAGAGAGAAAGATTGATGGACATTTAAGCAGTGTTGCCAGATATAGCGGACTTTTTCCAGTCCAAAAGCTGTCCAAAACCCGCCCAAAAGCACAAAAAACTGCCCAAAATATTAGATTAATATTTTATTTATTTTTAATTTATTTAAATCGAAATTAACCTAGTTACTTTAACTGTGATAATTGTTAACCATACAGCAACCAACACCAGCAGTCACAGAACCACAACATAACCGGATCACATCGAAACATGCCCCCCTCTTACCCACACACTGCACTACCTATTAGAGTATGTTTTACTTTCGAAATGGGGTATAAATTCATCCCATTTGGCATTTTAAATTCTTTTGAACATTATAAGGTGCTGCTTGTCAATCAGACAATGCTTCTATGTTTGTTCTTGCTGTCAATTGCGGGAAATTTTTTTTCGATAAAAGTGTCATAATAAATCGCTGTGAGTTTAACTGCAGGTGCTGCGTGATGCGCGTGCACACGAAGGGAGTCAGATTTGTAACGGGATTTTGATAACTTTCCCATGCGGTTTGCGCTATGCACTGGTCACTACTAACCGAATGGAGTAGGAGCACACAGTTATGTTTTTAAAATAAGTTGCATATAAAATTTACATTTCAAAACCGCCCAAATTTTGTCAACCCACCAATGCCATTTTTTACCCGCAAAATCAAATTCCAAACAGCCCAATTGGGCGGGAAATCACCCAATCTGGCAACACTGCATTTAAGAAGAATGAGTATTTTCTTGCTGTGGGATTAAAGTGTTTCCATGGGTCAGTATAACCATTCTGAACCATAAAATCAGAAAAAAGCTTTGACATACCAGAGGAAGCTTTCTTAATAGTACTGGATTTATCTAAGTCTGGGTCAATAACGCAGTTTAGGTCTCCCCCGAATATTAAAAGATATGTGTTCAGAGCTGGGATCTTTGACAACAAATTCTGAGCATAGAGAGTATTATCAAAGTTCGGGGCATATACATTTACCAAAACTACTGGTGTTTGTGAAATTTTCCCTTTCACAATTAGGTATCTACCATTCACATCAGAAATAACATTGTCCATAGAAAAGTGAAGAAGATATTTTGAAGAATGTTGGTTGTGGGCACCCACAGACTTCCATAGTATTTTTTATTTCTACTATGGAAGTCAATAGGTCCCAGCAAGCAGCATTCTTCAAAAATATATTCTTTTGTGTTCAACAGATGAAAGAAACTCAAAAAGGTTTAAAACCACATGAGGGAGAGCACATGATTAGGTATTTTTCATTTTTAGGTAATCTATCATTTTAATTCCAGGTGTGAACAGGGCAATAGTTACCAGCCCACACAAGTAACATGTAGTACCTCTTCTCTTACAACAGACGGCACTAAAACTCTTTCTGGGGTTCTTGATTACATTGTTGATATATTCTGAAACACTCAATATGTCCACACAGTGTACCCACAACCACACCATGTTTCTATCTCACACAGATAAAGACATGTACCATTCAGCCACTTGGACATTTACTCTCTTTTTTGATAAAAAAAAAAATAGTGCTGGTGTTGATCCAGGTGTCCAATCATCTCCAATGTTTATCTACACTCCTCTCTCTTCTTGTATTCCCTGGTGTCTGTCTGTGTCTCCTGCAAACCCCCCTCAGCTCCGGCACACTATATAGAGTTCTATGGACTTCCTGTTCTCTATAGGGTCATGACCAGACCACACACGGGCTGCTCTCTATATAAACACACTCACACAGAACACACACACTGCTTTTACTCTGTAGAGAAGCCATCAATTTATTTCAGACTATCTGTGTGTGTATGTGTGTGTACCTTTCTGCTCTTTGATAAAATCTTCTTTACAGTTTTGCATCAGCTGGAGGATCCACTTGTGCTGGGCGATGATACACTGCCATGCTGGGTCACCTGGAGCATGCAGATCTGACAGATATCTGAATGAAAAATATGAGAGAGGGAATAACTTGATTATCAGCCTTTTTGCCATCACAGGTCAATGGGTTGTGGCAATGTTGTTACTAGTAGATGCTATGGCCACTGGATGCTGTTATTTAATGCCATTAGCTTGAATAATTGGTCATAACGTTTTAAAATCTGACCATAAATGAAATGCTTTAGTTTTTGAATCCCTTTTATAGGTTGAACAACACAAATGTTGCGTTTTTGTGTGTGCATTAAATAGAATTTAGCAAAGTGATTATACATAGAAGCATATTGTGTTTAATATATCAAACAGATTTGTAAGGCTAAAATGCCAAAATACAGATGAAATACAGACATATTTATGTACAAATAAAAACAACACACTTATTGATGTGCATATTAAAACATACAAAAAATAAGAGATTATGCAAAATTGTATTATAATTAAATGATAAAAAATGTCTTAATGACAAATGGGTAAAAAGTACCATTTTGAAGAATTCATTTATTTATTGATTAAAAACAAATACTTATTTGAAATTGTAATAATATTATAGATGGTGAGCATCAGAAACTTCCTTCAGAAAGTTTAAATAATAAATACATAATTGAATAAATACATCTTATTAACCCCAGGCTATTTAATAATACTGCATAAAATATAACAAAATTCATATTTATAATTCAGTTCATTCCTTTAGCTGACTTTCTCACAGTATAAATCATTTTATACTATGTCTACGTATGTTTACATAAAATGACCAAGCTTCCTGTACATTTAGGAAAAATTTGTTCCCTGACATATTTCCCAAAATGTAAAATGTAACATCAGCTTTTTCTCACCTATTGGTAGCCACTAAATTGTTATAAAAACAATTCATTTCTAAAAAACATTTTACTGGGCACACTCAGATTTTGTTTTAGTTCTCTTTGAAATTGAAGTGCAGTTTGTCACACACCTGATGTAGCGTTTCTGATCATGCAGAGTAGACGGAGTTTCCAGAAGTTTGTCCAAAAGCAGTTTCCTCAGGGCTTCAATGCGAGTCTCCACCTCGGAATACACTGCAAACGCACATGCAGGACAGGCTTCCTTAATATTCACACAATACTCCAGCTAAGAAAAATGCATATAAAACGATGCGTGTTAACATATATGATCAGTCATTTAGCAGATTACCTTTCTTAAAGACTGGGACCTCTGTGTTACCGAACAGAGATTTGGCTTTCTCATAATCATTGATGACCACATCATAATCCCCCTGGATGGAAAACAAACACATACATTTTTTATTTTACAAATTTTATATATAGCCAAATTTGGTTTTCAAAACAAGACTTGTTTGCTCATCAATGCTCCAATTATTTGTGTATAAACACAGCAAAAATAGTAACACATTAATTTTCTTTTCTGTTTTTAAGTATTTAAATATATAATCTATTCTCATTAAGGTATAGCTAATTTTTCAGCAGTCATTCATTACTCAAATCTTTAGTGTCACTTGATTTTTCAAAAGTTATGCTAAAATGCTTGATTTGGTTCTCAAGAAACATTTTGATTATTACCAATGATGAAAATTATTGTGATGGTAAATATTTTTGTGGAATCTGTATTGCATTCTTATCATTCTTTATCTAGAATATATATTTAGATACATCGAATATTTTGAAACAACATCACTTTTGAACGTCCTTGCTGAACCAAAAGTGTTTTAAGTATTGATTTTTGCACAGAAATAAATTGCAACATCTAATTTTGGAACAGTGGTGTAGTGACATTTTTTAATGTCATGGAATTTTTTTTAAGAAAGACAATAAATCAATCTGAATGAGGTTTTTGTTGAAAATGTAACCGTGCATTAGGTTTGCTGTAAACAGGGCTAGATTTTCCCTTTTTGTGACCCTGTACCCCACCCAGAAATAAACTGAAGAAATAAACAAAAATCTGCATGGCTGTAAGGGATGTGATTAGGGGTAGAATATACTGCTTCATAAAATGTACAGTATAAAATTCATTATATCTAAGTTCCAATGAAATGATAAACATGTGTGTCATGCCACCTTCTGTATATTGCGTTCAATGTTGAGTGGCAGGTTAAAGAGAAACTTGAATCTCTGGAGAACGTTGAGAGCATTGCGTGTGGAGTCGGCCTTGTCCTTCCTGCCCAGCACTTCTTGAAACAGAGTGTCAGCAGTTTCACTTGCTCCTGCGAGGAATGAGCAAATGGAAAGAGATGAGAACAGCATGTAGAAGGGCAACAGCTGATAAAAAGGGTTTTAATCATCCTCACTCAGCTTCAAATAAATTCAAGATCTCCCTCGTCTTGGGTGGTCGAAGCTATTCTGGATTCCCTTGGTCAGATTTAATAAGATCCAGCCTTCTGGCCACTATAAAACGTCTTGAGTCGGCTTGTGAGAGGGTCAAAAGCAATAAGTGGCTCTGGTATGAACATACGTCTAAATGTACATGTAAAAACGAGTGGTGAGGAGAAAGAGAAGGGGTCGGCGATGAAAGCATGTCAGTGTGTGACTGGTTTATTTGTGCGGCCCGCAGGAAACCAGCATGTTTATTGACCTACCGTCACATGAGAGAATTGACATGGGGATATGAGTGGTTTTGAACACACGCAGAAACACAGTGAGGTCTGCGTGAAATGTGTGGCTTTGATGGTCTGAAGAGAACGCATACGCAAGACTGACCCTAAATTTAGCTGCTTTGTGGAACCGTGAGCGATTCAGAGCATGTGTTTGGTCTTATGTCTTACTGTTGAGGATAGTCTCCAGTCGCTGGGTCATAGAGCCCTCCACCTTCTCTGTGCCGTCCGATTCCAGCTTCTGATGGATGGCTAGACCGTTAAAATGAACCAGAGAGAGAGAGAGAGAGAGAGAGAGAGAGAGAGAGAGAGAGAGAGAGAGAGTAAAGGTGTGTTTATAGCACCATTCTAAAGTTTGCAGTAATTATTTGCTTCATTATAAACAAAAGTCGTACTAAAATTTATAATTTAAACTTTTGGGCTATTTATATTAAAGTGTCTGACTCTGGTCTAAGGGGATAGTTCATCCAAAAATGAAAATTTTTTATTTGTTTCAAACCTTTTTTCTTTCTTTTTTTAAACACTAGTTTTGATGAAAGCTGGAAACCTGTAACCACTGACATCTATTGTATTTCTATTATGGAAGTCAACGGTCACAGGTTTTCAATTTTCTTCAAAATATCTTCTTTTGAGTGAAAAAAAATAACAGACATCTTGAACAAAAGCTAAATCATATCATTTACATTTATTTATTTTTATCTTAAGCTAATTCAAAATCAGGAATGCAGATCCAGTGGTTGTTTAACAGGCAAATATCAGTGCATTTAATTTGATGCAAGATTTGATTAAACTGGCTGCATGTTCAACTTATTGGGTCGTTCTACATCAAATCAACCAAATTTCAGAAATTTCCCCACCTCAAATTTGTATCTTTACAAAGGGAGGTTTCCATAAATAGTAATGAAAGACAAATATTAAATGTCAATGATGTCAATTTACATTTCCAAGTAATCCATTATTTTGTAGAGGAGGGTCAATATGACATTAATTTTATTTTTATTTTTAAATTACAGAAAGTTAAATAACTTTGAAATGATGGAAAGATCATCATTTTCATCATTTTATTTTTACACAAAGAATGTGAGGGAATGTTTAAAATAATATTCTTGGCCCTACAATAAGTTACAAAAATTGTTGTTAAAATTAAATCATATTTCAGATGCAGTTTATTGTGTAACAAAAAAAAAGAAAGATGAAAGAGCAAAATACTAATGAACACATGAAAGAAAAGAAATTGTGGTGGATAACTCAGGACTTTTAAACATAAACCCAAAAACACACTCTTATTTTGAAATGTCTATGGTTTACTACTACCAGCTGCTCAGATGAGAATAATGCACTCTTACATCCATCTACAACCTTTTACAATATAAACACCATAATGTAAACACTGTCGTAAGTCATCAACATTAGACCATAAGCAACCACTTGCCATGAATGTGCGGTATTCATTGATTGCGAAGTGCTCTGAAACCACAAGCCGGCACAGCACGTCACAGCGGTGACTTTGAACACATAGTACTCACATTTATTACATTTAATCACAGCCTATTGAAGTTTAATAATCACATTAGACTATCACGATGATGATTCCTGTTTTTCCACCCTAAATGTTGTAAGAATCTGAATCAGAAAGAGCTTTATTTCCAGGTATGTTTTGTTTACACATATGAGGAATTTGTTTTTGTGACAGAAGTATCCAGTGTAACAAAATGACAGTGACAGGACAAAAACACAGAAAAATAAGGAATTAAAAAATAAATAAGTGTATATGTGTCTAAAAATAATTTATTTTTTGTCTATAAATAGTGTTTTTTGTAGAAATACCATTTTAAGATATTTATAAAGTAAAAATAAATATATATTAAATAAGCGCTTTTTAACATGAATTATAAGACTCTTAAGAATTCTTTATAATAAGAAGAATTATATGAATCAAACAATAAAACAAGAATTATTATTATTAAGGATTGAGTACCAATAAAAATGTATCAAAATAAATCAGCAAATTAGCATATTAGAATGATTTCCTAAGTATTGTGACACTGAAGACTGGAGTAAATTCACATTTGAAGGCACAATAGGGCTGCACGGTGGCGCAGTGGGTAGCACGTTTGCCTCACAGCAAGAAAGTCGCTGGTTCGAGCCTCGGCTGGGTCAGTTGGCGTTTCTGTGTGGAGTTTGCATGTTCGCATGGGTTTCCTCCGGGTGCTCCGGTTTCCCCCACAAGTCCAAAGACATGCGGTATAGGTGAATTGGGTAGGCTAAATTGTCCGTAGTGTATGTGTGTGAATGGGTGTGTATGGATGTTTCCCAGTGATGGGTTGCAGCTGGAAGGGCATCCGCTGCGTAAAACATATGCTGGATAAGTTGGCGATTCATTCCGCTGTGGCGACCCCAGATTAATAAAGGGACTAAGCCGAAAAGAAAATGAATGAATGAATGAATATTTCACAATAATGCATCTATAGCATTTCTGATGAAATTATTGCACCCTTAGTGAGGAAAAGACTTGCTTTTGACCAGTAATGTACATACAGTATATATACACTGTATAAAGCACATCTTTATATTGGAAGATAAACCTTGACACACAAAACCTAAAAATCGATTTCCTCTGTCCACATCTGGATTGTGGAGACTTCAGTACACAACAACGTCATGGCTAACCTCCTGTGTGCTCGGCTTCCTCTGTCTCTAAAAGTATGTTTTGACTTCTAGCGGCTAAGTTTTGGGAGTCTTCTCTGGGAATCAGCGCAGCTTCCGTTTGCTGCTCTCTCGTTTCCTCTCAGCACAATGACAACCTTATTACAACCTCATCTAAACATTATGACAACCACGCCTTGTTATCCGTCCCAGCGCCTGTCAATCAGACAGACACACAGTGCTAAGAATAGCCACTCTGTTTGTCTCAAGACAAGTGACCCCAGACCAGTCCTGTACACACAGACAGATTTGAAAATAGAGCGTGCACTGTGACACTGACCTTTGATCAGGGCAGTTCGAGGATACATACACCTGTGAACAGTGACGCGTGAAGAGGAACAAATTGAATGAAAAGGCCAAGCATCTAATTCAGTCAAATCCAGTATTTGTATTGTCTATTGTGCAATAAATAAGCTGACATATTTTGCTAAAAACTTTGAGGTACATATAACAACCCATTTTAATGGGATTTTTAGGAGTTGCATTTGTCTTGATGTAGGGTTAATCAATTGTGCCAAAACAATATATTTCAAAAAAGTCTAAAACCAGGCTATGCAAAAGTAATTTATATTCCAGTTTTTAAAAAATATCAAAATATCTGTTAAATTTGAGGGGGGGGTTTTCAATGCATTTTGCAACACAATCACATAATGTACATTTATCTCTAGACAGAAAAAAGCCACAGCAAACTTCCAAGGGGACCACAAGGTGGCTTAAACTGATTTCAAGTATCGCATCATATCGTATCGCAACATATCATATCATATATTATATTTTATTGTATCTTTTATTTAATGCAATGTCAGCTTAATTGGCAAAAGCTATTTAGAATAATACAAATATAATAAATAAAATATGAAGCATTAAAACTCACAAACAAACACAAGTTGTGTTAGATTAGACGTTTTACATTAATATAGGATAAAAAATTCTAAGAATTTTTTTTAAGAAACAATTCTTTAAGTGAGTTCAATTTATAAAAAATCTTCTACAAACATGAAAAGCAAGACAAGTCCCATAAAATATGTTTCTAAAATAATAAAATAAGAGAAAATCATGATGTAATGTCTTATATTTACTTGTCTAAATTTGCTCAACAACTATCATTTTATTTAACAATCTTTGGACAAACTCAATAAACAAGTGGGATTTTGATTTCTGGAAAAGTCATAGAAATTATGAAAATCTCCAACACTAAAAAAATGTTAATTGATTATTTTGTAAATGTATGCAATTTCATGTCATTTTTTGTCATTTACTCACATCACCATCAACACATACCTGCAAGAGCATCCTGTGCCTCAAAGAAAGTGCTGAGACCTCCTTTCACGTACGCCAAACTGCCCTCGTTCTTCTTACTGGCCTGTTTCTTCAGATTCCCCACTCCCGCACGCAGAGGCTCGAAACTACAACAGCACCAAACACAAGCAATCACATCACACATACATCTATTTGGGCTGACTAACAGAAGGATGAATGGTATGCAGACCAACCTGGTAGAGGAATGGTTCTCGATCAGGTACCAGGTGGCCGAGAAATTCTCACTGGTGAAATCGCCGCTCATTCCAGGAAACATGTTCTCCAGATCCTTCAGAGGAACCTTCCCTCTGATGAACAGAAGACACACACACAAATACAGTACACACACACACACACAGAAATCACAGAGCATCTGCCCCACTATGCTGTAGACCACATGGCAAAAGCAGACAGCCTTTTCATATACAAACAGAATTACATAAGTCACTGTCTTATAATGTGGCACAGAATACACAGATGGAATTCATATGACTCATATACAGTGATATATTTTTTTCGAAGTTGCAATTGATTACTCGAGTTGGTTTTATGAGAAAATATTATTTTAGATTTTCAAGTTCTCATAAGCTCATGGTTAATTCAGTGTTGGAATTCCTTTCTTATTCACAGTGCAATTCATCAGTGCAGTAATTTCTTGGTGAAAAAACTTTTCTATGCATTTTAATAAGACTTTTAATTGACCACTTATGCAATAAAATTTACTATTTTAAAATATGTTATTTGTATTTTTTCTTTTAACTGTTCATAACTGTATAACTTCCACAAGACTATCACTGGCAATAATAAATGTGTTTTGAGCACAAAACCAGGATTTTAGAATGATTTCAAAAAGATCATATGACACTGAAGACTGGAGTAATGATTCTGGAAAATGATGAATCATATTTTAAAATATACTGAAATACAAAACATATTTATAATATATAAATAATTAAAATATGAACACTGCAAAAAAATATATTTTCTTCGGTTTTCTCTTGTATCTAGTTCAAATATCTACAAATTTTCAGCATTTTCAAGACAAGCAAAACATATTGTCTTGTTTTATATGCCAAAATTAAGCCCCGATTAAGTGCCAAAATTAAGTGACTTTTTCCTTAAAACACGCAAATTAATCTTGCTTTTCGTTTTGACATAAGATTATTTAGCTTACCCCATTGGCAGATAATTTTGCTTGTTTTAAGGGAAAAAACTTACTTAATTTTGGCATATTATTTCTTATAAATGCTTCTTGATTTAGGAATTTTAGGATATTTGGACAAGAAACAAGACAAAAAAATCTAAGTAAGAAAAGCACTTTTTGCAGTAAATAATAATTTTATTAAATAACTGTTTTCCACAAATTATTGTTGTGCTGTAGTTTAAATCAAATATGTGAAGCCTTGATAAAAAATGTTTAAATATCAAACTGACTTTTTGATCTGAATATATAGATATAACTAAGCAAAAGGTCAGCGGTGCTGTGGAGGTCAGGGAAAGGAAGAGTTTCACTTTCTATCGAAGGAAACGGTGAACCAATGACATCACCCAGGTAGAAGACATACACACAATGGGCTGTTTCTACTTTCTGCTGAACCTCCTTCCTTATAAACACAGCAGTCCACTTCTATAAACACAGAGCAGTGCTTTTGGGGTGAAGTGTGTGTGGAAATGCATTTGTTTTGGTCTTTGTGAGAGTGTGTTTTAATCAGACAGAAATGAAGCACATGTGTGTGTGTGTGTGTGTGTCTGTAAGTCGAGTACAGTGTTGTGCGGGCATAGTTGTAGGTGTAAATGCTATAGTTTGTAAGTTTATAAGAGGACAACACAAATTTGCTTGTGAACATTTCTGTACCTGTCTATGTCGATGCCCAAAGGGTTTGCCGGCCTCAGAGAGAGAGGAGAGATTCCTTTGTTCCGATCGGTCCTCATGTCATAGTAATTCAACTCATCAACCCAGACCGCAGACTGATCCAGAATGCCTAAACACACACAGAAACATGAGCGTTCTCATGTGCCGAGCATGTTAAATCTACTTCCATCTTCAAAGGCCACGTGTGTGTATTTAAAGAGGGTGTGTGATCAATCAAACTAAATTTGTTATTTTGCCTATGAGGAAAATTGAGCATGTTTACATCCACAACATTGTGCTGATAATCCAAAAAAAAAAAAAAAACATAAAATATATATATATATAATAATAATAATAATATAAAAAAAAAATCATTTTTTGTTTTTACAGTATTCATTAATCTTTGTTAAAATTAAAAATGTAAGCGTAAATGAAACATAAGGCAGTTTGTACACTGGAATTTGATTATATAATTATTTTACTAGACAATTCATTAGAAAAATATTACAATACAAATATGTGCATATGTGACTTCATGACTGATTGCACTCCATGGGCTTTATTATATATAATATAAAAAGCTTTAACTATTTATTTTTTTTATTTCATATAAAAACTATAAAAAAAATTTTTTGCAAGATTGTTTTTAAAGTACAAAAAACACTGCATTTGTGTTGCATTTCTCAAAAAGAGAATATTTGTACTGTTGCCAAGATTATTTTAATAAATTAGAACTAAAACTAAGACTAAAACTATTGGTCAAAAACATTTTCGTTAACTTCTAATCCTTAACTTGATAATTTAACTTATAATTAACTAAAATGAAAAACACATAAAATAAAACCACAATAAATGAAAAAATTAAAACTAAACGAAACTAACACCAGTCACTGAAATAAAATAATAATTAGCAATAATTATAGACTATTAAAAATAAAAGTACCTGTAGATGGCGCTTTTACAGCAAAACACATCAGTCAAGAGTAAGAAAACATCTTTTCAATAAATGCAAAACATGTGTTCTATCTTTTCTTCATTTGCCAAAAAAAAAGAAATTAGGCATGATTAACTAAACAGTATGATCTTTAATATGAATCTTTAGTATGATCTTTAATTTGTCTGAATTATTTTATTTTTACTTTTATTCGTTGCCTTATATGGTTTTGGATTCAATGTTTATTCAAACAATTATTTTATTTTAATTACTAAGAGGTTTGCACATAAGTTAATGTAAACTTTGCTTGGGTCAGTGGATGTGCTCTGTTAACTCTGATAAACAAGAATTACTAAACCTTAAAGTAAATATATAAAAACTAAATAGAAATGTGTTCACAAAATAAAAAATAAACTAAACATAACAAAACCATTAATAAAGTTAGTTAATAACTAAAACTAAACTGAAATGTTCAGCAAATTTATAAAAATAAATTGTCTCGAAATAAAAACTAATGTAAAAACGCAGTTACTTGACAGTTACTACCTAGCATTGGGAACAAATGGTTTAAGATTAACAGTCTAAACATGTGAGTGTGTATTTGAAGTCACTGAGTGTTTGTGCTCACCGATTCTCTCTGGTTTGAGCAGTTTGAAGGAGACGGTGGACATCCCTATACCTCCGCTTTTGGTGGTGACGATGATCTCGCCTTTGTCATCTTTAGCAGGACCCACTCGACACACTATCTTACTAGCAGACATCCATTCTGCTGTCAGCAAACAGTTATGACCACAGATGGACAGACCTGCAGTGTGGGAGATCAACGAAGACCAGATGAAGTCAATTAAACAGACAATTCTGGCTCATCTCATGTCCATTATATAATCCCACTTAATGTGCTGATCTGATGCGATCTGACCATCCAGAGCCAATCAAGCCATTTAATCAGATTTATTTTTGTAGCTCAGGGGTGCGTTTCCCAAAATAATTGTTAGCAAACAAATTCCATCATTATCAACAAAGTTTGAGGATTCTGTGTTTCCCCAAGTCTATAGTTTGGGAACATTCACAAAAAACAGCATTGCAAACGTCTGTGCTTTAAACTACAGCTCTTACAATGATGTGCACTAAAATGGACATGTTTAAGTAAAATACAAAGCATACAAAGACTCCTCTTACGAACTAAACAACATAGAAATACATTTCTTTATGTAAAGATTGGAATTAAAGTTTCATGTGTGTTGTTGTTCAGGTCAGGCAATTGTCACCAAATTGTATGAACATGCTTAATTACAATACAATACAATAAAATACAACAAATAAATAAATATATATTTTTAAGTATCTTCTATTTAATTTCTCTTTATTCATGTGATGGCAAAACAGAATTTTCAGCATCGTTGCAGTCTTCAATGTCACATGATCCTTCAGAAATAATTCTAATACGATTTGGTGCGTACAATACATTTATAATAATTATGTTGAAAAAAGGCTTACAATTTTTTTCAGCAATTTTTTTATATTCGGACAAAAAAGCATTTATTCGAAATATTTGTAAAAAACCGTAATAAGTATTTTCTGCCATTTGCCGTCAATTTAATGGGTCTTTGCTAAATAAAAGTATTAATTTCTTTCTTTAAATAAATCTTACTGGCACAAAAATTGTAAATTTTTATTAAGAGTTTGTGCATCTGTTACTTGGAATTGCTATATGCATGTATATTACCAATCAGATCATTGGGTCCGGTGCCCAGGTTCTCCCCTCGAATAGTAACTTTGGTCCACGGCGCGCCCTCATTGGGTGAGATACCTGTCACCAGGGGAAGCTGGCGGGCCCGAGACATCCTTCACACACCTAAATGAGATAAAGTAAAAAATTAAGTGTTTTATTTAGGATGAGTTACCCAGAAAAATCAGTCATCATGTATGGTTGAAACAGCTTCAGTCTTTGATGTTTTCAACCAGTATTATTAGTTAGCTCTAAGTTAACAAGCATTTAAGTATTCACAGAAGTACTGGTCTATTGTAAATAAATAGTCTATTGTTGGGATATAAACACTAATATCTACAATATCGATCAAAAACCATTAAAAAGCAAGTTTAAAAGAATTTTGTACACTCTCAGAAATAAAGGTACAAGTGCTGTAACTGGGGTGGTGCCTTCTGAAAAGGTATACATTTGTAACTAAAAGGTCTTTATTAATACCTCAAGGGTACATACCTCATTAGTACCTAAAAAGTACAAAAGTGTACCTCTAGAAATTTGTAGGTACTAATATATACCTTTGCGGTACCCATATTAACCCTTTAATTACAAATATGTACCTTTTGAAAAGGTACCACGCCAGTGACAGCACTTGTACCTTTATTTCTGAGAGTGCAGCAATTACACTGTTATGCCAATAAATCATGACAAGCGACTATTAAAAATGTATTTGTCACTGAATAGAGCTTCTTCTGTCTTTATGAGAGAGGTTTTGTATTATTCATTTAAATATATGCAGATATTAAAAGAAATATATA
>CAIGQV010018299.1:6196322-6237134 GCA_903798115.1 Danio jaintianensis | reverse complement strand
ACACAGAATTTGTTTCTAAAATTGTATATATTTAAATATATATATATATTTTTATTTAAATTTAATTTTAAATGGAAATTGTTATTGTTTATATTGTACATTTCAAATATTCAATTAAAATATACAACAACAATAGTAATGGTAAAAGCACAATTTTGTTATTACTGATATAATAATAATAATAATAATAATAATAGTGATGATAATAATAATAAACATTACAAGTTGAAATAAATTATTTTAATTCATTTTATTTCAGGTAATGATTGTTTTATTTCATTTCACAGAAATGGTTTCAGTTTCATGAAGAAATATATTTACATTTGTTTATATTTAATTTTATTTCATGTTATGTCAGGTCATACTTTCTTCAGGTAACAAAATGGTTTTAGTTTTTGTATTTTAGTTCTAGGTAACTATAAAAACCCTGTTTATAATTTTAATCATCTAATCTTTTCCCCAGTCATCATATACTTGGATATACAGTATAATAATAATAAAAAAAGTTTTTTTTAATTGTTTACTGATGTTAGCAATGCTTCTGATAAATATTAGCCAACCTAGTATGTACTTGTGGCATCATCATCTCTCTCTCTCTTTCTCTCTGTCAGAGTAAGATTTTATCTCCACCCACTCTGTGTAAATCACTTGGGTATTTTGATGCCAATATAAGCCTGATAGATGTGTCAACCCACTCTCTCACCTTCTGCACTCACTCCAGACAACATCTGAACTTTGATTCACCTGCAAGCTTTCACACACACTCTCTCTTTCTCTTTCTCTTTATCTCACACACAAACACACAAACAATGGATTACAGCTGAATAGTCAAATGCGTGGCAGAAATTAAACAAACAGGACATAGCATGGACGGAAATGTCATCACAAATCTAGACCCTCCGACATAAAGTCCTGTGGTGCAGGTTATAGGACCAGTGCACTTATGGCACAATGTTCTTAAGCTTGGTGTGTGCATGTGTGACCTGAGGGAAAGCAGACAGGAAAGCTATTATGCTATTCACAACATAAAGTAATTTTCATCAGAAAGTGTCTGTAAAGTTACTGCAAAATAATCCAAAGATACTTTATTATAGTATGTGAGCAAACCAGCATTTTTGTGCGTGTCCCTTTAAATTTAAATGACCTGCTGCTTTCCAGAAGAGGGCGGAACCTTTACACTTTATTCTGACTAATCAAAAACAGCAAAACAACTAAATCGTGCATTCAAAATGTCAGAAATGACAAAAAAGGTTTACATGCTCAAATTGCTGTCTGATAAATGATGGAGGGTAAAAGGTGACAACTTCTAGACTTCACCAGGACCATTCTGAATGGTTAGTGGATACATTTATGTCAACGTTAGCTGTTTTGGAGTAACGTTAAAGTTGATTAAACTCATCGACTAGCGTGTTACTGCTCTGTTCTAATACTGCACTTCAACGCAGATAAACATTACACTATAAGTACAATTCTCTTATCTTTACAAAAAAAGTACAAATGCCTGTCACCTGACTATGTAGTGAACAATAAATATACATTAATGAATGGTAATTTTAGCCACACATCATATTAGCACATTTAGAAAGCCTATTTTGGAATGTTTCCAGATATGAGGCATCACTATTTTTATTGACCATCCTTTCAGAGACAGTGTTGAACTGACCCACACTGGTGAAGCAGTCTGCCAAAATTATAAATCTATAGTACTTTACCAAAAAATGTTGACACATTTTCTTAAAAAATCATCACAATGTCCTCACGGGCTCGGACGTTGAGAGTCTATGGTTTTATTTGTAATTTAATAATTGCATTAATATAATTTGTAAGAATATTTTTTTCACTGTTACATTAAATCCAGCTGTAACAGAGTGTAATTGAGGTAAAGTTGGTTTTATATTTGCACATTCGTTCAGTGACAACTTATGACATGCTCCCTATATTGTTTTACCATGGTACTTTGAATATTCGGTCTGAAATCACATGCAAGTATGACTTCAAAACAACATTAGTGCTATTTATTTGACTGTGAGCAATGTTGTACTTTGATAGTCATTTTCTGCTAATATGATTTCACTATTTAGAATTAGCAAAGAATACTTTTCTGAAATTATATTATTAAGGACAAATTCCGAATGTGTGACTAATATAAAACCAACTTTAACTCAATCAGAGAGTGAACTGCTGCAGTTCACCCTGGGAGGGATCTATCCAGATCCTGCAAACCTTTTTATCATAAACAGGTTTATCATAAAACTGGAAGCAAAAAGGGAGTTGATTTTTTTTTACTTTCTCTTTTATACCAGTTTAGAAATGTATATTAATGTAAGATGCTCATGGTTTATAATTTAGTTTGTTTATGGTGAACAAAACGTGTGTGTGTGCGTGCATGTGTGTGTGTGTGTGTGTGTGTGTGTGTGTGTGTGTGTGTGTGTGTGTGTGTGTGTGTGTGTGTGTGTGTGTGTGTGTGTGTGTGTGTGTGTGTGTGTGTGTGTGTGTGTGTGTGTGTGTGTGTGTGTGTGTGTGTGTGTGTGTGTGTGTGTGTGTGCGTGCGTGTGTGTGCTTAGATGTATTAAAGGACAATGTGGGACTATGTAAATCGAGAATCAATCTTCTCCATTGCTTTAATTATCTTCAACTCTTTTCCCCTTGTCCAACAGGAAATTATTTGCATTGCCTAATACGTTTCATAAGTGCAGGAACAGGACTGTTGGGGTAGTGTTGTTCCAAGTATACATTAGTCACAGTTATGATTACCAGAGAATCCATAACGAAACAACAGCACACACACATAAACACACACACACACACACACACGTTTAACGGAGTGTTAAAATGAGCACATACCACAGACATCAATGGTTTGATACGGTAATGATTATTACAGACAAACCCAAACTCCACCCATAAAGAACTATTTAAGCAATTAAAAAAAATCAATTTTTTATTTTATAATGAAATTAAATTTAAAATAAATTTAGAGTAAATAAATGTAAAAATAATGACTAATATTAAGATTTAAAATGACAATCAAAAAAGGGTCACAAAACATAGACTAAAATTGAGATGAAAATAAAACAATCAAATTTGACTTTCATCAAAGTCCATTTAAAATGTCTATAAGAAATGTTGCACTGGTTTGTACAATAGCTAGCATGCAAACACTATCACCATCAGATTACGCATTTCAGATTTCTGAAGGTTATGATGAATCTCCTTTGTCTTTCTAAAAACTTGTTTTCATCAGTCATACTTGCATTGCTTTCATATCGGTGTTTATATGGTAATGTGTGTGTGTTTGTGTGTGGTCTGGTTGCTCTCCTGCTATAAGTTTGTTTACAAAAGTTCACATAGACGGCTGTACAGAGCCTGCGGCCCACATTCCAACACTGTGTGTCATACACGCAACACGGCCTCGCACTTTCCCTCTCCTAAATACACTTTAATTCACTCCCTCAAAATAATGCACGGCAGTTCAGTTCAGTGCCACTTGTTTCAAAAACAACATGATGTGCTGCGGCCAAACAATGTATTCAAACTAAAAACATTCAGAGATTTGCAAACGTCTTTTTTTGCTCTTCCTCTCAACCTATTCATTCCATCTCTGCTTCTCTCGGTTTCACTCTGTCTCTTTTTTCCAACGTCTCTTCAATAATTACAGGGGGTGTGGGCAGCTAGCGTGTCTTAAACTGAATCGTTACTCATGAAACACGCATTTGAATGCAGAGATAAGATGTCTCTCGCTGATATAAAGCTCCTGGTCTTTGTTCGAGGTGTTTGTGTCTCATTCCAGCTCTGTCCTGGACGAACTGTCACAGGTTGTTGAGCTTCGGGATTTAAATTACATGTTTGTTGTTCCAAACACTGAGTGCATGTATAAGATTTTTCCATTCATAGAAACTTGTTCATATAAAACTTGCTCATATAAAAAAAGGCTACAATTAATTTTATGATCTGTGATTTATACACCATCTGTACAAGCATTTTCTTTTGTGGTCAAATGAAACAAATATACTAAATATGTTATGTTATGTCATGTTATGTTGTTATGTTATGTTATGTTTCAAAAAAGAAGTTTTGGCTGCGATGCCTGTGATGATTTATGATTTCCTAAAAAAACTTTCCCAAAAGAACCCCAAAACATTACATTATATTATATTATATTATATTATATTATATTATATTATATTATATGATATTATATTATATTACATTAGGGGCTGCACTGTGGCACAGTGGGTAGCACGTTTGCCTCACAGCAAGAAGGTCACTGGTTCGAGTATCGGCTGAGTTAGTTGGCGTTTCTGTGTGGAGTTTGCATGTTCTTCCCGTGTTCACGTGGTTTTCCTCTGGGTGCTCCGGTTTCCCCCACAAGTCCAAAGACATGCGGTACAGGTGAATTGGGTAAGCTAAATTGTCCGTAGTGTATGAGTGTGAATGAGTGTGTATGGATGTTTCCCAGTGATGGGTTGCAGCTGGATGGCATCCGCTGCGGAAAACATATGCTGGATAAGTTGGCGGTTCATTCCGCTGTGGCGACCCCAGATTAATAAAAGGACTAAGCCGAAAAGAAAATGAATGAATGAATGAATGAATATATTACATTATATTATATGCGGCACAGTGGCACAATGGTTAGGACCTCACAGTCCAAATACATGCGCTATAGGTGAATTGGATTAACTAAATTGGCCATGGTGTATGAGTTTGTGTGTGTGAATGTGAGAGTGTATGGGTATTTTCCAGTACTGGGTTGCGGCTAGAAGGGCATCCGTTGTGTAAAACATATGCCGGAATAGTTGGCGGTTTATTCCGCTGTGGCGACCCCTGATAAATCCGAGACTAAGCCGAATGAAAATGAATGAATGAATATTATATTATAAATTATGTATTATGCTTTAAAGTAATGTTGTGTGCAATGTTTTAAGTTACTAAAAGAACCTTTCGGTGAACAGTAAATAAAATAAAATAAAATAAAATTAAATTAAATTAAATTAAATTAAATTAAATTAAATTAAATTAAATATCTTTCGAGCAGTGGAAAGTTACAACAATGTTAAATTTTATCCATTAAAGCTGTCGATAAAAATTGTTTATTTTTAAGATTGTGAGCTGTTAGTTAAAATCCTTCTAATGTTTCTGAATATCCATCAAGTGTGTTCTTTCTCTATCCATTGGAAATGTCTGAGTCTGTTAAAGTAACCACAGCTTTCAAATGAGCAAGTGTTTCCCCTGCTCTACGTAATGACCTGACATCATTGCTTACTTGACTTTTGATGAAAGTGATTGCTGATAATGAACAGCAGCGAAAGTTTCAGTAAATTACAATCCTGTGGAAAAAATCATGATTCTGAAGTCGAAATAACTTAATGTAGAACCCATTAAAGGTGATTACAATATATACAGTAATTGTGTGAATATATATTGATTGCACGATACAATCCATCTGGCACCTTCAGTCAAAATGACGAGACAAACAATGTAAAAAAAGTATTTAAAAAATCATTTTAGGTAAATCAAAAAATTCTGTTTCATTCATATTGATATTATATTATTTACATTTTTTTTTTAATATTTAAAGAGACATTTAACCCACCTATGTATATGTTGCGTTGTTCATAAAAAAAGATTGACATGAAAAAGTAAAATTACATACATGTGCATGACCTCAGTTTAATTGTGGATTAATTATTATAAAAACAATAATATCATTCCACTTCATAATACTTGAATGTATTAAATTAATGTATTCATTTTGTTCTGTGTTTTCTTTCTCTTTTTTTGACTCTCAAAGGGCCAGTAACCGTTGACTTGCATTTATGAATCACCAAAAAAATCAGCAAAAAATCTTTAATGTTCTACTGAAGAAAAGAAAAACATCTCGGGTGGCCTGAGGGTGAGTAAATTAAGAGCAAATCTACATTTTAGGGTGAACTATCCCTTTACGGTTATTATCTAAATTTTAAATTACAGAATCACCTTCCAACAACATACAGTAATGCATGTCATATGACAAACACGCAGCATTTGCATGCAGTCTGTCATGTCTTTGTGTTTTGGATAAAGACACCAGCGAATACAAAGAAAGTGGATTATGCCGTAGTTCTGTTCAGTCTAATCCTGAAGTGAAAGCGTGAGTGAGTGTGTGTTCAGGGAAATAAATTACAAAGAGAGAGAGAGAGAGAGAGAGAGAGAGAGAGTGAGTAGAGCTAAATGTGTGTGCATGTGTGTAAGGCTGTTCCACTGAACGAATCATCTGCCTTCAGGATTACACAGTGAGTTATTACCTAAACAGGAGCCGATCCCAGATACACAATAAAGACTAGATGTAGCGACAATAAACTTCCTGTAAATGCTCATTTCTGCATGTAAGCACAAACATACACATTAAGTTATCCTGCCACCCAGATCCATAAACACGAAATCAAACCACTCCAATCAACACCGTTTTCACCCCCCCAAGAGCCAGAAACTGACATTTTGCCAAAAACGAACTGAGTAGCACTTCATTTTATTGCTCCTTTTTTAGACATTCTGTTGACTATAGTAACTTTGCAAATATACAGCAATGAATAAAAGTTATTTCCAAAGTTTCTCTGGATTTACTTGGTATGTATTTGAGTAAAATGTTATTATTTGTTATATTCTGTAAAGTCATTCCATAAAATTCAACTCGTAGTCATTATAGATTGTCTAATATCTGATGACAAACATTTTATTTTGACGGTCCCTCAACAGACAACCTATTGAGTTGCTATGCTAGTAATTAAAAATGTATATAAATTTAATAAAAGTGCCACACAATGAACAAAAACACCACACAAATTCAACAAAGGGGGTTAAGTGAAGTGAAGTGAAGTGTAGTGTGGCCAAGTATGGTGTCCCATACTTGGAATTTGTGCTCTGCATTTAACCCATCCAAGTGCACACACACAGTTAGTGAACACACACATACCGTGAACACACACCCGGAGCAGTGGGCAGCCATGCTGCGGCGCCCGGGGAGCAGTTGGGGGGAACGGTGCCTTGCTCAAGGGACTCACCTCAGTCGTGGTATTGAGGGTGGTGGAGAGTGCTGGTCATTCACTCCCCCACCCCCAATTCCTGCTGGTACCGAGTATCGAACCAGCAACCTTCGGATCACGAGTCCAACACTCTAACCACCAGGCCACGACTGCCCCCTAAACAATTAAACAAAACAATTACAGCTGTTACAATTCAAGTACAATCTGAAAATGAGCAAAGAGTGTACATTTGCAGTATGAGATCTGCACTTTTTCTTATGCCTTTAAAAAAAAAAAAAGCAATCACACGTTTCTGAACAAAGCTTTATAAAGTGTGTGCTCATTAAATGAATTCTGTGCTCACAAATTCATTCCTCACAAACAAAATGCTGAAGCAATGTTAGTTAGTAGTATATCTATCTGATTTGCCCTGTAACCATAGGTCTACATATTTTCTCTGTGTAATCAGATATAGATTTTACTCTATATGATGTAATGTATAATATTAATATAATATTATAGACTTTTTTTTTTTCATAATATTGCTGGCTTACACTGTAACGAGTTCCTGTTTTAAGCTACAATTTTAACCAGTTTGTTGTTATTATTAACAGTTTAATCTAATTTGACTGCTTGGGGTAATTGGTTAAATTTGAGTATTTAAAAAAGTAAAACAACTCTGACATAAAAAGTCAAATATAGTCCCTCAAAAAAAAAAAAGGCTCATCTTTCATTTCTACATCTCAGGTTATTAAATCTACACAAACCTAACAGTTTACTAATACTCTATTAATATTGTAATGAGACATGTACAATCTCAGAAACAAAAGCTGTCGCTGAGGTGGTAGGTACAATTTTGTACTTTTTAGAAACTAATATGTAGCTTTAAGGTACAATATGGAGGCTTTAGGGACTAACACAAAACTTTTAAGGTACCAGTATGAATCCTTTAGGTGCTCATATGGAGCCTTTAAGTACAAAATGCAGCTTTTAAAAAGGCACCACCCCAGTGACAGCTTATGTACCTTTATTTCTGAGAGTGTAGCTACTTACAGGCAACAGAATATCTAAGGTGAATCATAAAAAAACTCAAATCAAAATAAAGAATCAAATAAAGTGTAACTCAAAATTTCTGCTGCGTTAAACATTTTTTGGTATATTGAATGTCGCCAACGTGTCTGGACATTGGTCAATAGACAGCAGGGAGATCGAATAATAAGAATGACGTGGTTGAGATATAAGTAGTACAAATTACGATGTTGAAATCTCCGGTCATCAATCACTGCCACCTTTACCACTTGTTGAAAACTGTGAACTACAGTACTGTAGATTGAGGGTAAAACCCTGTTGGAACTGGAACCTTGATGGGTGAAATGGTGTAATAACATACGTTCATGAATTTAAAAACAATGTATTTTCACAAATGTTCATGTTTCTCTGTGTAACCCAATTTTCTAAAATTTTTACAAACAATTTTGAATGTAGCAGAGTTAAAATCATTTTATTTTGAGCTGAATAAGTCCTTCCAAAAGCATAAAAACTCAAATCCTCTGAATAATTTGCTGTATATTCAGAAAGGATTAAGTGCCAAGATACTAGCAGTCCTCTGTTTTTCTTTGGTGTGGAAATAAAGAGGTGAATAAAGCCATTCATAACCTTCGGCTTTAGATAGAGGGGAGACCTTTAGAATGCAGAACAGGTTAATGTGACTGTGTTTACAGCGGTGGAAACAATTAGGGTGCCATTAATCAACTAATAAAATGACTAATCTGACAAAAGTGCGTTAAAGAAGAGAATTTAACTGAGTCATGACAGAAAAACACACCCACTGTCAGTCTGTAGACGGGTCAGGTTATGTAAACATCTGAGACAAATTAAAAGCCAAACAGAACTAAAGCAACTGAAGTAAAGTTTAACCTATAGGAGGCTTTAAAAGAATGATTTTTGTTTTACTTTTTTAAAAGAAAATGGGCTTGACCAAGCTCGATTTATTAGCCAGCCCTTTGGTAATAAATATATAAATCATTCAAAGAAATCAAAATCAATTCAGCACCCGTATCCTTATCTCTCATTACCCTAATCAGCATGTTTACATAACTTTACGAGCACACTGCTTCACTGTGTGTGTTTATCTTTCCCTTTGATTAGCTGCATTTATACAGGACTTTGAATAATAATGACTGACTTCATGCTGAAGCTTTATGCACTGGAAAAATGACAGCCAGTGGCCAGCTGACTGATAATAAAACCAGTCAGGGCTTGTGTCTGTCAGGCCATGTTTGCATATGATGTGTGCGTATGGCGTATGTGTCTATTTCAGGGAAGCTTTGTGTATGAAAAGCTGTTTTCTCAGTGTTTCAATAACGTTCATGATTCATGTTTCTCATGGCCTTGAGCCTCAGTTCTAACCTTCAAGCTTATCAGAGATGTTATTAAATCTGAGCCTGTGTGATTATTTGCATGTATGACATGAATGTTTATTTGTGTCCTTTTTCTGATGCTATATAGTTTCTTTGAATATCACTAATAAATAAAAAATTTATACATCAAAATTTATTACACAAAAATATTTTATTGTAGAACACACACAATGTTATTTTCCTGCAGTACGTAATAAACACCTGTATTTCAATCTTATCATTGTAGTGTTATTTTGAAAAATATATTTTTATGTACCAGATCACGGCTATCGTTTGTATGTTTTTTTGTGAAAACACCTTGGTCCTATATCAGTAGTATAATACAAAATTGATCTTGAATTTCTGAATAACATTTTTATTTTCTACTAATTACCACCGAAGAGCTGTTTTGAGAATATTCTGCAACATGATAGTAACATTCAAACAACTGTGCAAAATAATTTGGCAACCCTCCTTCAAACGTGGATTTTATCAGTCATTTCTGCTTGAGGAGCTTAAACAGAAAGAAGAGGACAAAGTGGTTGAAAACTTTTTTCTTTTCTCTTTAATACCCTCCTGTAATCCTTTAAAAGACGACAAGCAGGACTGAAGTGATAAAACGATAGCTTTGTAAATGCTCAAGGTTTGTTTACAAGCACCGTTTCAAGTGGTGCCAGTAAATTTACACAAACAGCGATTATAATAATGAGAAACGCACTTTAAGAGAATAAAGACTAAGCGATGGTGCTTAAGATGTAAAACACTGCAAGAGCCAAGAATATTATTTATTTGGAGGCACTAACATGATGTATAAATCGCTGTCATGAATAAGGCCTGATGCGGGTGAACTGATGGCAAAATGGCAATTTTTATATTCTTTTTTTATTTGGCTCCTTTTTAAACTATAATGAAAACAGAAATTACCCAATAGGCCCTGATCAAAAGTTGAAATTTCAAAACTGATTGAAATTTTGGCCTTGATAAAGACAAATAAAGTGAAAAGCAATTAAAGGTTAATTTCTCACACACGTGGCTTTTTAAATGCAATTATAATTTATGTATAAATATTTATGTATAAAGTCTCATAATAGACTGAACAGGCCAGATATTGGGCCACAGAGAGCAGAACAGACCTGCAAAAAAAAGTAATGGAACATTATAAAAATGGAAAAGAATATAAAAAGATAACCAAAGCCTTGAAATGTCAATCAGTACTGTTCAATCACCTATTAAGATGGGGAAAATTCAGACATATATTGATACCAAGCCAAAGTCAGCCAGACCAAGAAATATTTTGGCTACAACTTCCAGACGAATTGTTTGGGATACTAAGACAAAACTTCAGGCACAGGCAACCTCAGGAGCTGTTCTGGAAAAAGACAGTATGGTTATTTCAAGGTCAATACAATGACACTTGAGCAAAACTGAGCTGCATGGTCGAGCTGCCAGAAAGAAGCCTTTTTAATGGGCCAATACCACAAAAAAAATAAATAAATAAAAAAAACACACACTTCACAATATGCCAGACAACACCTTGACATACCTCACAACTTCTAGCACACTGTAGTTTGGAGTAACAAGATCAAAATAGCATTTTATGGTCACAACAATAAGCAGTATGTTTGGAGAGGAATCTACAGTGCCCTTGTCACCTTTCAACTGAAAATTAGTCTTTTATTTTAGTCATGTTACAGTAGAAATAGCTAGAGGTAGTGACAGCAGTTCACCAAGCGCAACTATGGTTTCAATTCCAAAATGAATGTGTATTTTTTTTTCATGAGTTTTGTACCACATATTTCAGTAAGAGACATCATTTACATCATATTAAAGGGGTAGTTCACCCAAAAATGAAAATGTACTCTCTATTTACTAACCCTTAAGTGGTTCTAAACCTTTATGAGTTTCTTTATTTTATTGAACTGTAAAGAAGATATTTTGAAGAAAGCTGAAACCCTGTAACTGTTGACTTCTATACAGGAGAAAAAACAAATACTACAGAAGTCAATGTTTGCAGCTTTCTTCAAAATATCTTGTTTTGTAGAAGAGAACAGAAGAAAGAAGCTTAAAATGAAACAAGTGAAGGGTAAGTAAATGATTACAGAAATTTCATTTTTAGAGTAACTTTCCCACAAGTGTTAATACCAGGGTACCTTTTAAAAACATTTTACACCTATTTTTAAAACAACTTGACACCTAAACTTACTTCAAATTTTTTCAAAACGTCAAGATTTTACTACTGCTTCAAACTTGAAAGTCATTTTAATTACTTTCTGGTAATGTTTTTATACAACATCTATTTCATTTGAACTTTCAGTTTAACTTAAAATCATTCATTCATTAATTTTCCTTCGGCTTAGTCCCTTTATTCATCAGGGGTCGCCACAGCAGAATGAACCGCCAACTTATCCAGAATATGTTTTACGCAGCGGATGCCCTTCCAGCCGCAACCCGGTACTGGGAAACATCCATACACACTTATTCACAAACACACACTACGGCCAATTTAGTTTATTCAATTCACCTATACCGCATTTCTTTGGACTGTGGGGAAAACCGAAACCCCCAGAGGAAACCCACGCGAACACGGGGAGAACATGAAAACTCCACACAGAAATGCCAACTGACCCAGCCGGGACTCAAACCAGCGGCCTTGTTGCTGTGAGGTGACAATGCTAAACACTGAGCCACCGTGTCGCCCAACTCAAAATCTGTTTTGCTTATTAAGATGGTTTGAAAAATCAAACAGAATCTTTTTAGTGGTCTTAGACCTGGATTGCTCAATACATTTAGTTATATTTATGCTAAAAACGACATGTGCTTTTAAAGAGTGTCCCAAAATGACATTCCTCTAACTGCGTTGACAGAATCATGAAGCCGTTATCTGATAATCATAATAGCTTTGCACAGGTGTGTTATTAACCAAATATACTCCTCTCATTATCCTCTCACCCACTGATACAGTGATGAAATGGAAAGATTTTTTTTAAGGTTGACTAGAAACTATAGTGTGTGTGTGTGTGTGTGTGTGTGTGTGTGTGTGTCCATTGACAGCCTTATCATCAGATGTGTTTTGAGTATCAATGTCTCTCTAATTAATCACAGTTAAACAAATGATTTGTCTCGCTCACAAACACACCCACGTGTGCGAGGATAGTGCACTATTTAAAATCACATCAGCCAGTCAAAGCTTTCCTAAACACACCAGAGCCATGGCAACTCACTAATGTTACATTAAACAGTAGGGTACAGTTGATATTTCATGTTATCGAGTTACATTTAGCCACATTCCTCTAAACATATATATGTGCAAACACACCTGGGCCACACCTATACACATCAACAACCACATCAAAAAAAAAAAAAAAGAAGAAGAAGTGAGGATCAAGAAAAAAGATTTTGCAGGTCAAATTCGAACAACCTCAAAACTGCATCCATTTATGAATCTGCGCTGTTTGATGTAGGTGTGTAAGTCTTTCTGAATAGAGAAACAAATGAAAGAGAGCGATATACAGCAGCAAGAGAAAGAGAGAGGGAGAGAGAGAGAGAGAGAGAAGTGCAGGGCAATGTTCAAGAGCACATATCATCTGTTAACCTGTGCTAAACAAAAAGAGGTTTACACTGTTGAGAAATTCAAAGAACTTTTGGCAGAGAAAGAGCAAGACAATAGCGGCCCGACGAGAGCGAGACTCACTCTAAATCTGCCACATTGTGTTTCTGGCTTTGATCTCTTCAAACTTGCCTGCATGTGTAAGGTTTTGCTCTTTAAATACATTAAGACCTCAGACGCGGTTGGGGTATTTGCCCAAAGATTAGTTTACTTAAAAACAGAGAGACAGAAACCGCCAGAGTCAAAAAGCCCAAGTGAACGGCTAATCTGCCATTCAGAACGCTATCGCTGCATTACAACTAGACCGTGTGTGTGTGTATATGTGATTGTGTGTGTGTCTATGGTAAAACATCAGGTTCAAAGGACTTGGGCTCATAAAGCAGTCAAGGCCTTTTGTGTTAATACTTGATTTTGTAACAGCATGTGATCCAGGAGAAGCAAAAAAATATACAAATGTAACAATTTGGAGTTAAGCTCGAGAAGAAAGGAATGAGCGTGTGCAAGTGGATGCGAAGAGGTTTATGTTACCAGGTATGAGCTTGTATTTTCCAAAAACGTATTTAGAAGTCACTTGAGCATGAAAAACAACATGTTTAACCCAGCCACGAGCGCCAAACATCAACTTGGCTACTTTATAAATGTGTCAGGAAAAAATGCTGCACTTGACTGTTCACGCAAAGACAGACTAGTGGAAAGTTTAGAATGTTTGGCATTTAAATCTTTTAAACTTCATCCAGCCCCCAATGAGTCTATTGGCCATGTAATGTCATATTTAGTATCAGATGTGCTTACATTCACTTTAAAAGTCTGATTTGAGACAGAGTAAAATAATAATTCATTATTTAAAAAAAGAAGAAGAAGAAAAAAAGAAGTGAATGCCTAGTTTTTATGATCTAATCTATTTTAGCCTTGTACACTACCATTCAACATATTTCTTTATTGTCTCTGCAATGTTCAACAAATCTGCTTTAATTTGTGAAAAAGCAGAAATTATTCTTATAATATAATATAATATAATATAATATAATATAATATAATATAATATAATATAATATAATATATGTTAATATAATATATGTTAATATAATATAATATATGTAGGGTGCTTAAGATATTATCTGTTATTATCAATGATGAAAATCATTGTGCTGCTAAATATTTTTGTGGAAATCATGTTTTTTTTAGGATTCACTTTTTTTGTTTGTTTGTTTTTTTACAAGAAAACTAGATATAATAATTTAAAGGTTTATTAAACTTACAAAAGATTAAAAAATGTTGTTGATTTTTTACCTTCATTTCTCTTTCAACTCAAAGTGAAGCCAAAATTCATTCAAATGAGAATTTCTACAGTGCATTAAGTACTGGGGATTTTTTAACAGTTTGTGTGTGTTGATTTAAGAGAGTAAAATATATTCATTTATTCATTGATTTATTTGATTTAATTATATGATCATCTGTAATTAATAGCCATTTATTTAATGTAACATTTGATATTTTATTTGACATTTTTTTCATTTATCATTTATCTTTCATTGGGTCGTGCCCAACTGAGCCTTCACCTTTTGTCAGTTGGTAAAGTTTGTTCCTTGCCACTGGCTTGCTTGTTTAGGGACTTGTGGAGCTGCGCATTGATGGATTTGCTCTTCAGTGTTTGGACTTTCAGCAGTGAAATTTAAACTACACTGAACTGAACTAAACTCTGAAAACTGGAGAGACGCTGTTTCAATTTACTAAAACTTCTATGTTAAGCTGCTTTGACACAATCTACATTGTAAAAGCGATATAGAAATAAAGATGAATTGAATCGTTAGGATTAAATAATTTATATTATTATTATATTTCTCATTTTTTATATTTTATTTATTACTTTATTATTGCTACAGTCTTATGATTGTGTGGCTTTGTGGGATATTTGCTTTCTTGAATAAGAGTAAGAGGAATTTAACATCTTTTTAACGATGTTGCGAAGCAGTAATTTTTCGATGGCTATTGCTTGAGGTATATAAACACTTGTTGAATTTGTTCATGAATAAATAAATAACAATACACAGTATTTATTAATTTAGTTCATTTGTTAACGTTACTTCAAACAAAATAAAGGCATTCATTGTTAGATTGTTAACTCACAGTGCATTAGCTAATGTTAACAAGAACAACTTTGGATTTAAAAATGATGAACTATATAAAGTTCAATACAAGCATAGTCCATTTTAGTTCAAGCTAGTAAATAATTAAATGTTAGTAAAATAAACTAACATAACTAATGAAATTTGATTGTAAAGTGTGATATGGTTGGGTTTCAATAAACGCTGCACAATTTCAGCATCATTACTTTATCTCCTGCTTCTGTTCTCTGGATTTTCTCAGTCAACATGTTGGCTGACAGAGGATTGTTAAAACTGTTTTGGGTACCAGACAGTGCCGGATTACCTACAAATTAGTCTTTAACTGATAACTGATTATATGTTGGAAATCTACTTAGGTTTCTAATTTTGTCTAACAACCGTTACTTATTTGTTAATTACTTATTTTAGGCTTACCATTAAATGAACCAAACTGATGTAAAAGATGCTATTGAAAATTTAATTCATTCAATTTTATTCACATGACATTAACATGGTATTTCTATATAAAAATATAGTCAAAGCAATAAATTATGTAAAAGACAGTGGGTAGAATATATTTAAAAGTGAAAAAGAAATAAAAACTTGATAATTTATCAATCATGAATAATTTACTTTCATTGAGTGAATAATATGTAATCATGTAATCTGTAATCTGATTATGAGCATTTGAAATTGTAATACACTCTTAATTATGATTACTTATTTCTTGGAACTGGATGACCTAATCAAGATTACATGTAATCAGTTACTAACCAGAACTGAGACTTGAGATTAACTGGTTTTGGTTATTATGCACACCAGAAAATATAATATTTTCTGACAGGATCTGTCAACTAACATATCTGACAGGGAGTTTTTAAATAAATATGCTCCAAACAACCACTTGCGATTTTTAGCATTTAATCTGTCTTTAGAAGGCCGTTAGTGTCATTGGCAGGAGAAATAAATGATAGTGAAAGTCCAGAACACTGTCATGGTGGATCATTTATTAAGGCAACAGTTCAGTTAAAGACATGAGTCACATGACAGGGGTCTGTGACCTGAAATGTTGCCGCAGCAAAGTGGAAACTACAAGTCAGTGTACTGCACCATTTAAAACCTCCATCAACTCTATCCTGATCATCATCGATTACCTAAATGATCTCTTCACAGATATATTTTTATTCTTGTGACAGCATCTTTGTGCAAATGAATATCATTAAAAAGCGATTAGTTACTTTACTTAACAAAGTGAGTAAATCCGTTGCCTTAAAAAAGTGACAAGTTGACAAGTTACTTTAAGTGAGTAAACCCTGATTAACTGTTAAGCTGACTTAATTTTTATAATTAGCACACAGTTTATTTACTTAATATTTTAAAGCAACAAGTTTACTCACTTTTTTAAGTAATGTCAACTAATTACTTTAAAAGCAATGTTTTTACCCACTTTTTAAAATAAAGTCAATCGCTTTTAAAATCAACTAATCATTCCACAAACAATAGTTGATTTTACAATGGCAAATGCTTGATACTTGTTTTTGTGGTTCATTGAAGACATTCTCAGTCAGTCAGTGCATCTGCAAATTACATGCTGTCAAATACTAGGGGAAAGCAGGGCACAACCTAACACTTTTTTTTGGTCTTTCTCAGTTTGTGTAAATCCACATGTGGTTCAAAATATTTACATTTTCTCTAATTAATTCCACACTTGTCAAGTACAAATATCTATTTTGTGTTTCATAATTAAAGTATATACTTTTTTCATAATCTACCCCAAAAGAATGGAAGTAAATGTGACAACATGTCCCATATAATACGGCACATAACATTTGAGGGGCACATTGTAATATGTCCACATTACATTTAACTAACATTTTATATGATCTCATGAAAAAAATATATACCAGACAAACTAAAACATTTTAATAATAAAATAAAATGATTAGATTTTATATAAAATTATGACAAGGATATTTTCTCTTTGTATTCTGTACATTAATATATATACATAATATATCTGCAAATTGCTGAAAAAAGACTCGTCTCTGTTCATTCATTCATTTTCCTTCGGCTTAGTCCCTTACTTATCAGGGGTCACCACAGCAGAATGAACCACCAACTATTCCAGCATATGTTTTATGCAGTGAATGCCCTTCCAGCCACAACCCAGTACTGGGAAACACCCACACACTCTCTCATTCAGACACACTCATACATTATGGCCAATTTAGTTCATCCAATTCACTTATAGTGCATGTCTTTGGACTGTGGGGGAAACCGGAGCACCTGGGAGGAAACACGGGGAGGACATGCAAACTCCACACAGAAACGCCAACTGGCCCAGCTGAGACTCAATTTTCATAAGAGCTAGTTTAAAAAAATTATTTGAACAAAAATTTTTGCACAACTTACAGGATGGTAAAGTCAAGAAGGGACACGTCTGTGGATACTTGGGCATGCACACATCAATATAGCATAAATTTTGTGACACTGTACAACAGTTACTATTTTTACATTACTGTGAGTAGTAGGTTTAAACAATAATTAAAACACAATGTAATACTTACTTACTCCCAGGGCCATTTATATCAAAGTTGATTATTAGCCGCACCATGTTGGTGTTTCGTAACATCTAGTTTTTTATGAGGTGGGTTGTTAGCCCAACGCTCAACCCCCAATCTGGAGGACCAGGACATACACACATACACTATGAACAGTTTAGCTAATCCAATTCACCTACAGCACGTCTTTGGATTGTGGGGGAAACCAGAGCACCTGGAGGAAATCCACACGAACATGGGGAGAACATGCAAACTCCACACAGAAATGCCAACTGTACCAGCCAGGGCTCAAACCAGCGACCTTCTTGGTGTGAGGCGACATTGCTACCCACTGTGCCACCGTGTCGCCCCCAAAACACAATGTAATGTAATGTAATTAACAATTAAGGAATTAAAACAATTAATCGTTAACTTCTGGATGGAGCTGTATCCCTTCAACCCTCACAGGACATTACCCCTTAACACTGAGACGTTGAGATGTTGCTAATCTGAAAGTAGCAATGAGATATCAACATTCCAAAAATGTCACCACAGACACTTTGTCTAATTTGCAACATTTAGATTCTAGACCGAGCAAAAAGGAGTGTTCTGTCATTTATACAGCTAGATTAAATCTGGTTTAGATTAGATCTCTGCTCTGCCACTGTGTATGTTGTCTGACACCAGCATGATTTATCAGTCAATTCAAAATGACTCGAGCTCTGCTGTGGACCTGTTGGCTTATCAAATATAGAAAGAACAGATCAGAACAGCAAGTACAGTGCTTTGAGATTACGCTCTCTTTGAAATGGTATGCTTTTCAATATATTTGTATACAAAGACATTTGAACTAAATGGAGAAAGGCATCTCTGCTCAGCTGGGACTTGAATTTAATTTGATAAAATGACGGTGGAGGAGGACATTTTGTACTCAGTATTACAGAAAATGTGATTTATTACTGTTTTTAGTTTACGGTTTGTTAGGATTACTTTGTCACATTGCTTAACATTCTCATTCAGTAACATAAAACAAATACATGCACACACGCACACAAAAATAAGTCTAAACGAAGACAAGTTTCTGACATTTGTCTTGAGGAACAAGCACGCATTTGAAGTCTTTTGATCCCTCAAAGTATTTCTTTATTTCTAATAGGGATTTAGGGATTTGCGTTAATATTCAGAGTTGTTTTCTTAAGAAGGTCCAGCCTCTTCAATCATATTTCCTCACTGATCTTCAATCGAGAGCCTGATTGTTGTCTTAGATGTTTCTTTATTTCATGTGGAAGAATATCACAGTAAACAACTGCTGTGCTAGGACAAATAGGTAGGATGAATCCAAAATCCATTGGAAGAATTTTTTTTTGTTGTTGTTGTTTTTGCATTTTGGATAATAGGACATTTAATTATCCCAGTCTATGCATTGTACATATTAGATTTTCCACAATATATTTCCCTTTTTAAAATCACTTGTACAAAAGACAGATACCGTCAACATTATCATCATTTCATACATACATTCTTGATGTAAACAAAAACATTCCATGTCCTTTTGTGGCAGACATTGAAACAGCTGAAACAAACAGAGCTTTAATCTGACAGAATGAAGAATAGGCTAAAGAGCTCTGATTTATTTACTTTAGCTTTGGTTTGTTTATAAATGAATACATTTTACTGCAGTACTTCAAATTTGATGAGAAGAGTATCTCATATTTTTACATATATCTGGCCTATATCTGAGCCTTTTGTATATGTGTAAACGCTGTTCTCTCTGCAGAACCTACAGGCCACCTAGGAGTTGTGTTTATGGTAGCACACGCCAGGACTGCCGGAACTCAGCGCGAGCCCTGCTTCAATTTGTTTAGATGAAGAGGGAATGGAGTGCCTTGTAAGAGGAGTCTGAGAGGGAGAGCATTAAATTGAAAACATAATCCACTGACACAGTATGCAATCCCTTGCAAAAGGGACACCTATACATATATATAGTCCAAAAATGTATTCATGACAGGAATGCATTTTTTCTAATGGTTTGCTCACATATTTCTGGAACGAGATGTTTGGAAATTCTGGAGAAAGATGAATCATGGTTTGATTGCTTGATCAACAATGCTACTATAAACCATTGTGACTTCTCTGTGGGTTACGTGCGATGCTCTTTTGTTCGTCCCTTTGCGCTCTGAAGTGTGTTTGTAAAACAACCTAAATAGTTTTCGCGCAACCACAGAGATTGCAATCTGGCTCCAGGCGTGAGGGTTCTCCTCAGCGGCTTTTCTGCTCTCAAAAAAAAGTCAGCATGTCTTGATCGGTAAACCAGCCCACACCGGAGGCAAGCCGAATCTAGAAATAGTGCTATTTCTGCTTGTTCTTCTACAAAATTGAACAGATCTTCATGTGTGGTTAGATAAAAGGTAAGGGTTCAATTAAGTAGGGTTGTCTTGACCTAGGTGTGTATCTGTGTATGTCTGAGAGAGATTGAATGAATGAAAATAAGCTGGAGAACAAAAGAATGAGAGCAAAAGAGGTGTTTCAACAGGTGTAACTACCTGGTTACAGTCTTTCTTACTCATAATATTGTTTAAAGAAAAAAAAAAAAAAAAAAAAAAAGCAGAACACCACAAACATATTTTATTAGAGTTGCTTGGTTGCTTAATGAAACTTAAAAATATATGGAATAATAACAACAGTTATTAAGTTTATGAACGGAACTATGTTTATTTAATTTTTGTTAAATCAAATAAATAAAACTTCTTTGTGTGTTCTTCCGAAAACTCTTTTTTTAAATCCTACATTTATTTGATTGTCACATGGAAGAGGAGAAGAGGAGCCAAATTGCTGCATATGTTTAATTTACAAAAAAAGAAGATCCAAAAAGCAAGCATCAGTGTAGTAATTTCATGCATTGAAATTAATTAAATACAAAGGCAATGGAAGAACCAAACTGAAGGGTTAAATAGACAGTTAAATGAGAAACCAAGTAAGACACAGGTGAACATAATCATTTAAACAGTGAGTACTAGCAACACAGAAAGGAATCTCAGAAGCCAAAGTAGAAATAATTTACAATTATTTTTAAAAATAATTAAATATTTAAAATTATAAACATTTTCACTTGTGCTTATTCATTCATTCATTTTCTTTTCGGCTTAGTCCCTTTATTAATCTGGGGTCTCCACAGTGAAATGAACCGCCAGCTTATCCAGCATATGTTTTACGCAGCGGATGCCCTTACAGCTGCAACCCATCACTGGGTAACATCCATACACACTCATTCACACACATACACTACGGACAATTTAGCTTACTCAATTCACCTATAGTGCATGTTTTTGGACTTGTGGGGGAAACCAGAGCACCTGGAGGAAACCCACGCGTACACGAGGAGAACATGCAAACTCCACACAGAAATGCTAACTGACCCAGCCGGGGCTCGAACCAGCAACCTTCTTGCTGTGAGGCGATTGTGCTACCCACTGCGCCACCGTGCTGCCCACTTGTGCTTATTGTCAGCATTTTTCGAGATGTTTTTGGCATTAAAGCCCAAGCGATTTTCATTGGTGATTAGCAGTAAACATGCGAAATCTCTCCATGATGTTTAATGAAAAATAGAAATAGCACAGCACACAAGGTGGTACTGCGCAACTATGCTTCCGACACTCGTTTGTTACACAGAAGAAGAGAGGCAGTGTTTACGCACTTGTAAAACCATTCACACGGTATTGTTGAGTACTCCTGAGTACTTGTCAGTACTCTCTCTTGTCATCGCTGTAGCTCTTATCATATGCTAGCTAGCTTTTTAACTCTCATAGATGGAACAAATTAAAAACTTCCAGTGAGTGTAGCATGACAAATTACACTTATATTCAAATTTCAATATTTAGTGCACTGCTGCTTTACAAGTAAATTTTCTTGTTCTTTCCCCATTTTTATTCCTGGAGAATAAAATTGCTGACCTTGCAATGAAATCTATTTATATACTGCTCACAAAGCAATGTTATGAGCTGCAAGCTGTTATAATGAACACAAAATACATCCAAAGCCAAAGACAGGTCCCAATAGGACACGATGGCTGTGATTTTGCAGTGATGTGAATGACGCAAGTGACCTATTTGTAAAGACGAAAGAAGTGTTTACAAACACATGCTTGGCTGTGTCCTACAGGCATCCTGATTTAGTTTAGTGCTGACCCCAAAAAATGCTGTGTGAGGGTTGGTTTGTGTTGACTTTTGTGGTGTCACTGTGCATTTTGAACTTTTAGGCAAGACATCTTCAGTTAACAGACTGACCAGAAACTAGTTTGATGTCTATGACACACTGGATGAAAGAGAATTATATTCATGTGTAATTGGTTTCAGGTGTCAAACCACAGGGAGCACTAATCACAATTATGACTTCAAAGAAAACCATTTGAGGGAATTATCATTAGTTTATAAAGTCAGTTTCGATCATTTCAGCATTGGTGGCATCACCACATAAATTGGGTTTTGTTTTTACCTTTATTGTCCAACAAGTCCAAAATGAAAAAAATAATTATAATAATTCTTGAAAATTGAAGTCTGCAATGAATATTATGACGAAATGTATGCTAGAGCATTTATGTAAACAAGAAATGTAGTGAATTCCTCTACTCAATGATACAGCAAATATGCAAATATAAACTTTGGAAAAGAAATAAGTGAAACAAAAGTCAAAGATAACTGTACAAAATTTTAGATTGCATTGTGTTTTGGCTTGACAAAATTGTACTCCTACAAATCAATCTACTTTTCTGAGTAATAAAGGCATAGAATGTAAAAGCTATAGATTAGAAGATTTTCACAATTAAATTAAACAATCTGCTAATTGAAAAGTCAATGAAAAAGTGTTATGGAGATATTTGTTAGGTTTTTACAGTGTTGAATAAAACTGGTATCAGAACTTTTTCTGGCATTTGATTGTATTATTATCTAGTCTCACCTTTAGCTGAACTGTTTTGTGTAATGAAGTGTTGACGTGAGCCAAGAATTCCACCATCACTTTCTCTCTCGCTCACACGCACATACACAAACAGACGATACATTTTTTTATTGAATAAAGTTCAAAAGCACCCTGTTTTGAGTGTGACCTGGGTCATGTCCTGACATACAGATTAAGTAATTAAGTATTAGCCCTCCTATGAAGTTTGCATTATTTTCCAAATATTTCCTAGAAGCTGTTTAAAGTAAAAAAGATTTTTCCAACAAATTATAAACATTATTTTTAATAATACATTTTTAGTGTTTTTAATCTTTAATAGATAGAACAGAGAGTATTGACAGGAAATCATGGGGAGCAGAGAGAGAGAGAGAGAGAGAGAGAGAGAGAGAGGAAGGATCAGCAAAGGACCTTGAACTGGGAATCGAACTTGGGTCCCCGTGAGCACCTTGGTGTTATGTGTTGATGCACGTAAAGGGATAGTTCACCAAAAAATTAAGATTATGTCATCATTAGCTCACTAGCCCCTTTATTTGTTTCATGCCTTTATGAATTTCTGTCTTCTGTTGAACACAAATTGAAGAAAGCTGAAAACCTGTAACCATTGACTTCCATAGTAGAAAAAAATACTATGGAGGTCAACGGTTACAGGTTTCCATTATTTTTCAAAATATCTTCTTTTGTATTCAACAGAAGAAAGAAACTTATAAAGGTTTTAAACAAGTAAAGGGTGAGTAAATGATGACAGATGCTTGGGGGGTTTTGTTCTGCTCTGTTAAACATCACTTGGCATATCTGAAATATATGAAAAAGAATTTAAACTTGCCCATTGAAATTCTCTAAATTTTCCTCTCTTGCATTTGTCTTTCATAGAATACCAGCCTTTTGGGACGACTTGAATGAGTCTGTGACGTTTTAATATTTTAGAATTCACCATTTGGAATGACCAACTTAGAGAAGAGAAGAGCCTTCATCAACCTGCTGTTGGATGGTTTCAGTCATTTTAGCACAGCTCACCATGTTAAATCTCAAAGAATAAAAGCAATTCTGAAGGCAAAGGAGATCCAACCCAGTACTAGCAAGGTATATCTAATAAAGTACATATAAATAAATACATATACCCTTCCGTCCACCAAAGTTGGGCTTAACAGCTTCCAAATTGCTGCAAAACACGGTTGCTGGTTAAACTTGTATGTTATGCAAAACTAAACTGTACACAAAAGGCAAGGAAAACATTATTCGCAAAGAGCAGTTATCTTGCACTTATGTTATCATTCATGAAGATTAGTTTCAGCAAGGCACAAGTGTGTGTGTGTGTGTGTGTGTGTGTGTGTGTGTGTGTGTGTGTGTGTGTGTGTGTGTGTGTGTGTGTGTGTGTGTGTGTGTGTGTGTGTGTGTGTGTGTGTGTGTGTGTGTGTGTGTGTGTGTGTGTGTGTGCGTGTTGATAGATCAATGTTGAATTACCCTGTTTTTTCTGTAATCTGCATCTGGAGAGAGATCCATTTGTTCCAATGTAACTTCCTCTGATTAATAACCCAGACATATATAAATGAGTAACACTGGATCAATACAGGGCTATATTGACCAACAATAGCATCTGCCACTCGGTCATTACTTTATTGAGTGTAAAGGGATAGCTCACCACCCCCAAAAAATAAAGTCTGTCATTGTTTACTGACCCTCATGTCATTCCAAACCTGTATCCCTTAATTTCTAAAGGGAAACACAATATATTGAGCTAAAATGTTAGAAACTGGAACAACTGTTTATGTTATTGTAGTGACGAGAAGGGGTAGTTCGTGTCATTTTTATGACTTTATTTTTTCTGTGAAAAAGATATTTTGAATAAAAGAAGATATTATGAACGGAATTTGTTGATACATTAAAAGCCAATACAGTCCCAAACAACTATACAAATTATTTCACTATAAAAATAAAAAAACTCTCCACTAAGTGTATTTAAAGGGATAGCTCAGATCCCCCCCTACTTTGTTTTCCCTACTATGGATGTCAATGGTTGCCAATTTCTAACATTTTAAAAATATCTTCTTTAATGCTTATCAGAATAAAGAAACTCAAAATAAAGAAATAAAGAGGTTTGGAACCACTCAAGGATGTGCAAATTGTGAGTTAACTTTAATTCTGGGGTGGACTATCCCTTCACATGGATAATTCGACAATCCAATATTATGATTTAAAAAGCATGTTAATTTGTTTGAAAGTAAAATCACACACTGTGCACCAAACTAACTATAATTATAGAAGTGTAATACAGGCCAACATGTATATGAAGCAGGCTCTGTGTTTTGTCTTGCAGTAAATGAGTGCAGCAGTAGCGCAGCAGGGCGGGGTATATCGTGCGAAGCTCAGTGCGTGAGGAGGGCGAGCGCTTGGATCCCCTTTCAAGTTTAGACAAAGACAGCAGAGCGGCTGCGCTCGCCAGGTAAACACAGATCCACCGGCAGACCATGAGGGTGGAGGGTGAGGGAGCCTGTTGCTTACATTTCTCTTCAAAATGCCTCCTGCGCAGCATAGATCGCAGTTAAAGCTGTCAACACGTGGCACAGAGTGCAACTCATATCAGATAATCCGCTATCAGATTTGTTTTTAGGAAAATACCTTTTGTAATGTTTTCTCCGGGCTGCATGCGAGTAGAGCTGCCGTAGCGTGTGAGGAGCAGCGATAAAGAGCATCTAAATCAGCATGCGATGGTGAAACCGTGATGTTCCCTTCTATATCCGAAACCAGTCGTCAAATGTTGATACACAGACTGGTGGATGTAGCCCTGTAACACTTTGACTTGAACCACTGTAATGACATGAACAGATTTCAGCTTGACTCTGACACACACATACATCACCTTTGCTTAACCTCTCTGTAATAACAGAGCTTGCCTACCTCTGTATGTTTGTTTATTTTTCTTTTACTGGTTTGGCAAGTTAACATCACCTCAGGTGAAAGCCCTCAGTAAGTGTCTGTGAGATTTAAAAGGTGCAGAGAAAGGACACGCACACAAACACACACGAACAGTGAACAGACAATGAGGGCAGACGTTTTTGTTGTTAATCACATGGCTACTCTTAGCAAACACAGAGAATCACAGAGTTTACATGTTTCAGATTTCTCTCACATGAACACAAGCCCATTTCACACAACATTGTGAAATTGTATTTTTACTCTTTCCTCAACATTAACAAGCATAATGTGATACGGTGTGATTATACATTGAGTTTTAGCATGATAACAGATTTCAGCTATGCTCAGTTTTTAAAAACACTGTCATGGGAACTCAATAATGGGTTGTTATTGTTGACTAAAGGTATTTAAAATAGACATCAGCTGAAAAAAAGCACAATCTTTTTCTTTAAAAACTTAGCTTTCATTAAAGGATTCCATTAAAAATATCAAATAACTACAAATTACAGACATGAACAAAAACACAACAGAATTGCTAACATGTTGTATTGTACAATTAAATAGAAAGCATGTATATGAAGCTTTTAATTATTTTAAATAAATCAAATTAAGTATGATCATTTATTATTTTAGATATTTTAATATTACAGGTTTCCCAGGAAAAGTTGGCGGTTCATTCCGCTGTGGCGACCCCTGATAAATAAGGGACTAAGCTGAAGGAAAATGAATGAATGAATAATATTACTGGTCAGAATACGTATGTTTCATTTTTTAAATAAATATATCTGTTATGCTATTATATTGTACGACAATGGAACATTATTTAACCCATATTTTGACATTATTTTTGACACTTTATTTTTTAGCATTTAATATGCTTTCTATTGATTTGGACAAAAATGAAACATCTCTTCTTTGTCCCAGATATATAATGGTATATATGTATATAAATGATTTTAGGCCACATCCCTTCATTCTTACAGTTTAGTGAGCAGTAACCTGACTCAGGTGACTATGCATTTTTTCTCTTGTGTGCTCAGAAGGAAATTCCAGAAACATTCATTCATGCATTTGAACGACAATGCTGCAGTGTTTTTTTACATGACTACACTAAATATTCAATCCAAGCTTATAGTTGTATAGCACTTTTCACAATAATTATCAGCCACCGTTTAAATAAAGGTTCAATGCACCAAAACTAAACAAAATATTCACAAACTCAATTCTATATACAGACTTTCAAGCTTATTTAAGCTCTAACAAACTTCTTTATGCCAGTAAGTGAATAGACCAGTTTCTCACTTGTTGACTAAATGGAAATAAACTGTCTGTATTTTATTTGCCAGACTGAAAACCACATTGAGAGAACAGCTTCTAACATGAAACCGTGCACCTGCAAACCTTGCAGCTCTGTCATGTCAAACACACACACAAAATATTACACACTTGCTGTCACGCAAAGAGTTAGAAACACACTCCAAAACAGAATTAGGTTTCACACTTCATAGTGATAAAACGCCTCTCACGCTTGCAGATGCAAACACAAATCCGCTCAACAACAAACACACAAGTGCTCATTGTATCAAATTACACACTTGGAACAAAGAAAACAAAAACAAAACCCAAGTGGGAGGAAGGAGAAAATTTAAGGAATTCATTAAGAGAAAAAGAGAGGGAAATGCTGGGTGCAGCGGATAGCATGAACCAAATAAGGCATGAAACAGGTGCGAGTTCTCTCATAACAGCTCCGCAAACGGGTGTCTTTGGGATGTAATCAAATATGAAATAGTTTTTACACACACTGCCGTATGAGCCAGAGCCTCAGTGATAATGAGAGCGTTGATTCGGCTGCTGTATCATTTCTCTCGGCTGTTTGCTCAGCGGTGCGCTAACATCTCACCGTCTTTTTATGTGCCAAAGCTAGAATGGAGCAGTAATCATAGCATCTGGTGGCGGTTAGGGATCTGGGATGGTAATCTAAATCGTAGAAGTGATGATCCAGGAGTTAAAATCATTTCACTGATATGATCTCTGTCAACATTGGGACATCTGTCATTTAACATTGGGAATATAAGTTTTAGGTGTGCTGTAAGTTGATGCTAAATGATCAAACGCTAACTTGAATGATACTGAGATGTACAATATTCTGTACAATATACAGCATTCTGTGAGGCAGCCATAATAATAATATTAATATTTTTATATATATATATAGTTATATCATTCATTCATTCATTTTCTTTTCGGCTTAGTCCCTTTATTAATCTGGGGTCGCCACAGCGGAATGAACCGCCAACTTATCCAGCATATGTTCTACGCAGCGGATGCCCTTCCAGCTCCATCCCATCTCTGGGAAACATCCATACACACTCATACACTACGGACAATTTAGCTTACCCAATTCACCTATAGCGCATGTCTTTGGACTTGTGGGGGAAACCGGAGCACCCGGAGGAAACCCACGCGAACACGGGGAGAACATGCAAACTCCACACAGAAACGCCAACTGACCCAGCCAAGGCTCGAACCAGCGACCTTCTTGCTGTGAGGCGAACGTGCTACCCACTGCGCCACCGCGTCGCCATATATAGTTATATAGTTATATATAACTAACCATTAGGTCATTAATAACTAAAACCATAAAACTATAAATCAATTTTAACTCAAATCAAAGAGGTTAAATGTTATTTGTAAAAATAAATAAATAAATAAATAAAAAGGTTTCATTCAGTTTACCTAAAACTAAAATAACTAAATAGAAAATTAAAGTAGATAAGAAGATAATTTAAAAATAATAAAACCTGGGAGGCCAATATGGTCTTATATAAATAAATAAAACTAAGAAATCATGTTAACGTCATGAACTGAGATATTATAGTATAAAACTTAAATCATAAAGTAAAATATTTTTTGTTTATTTAAATAAACATCAACTTAAAAAAAACTATTAACAAAAATTATATAAAATTAAAATATAGACAAAAAACAAAAACAATATTTATTTTAAAAATGTATACAATAGTGACACAGTGATACTAACATAACACTAAAGCATAATGTATGTGAACATGGATGGATTTTTATTTTGTGACTTGCTAGATTAAATTTAACTTACATTCTTGTTAAATTGTTAAATCAGTAATTACTGATACATTAAATTAAAGAAATATATCCACTTCTACATTATGAGTCCATATTTTAACATCAAAACATTTCATTTCCTAAATAAAACCCAGACAACCAAACAAATTCTTGAAATGCTTGCTGGCTTCGTCAGTATTTAAAGCTAAAAAGATAAGCACTGTGTTGATCAAGTGCTGGATCCTATCTAAACACTAGACAGAAGATAAATAGATGACTTTGAAGTTTTTGTGTTGAGAAAAAAAGATCATGACACCTGCATTTTTTGCAAAAAAAAAAGATAAACCACACGCACACCTGCGCGCACACACAGACACACACACACAGCATTACAGACAGAAGGCCTAAAGTTATCAGATGGCTAAACACAACAGGTATGAGCAGAATGATCATTTCAGCCGTCACAAATAGACAGCTCTGGAGACTCTTGCTGGACAAGAATCAAACAGCCAACCGTTTAATTCTGCCTCTTTCTATTAGCATTTGATTACACTTATAAAGAGGAGAAAGACTGCTTGACATGCCCTTTAAATGTCAGTTTTTGGCCTGCTCAAGTGTTCAGGCTGCTGGAAATCATTTGGTCTTGGAATGGTGAGGGAAATGAGTAAGCACAGGGCCGAAACTCTATCTGACTGCAGCGGTTTAAAGCCGCGCACATTGCCAAACTGCTAAATTCATATTTATTTGAGTTTATGACTGGGGAAGCAGTCAAGGTTTTTGAATATATCCAGGGATATTCCAAGACGTTTGGTCTCTGAGCAGAAATGTGGCCAGCATCATACATCAGGACACAATTTATTTCAAGACGCTTCATCAAAGTAATAAGCTTGGTTGTTTATAAAGGAAGTTGATCTGGGTTTCATGTGTGGTTTGTGTGAGTGGATTTACCAAGAACTCCCTTTTTTGTTTTAAAATGCTTGATTTTTACAAAGTATGGTTTACATATGACAATGGAGCCCTGTAATCTTTTAGATGCATGAATGATTTTAGTAGTACGCACGCAAGTTATATTGTGAAGATGGGTAATTTATGCTCATATATACAAGCTACCTAACTACAAACCCAGCATAACTAATTCTGACTCCGCACACACCTTTAAGGCGTAGTTCACTCCAAAACAATCCTCAAGTGGCTCCAAAACACAAAACATGATATTTTGAAGAAAATTTAAATTTAAATTTAGGGAAAATATAGACAAGCCAAATAGATAGGTTAAAATTTAAGTAGTAGTACCTAATGTTAAAAAATAAAGATTCCAAAAGAGATTTTTGTAGAAATGCCATAGGATGGTTTTTGGTTTGCATAGTGATAAAATCTTTAAAAAAAACCTTCATGTAAAGAACCTATTTCAACTATTATAAAACATTTTGAGGAATAAAAGGGATTTACTCATATTAAAAACTTTCTTTGTGGAATCATTGTTTTCATTGAAGAACCCTTGTTTTTAAGACCGGAGAGGTGGTGGGGTAAATATAAATATATAACACTATAAATATAAAACACTATAAATATATGCCCATAAGAAGGGTCATCACAGCATAACCTGGTGCACAAACCTCAAACAGAATACTATTAAACAATATTCCCTCTATGTTTATAGAGTAATTTATAATGCTTCTTAACCAATCAGAATCAAGGATTGGAACCATCCATTTTATAAAACTGATTTAAACACATTCTTATGTTTTTTCTATTGTTGTTGTTGAAACGTTTGAGAAGTTTTAATATTAAAAGCTTAGTTTTTTTTTTTTTGTAATTAGTGAATAGACCCGAATCTGATAAAGGTAAAACAAAAAAATAAAATAAATAAATAATAATAATAATAATAATAATAATAATTCGCAGGCAACATGAAAACTGTTCCCAGGAATCAAACAAAGACACCCAGAAAAATAACATTTCTTAATTTACTCACTGTTACATTGTTTCAAATCTCTCTGACTGCACACAAATACTTTAAACTTCAGTGAGTTGTCTTTTCAACTAAGGTCAATGGGGTCAAATGTTTTTCTAGACCCCCGTGTGCTTCAAAATGTATTTTTTTTCCATGGAAATTTAAGTTATGGTTACCTACAACCCAACAGTAACATGCTTAGACTGTCTCCATGGAAGACTATATAATCATTTGTGTATGTATGTGTATTTGTGTGCGTGTGTTTATAGACACACACCACAAGTCGCACAGGCTTGCTTGCCTGCACCATGAACCCAGAAAATTACACACACCATCGGAGCACAAGAGAATGTTTTGGATTCACTCAAAGAAAAAATATCCCAAAGGCTTTATGTAGGTGTGGTTCAAAAGACAGTTAAATGATTATTACTCACCTTAGGGCATGTTAGGAACTTATGAAACTCCATGACCTTTCACTGTGCCTTCACCTCTGGAGAAAGAATAAGATGGATTTTTTTTAGACAGGTGTTTGTTGCATTAAAAAATTTTTCATACACTCTGACCTGTGTGTGATCTATTAACGTTTTAGCTATACAGTACGTGGCCCTCGTCCAAGCTCATCATAAGTGCGGTAAACTTCCCCATTCTTTCAAAAGTCAGCAACTGCCATGAGCAAATTGTTTCATTAAACATGTAAACTCAGTTTACAAAGAGTGATCATGAGTGACACGTTGATGTCAGGTATTGGGTGCGTCAGAATCAGGTGTGACATTCCACATACCGTGGTGGGGTCACCTTGCCAATTTCACAGTTCAAATGAATTAGCAGGTATGTTCCCTTTGTCTAGCAGAGCCTATTTGTGTCTGTATACAATGAATAAGAAGAATGGGGAAACTAACTTTAGTTCAAGCCCAGCAATAACTGCTTATCATTAAAGAATGTTTTTCTCTGATGAGGGCCATGATAAATCAAAAAGCTGCTTATCAACATCTATTACGAAAATTTTCTTGATCACATCTCTTGTTTTTGCTTTGTTTACTATGTACTAAATATACTAAACTTTTTTACATTTTTACCTTCAAAATAACATGCATCATTTAAGCCATTGTCGTGTTCAAGGCTGGTTCGTACAGTGTAGCTGATTTTAGGTAGTATACTACAATCCTCTATTTTTCTAAATTATTTTTTTTTTTGAAATATTACATATAATGCATAACAAATGCATTAGCACAAGTCTTGATTTATGATAATTTATGATGGTTTCATTTGAGCCAATTTGCAAGGATATGTAAAATGCAACTGTTTGTATGGCTTTTCTATTTGATGTACAATAACATATATACCCTCACACTGTCGCCTTATAAACAACTTAAATGTCCTCAAATCAAAGCCATTTTGTATCAAAAATGTCCCTTTCCACTCCAAACCTCACACGGGGGCAGGTGAGCGTCTCAAAATCCTTAACTCGCGTGAATGCGCTTGTGATTGATAGGTCTGGAGTCTAAGCCCCGCCCCCGTGGGTTGTCCTTCAGGAGCGATTACTATATTAACACCCGCCGGTGTACTCCGTTCTCCCAAGAGGACTTCTTAAGCGATAGGAAGTGATAACACTCATTTCTTTCAAACCCCTGACTGAGACTGAGCAGCTTTGCTCAAAACAAACAGCATACGTCTTTATAAGCAATCCATTTGACCTGACTATGAAGTTAGAGGTTTTCTCTGCGAGTCGCCTTGTGGACAAGCCGCTGGACCTGTGCAGTGACATGGATGTGAACGTGGCTTCGCCGCTGTCCACGGAGGAGGAATTGGGCTCGGATGGAGACTGTTCAGCCAACAGTCCAGCACCCGGTGCCCCCGTTACGGACGGGAAGGCGAAACCATATACGCGTAGACCCAAACCACCATACTCCTACATCGCGCTTATTGCGATGGCCATACGCGATTCCAACACCGGCCGTCTCACACTTGCTGAAATAAACGAATACTTAATGAAAAAGTTCCCGTTTTTTCGGGGCAGCTACACGGGGTGGCGAAACTCTGTACGGCATAACTTGTCATTAAACGACTGCTTTTTAAAAGTGCTGCGAGATCCCTCGCGTCCGTGGGGCAAAGACAATTATTGGATGTTGAACCCACACAGCGAGTACACTTTCGCAGACGGCGTTTTCCGCCGGAGGAGGAAACGCATCAGTAAGAAGATACTGGGCAGCGCGGAATCTCCAGAGCGCGCGCCCGCGGATGACAGCAGGCTTCCAGTGCGCGACGAAAGCGTCTCTAAGTTTTCCAGCTCCTTCGCCATAGACAGCATCCTCAGCAAACCGTTCATGCGGAGGGAGCAGAGCACAGATGACACGTGTTTTGGTACCACCAGACTAATGCTGTCAGCAGCTCCTCACTTTCTGCCAGTCGCCATGGGCTATCCGCCACAGAGCGGATTCCAGGTCAGATCTGAGGTGTCGAATGCCTTTCCAATCTACAGGTGTAATACAGCGGACACTACTAACATCAGTCGAATGCCGGACATACAGAGTTCCCTTCCGGGTTTGGCACACTCCCACACTACTCTACAAGAGGCTGGATTTCACCCATTCAGAATAGACTCTTTGCTGTCATGAAATGAAAAGTGTAAATAAGAAACATCCACACGCATAAACGCTACTTCTTTGGTGTTTGACACACCAAATTATGTGCACTTTGCTCTGTTAGCGTGTGTGAAACGGTTTGCATGTTTGCGTGTTTTGTGATTTAAACGCATGCACAAAGAATACATGCTTACTACAGTGCTGCATGCTCTCTGTTTAGATGTCTTAGAGTAATCTATGACGCGCCACTGCACAGTGTTTACTTATTCCATTTTCATTTCTTGTAAACGATGGCATAACCATGTCAATAATTATGAACAGAAAGTGTATTTAAAACGTAGTCTGCTTCTTTGTAAAACTGTTTTGGGTTGTACCTGTACCGTGTTTTATGTTTTTGTAAATGTTATGGTTTGTTTAGAGCTGTGCTCAAGCAGTTGGAACACATAAGCAGTTGTACTTTTGTCAATAAAAGAAAATACGACAGAGAATCAAAGCATTTTCTTAAATTATTCTTGCTAGCTCATATCTTCATGACAAACACTTTTACCTACAATGATTTTGATTTAGACACTTGCTGAAAACTGCCATAGCTATAAAATTGCAGAACAATAAATATGCAAGCACTCACACGGAGAAATTTTTAGATGATTTTATAAGAAGTGTCTAATTATTAAAATAATTAGAAATAAAGTAACAAAAATGCATTGTAAGGACTTATAAAAGAGCAAACAGTATAACCACGGCAACCGTATAGCGCTCAAATAATTTCCGTTATTAATCCGTACATAGGCTAAATATATCCTAATAATTATGGTTAATCAGAAAATTACTACATTTATTATTAAAACAATTTCATTTTAGCACTCTATAAAGGTTCCAAAAGGAGCCTTTGATGCCATATGAATCATTCTGGGTTCCAGAAAGAACCTTTCTTTAAAGAGTTCTTAAAAGAACCATTTATTTGAGGAAGAACTCTCTATAAAAAACTTTTGCTGAATGAAAAGGTTCCGCGGATTCTAAAAGTTCTTAAATTGAACTATGGAACCATCTGCCAATAAAGAGCCTTTATTTTTAAACCATTTGTTTCCCATTTTTCTGAATGGTTTCATGCATATATTCGTATGGATAACATAGGGGGGGAAGGAAAATAATATAATCTGACGGTGGTGGACTTAAAAGGGTTAAGAATTAACACGAATAAAACCACCATACAAATTCCTTAAACACTGACCCTTATTCGTAAAATGTTTTAATTTCCCTAACGAGCTCGTATACAATATTTTATCTTCAAACGTTCTGTTGGCTGACCAACAGGTTTCAGAAAACTCTTGAATCCAAAACTATCCAAATTCTCTTCAGAGGATTGCAGAACATTCAGCATACGCCTACAAGCATGAGTCACTATACACAGCAGCCACGCATGCAAGCGCTCCCAGAATAAAAGTTTTTGCATATTGTCAAAGAAAATTAATGGATTTGTTGGCAACAACAACGACAAAAAATGCTCATAGAAAAACAGAAATCCTGTTTTCTCTTTAACGTCGCTAATATAAGTAATATAACAATATAATATCTATAAAATATGATTTTCCTTTCCCTATAACTGAACCAAAAAATATTCTGATTCAGTTATAAACCGAAGATAATCATAAAGTGATAATCATATAATAATAGTAAATATGAATGCGCAAGTCGATTCGGATTGAATGCGCCAGCAAATGCAAAATAAGCATGACATCACAGTCAACGGGTCTAGCACAAACCTTACAAACATGTCAACGGGTTGAACAATAGATCCTTTTAATTTGAGTTTAAATTAGCCTCTCTGAATTGAAAACTGCTCGAACAAAGTATTTTACAAGATGTTGTAGTATGTTTTCCTTTTTGCTGGCCCTTGACAGATATAACGTAAAGATTATGCTAGGTTAGTTTATAGATGAATTGACTAAATCTGAACACAAAACACGTTCGGTAAAACGCCAGACGACAACAAGATTGGGCCTACCAGACATCTGAAGACTATATATATATATATATCATTAAATAACTGTAATTAAGCAAAAATCATTTTATATTTTACATGTATGATTGTTATACATTTTGTTTTTTATCTATATATTTGTTTTTTTTATTATGACTAGGTATTTATTTTATTTTGCTCGTCTCAAACCTTAAAATATTTTGCGCTGTCCGCGGTACTGAAACAGGGCCATCGTTTCCTCTTAAAATTTAGTCATCTGACACGTCATCTTGTGTTGACACTCCTGTAATTTTTAGGTCAGGGTAAAGAGCCTAATTCACAAGGCAGACCAAATCTGCTAGGACTTGACTTTCTCCAGGTACAGCTGCAATATTTTAAAGCCCTACTCAATAAATTCATGAACCAGTGAATTAATGAAATAATTAACGAATAATGGTAATCCAAAACTCACAATCAGTTAAGTTTAAAAAATTGAGAAACGAAGACACTCGATGTTGGTTGTATGTAATATCGATGTATAAAGGAAAACTAAGTGTTATAAACTTGGCACGTCATGGCACGTATAATGCACAAACAAGGCACTGCGTCAGGCTGTCATACTAACGCTTACCTTTTAAAATTCTTGCCATTTAAGTACGATGCTGCAACCTGCAGGTGAACTCGCGGAATGACACACCTGTTTATGTATATAAAAAAGGTTTGCTGGGAATTAAAATCTATCATGAGCTTTACTTATGCATCCGCATGCTTGAATATAGATTTAAGCGTTGGTTATACAAAAAAGGGCCAGAGAAGTACGAACATCTTTAAACAATATTACAAAAAATAAACTGTCAGAAAAGGATGGATATGGTACTGCATGGTATATAACATACAGTGACGGCCATTTAGGTACAGTTTTATAAAAAAAATTCTGAGTGTATAAAGGTATTTATAATATATACAAATCCTACAAACAAACAAAAAAAAAGATTAAATATAAACCAAACGCTAAAGGGACTAAGCCGAAAATAAAATGAATGAATAAACCAAACGCATTGTAATAAATTAATTCATCCACTTTTGTCAAGATTTTTCACTCAATTTACTTGCGTCAAATTTCGTGGTTTCAGGTTTTCAGAGATTAAATAGCATAAACAGGCCAACCATTCATGAAAAAGTCAATAACCTTGAACTAAAGAAATAACCGTGAATTATTAAAAATGTGAAATATAAAGCTTCGTTAACATGCATTAAACTCCTCATTAATAAGTACACATACCAAAATGAAATGTGTATTGTGGCTGTTTGTCATGCATAAGGAGAAATGTTATAGCCCATACATAAAATGTTCTCATAGACACAAAGTCGTCTCAGATAAAAGGTTAACTGGACTCTTTGATGCGTATGCGTTTGACCATGAATAAGTCATAAATCTTGTTTACAGTGACTCAATTAGGTCTGTAATGAAAATAGATCAGTGAGTGTACAGTGTGTGATGCTTTCTTACGCACAAACACTCATGGCGATGGCCTGTGTTCAAAGTCTTGCACAGAGCTCGGTTTCCTCTTGAGCAGCCGCGGGTATCCGGGACTCGGCGGGGGTTAGGCGCACAGCGGGCGGGGGAAACCCGGCGAAATACTGCTTAAATAGCGCGGGAACATGTTTTTATCCACATCCTCACGGTAAGCTAAAACTAGGGGAATGTTGATTCGCTTTGTTTAAAAGAACACTTAAAAGAGTTGGGTGATTAAAAAGGGAGGGGAAAAAGAGAACGCGAGAGATAACATATCCTGTGGCATAATAAAAAAAGCTCTCTGTAAATAGACCTAATCATTGTGGATCACACAATTCGGATAAAAATATTATGTCCATTATCATTCATTCATTCATTTTCTTTTCGGCTTAGTCCCTTTATTAATCTGGGGTCGCCACAGCGGAATGAACCGCCAACTTATCCAGCATATGTTTTAGACAGCGGATGCCCTTTTCAGCTGCAACCCATCACTGGGAAATGTCCATTATCATTTAATCGTTTTCATTATAAATTAGTAAACATTTTAGATGTTTAGCCTATACACATTTTTCATCTGACAGGTTTTCAGTTTTTAAAATACGTTAGGCCTAATATGCATGACAACTACAAGAAAATATTATTTAGATGTTTGTAATAATAAATAATATGAATACTTATACTGGTGGTCTACGAAGACTGCAGTGACCCTTCTTTGTTGGCGGAAGCTGTCGACATCCAAATGGCTAATTGGCTTTTTCTTTTCCTAATGAACAGTGGACTCGAGGGATGTGGTGCAGCCCCGGGCCCGTAAGCTGATACTGGAGCGCTGTGTGTGGTATCCAAACCTCTCGACGGAGACAGCCTGCTTCCACTCGAGCCAAAGTCATTCCCCCCTCTCTCCCTTGTCTCTGACTTTCTCTCACTCGCCTCTCGCTGATCACTGTCTCCCTCATTTAATGGCATGATTTATTTATTTTAGTCCTGCTAGGTTTATTAAGGCCTCTCACGCTCATTGAGTTTTTGTTCGTATTGACAGCCGTCCAAGGCCATTAGAGAAATTCATCCAGTTAAAATTCAAGTTTTAAATGCGACTTTCACAAAGAAAACATTAGTAATAGCCTTAAACTCATTTGATAAGCTATGAGACAATCTTTATTAAAGTACATATAATTCTAGTTTATTCTCATAAAGCGTGCAACACTGACTATTTAGGCAAAATGACCAAAACATATTTTATAAACAAAGTAGGTTCAAGCCAGAGGGATGATGATAATGATGAGAGACGCGATGTTTGTTGACGCATAGTGATAGATATAGGGTTAGTTGATTTTGGTGGACAGTGCGCATGAGGCTCTGAGAGAAAGAAAATTTTGAGTTTGCAGGGGTCTGTGGGGTTAAGGGGGTGGGTGAGACGGGAAAGGAGGAGCGATTAGAAGAGAGAAAGCCGGAGAGAGTTATTGAGTGATTGGCTGTCGAGTTTTGTTTAGTTGAGGAGCTGCACGAACTCAGTCTTTCCATTTCGTTTTCAAAAAGGGATTACAGCCGCCCGGATCAGCACGAAACTTGTGACAGAAAAAGAACCGTAGCAAAACGTTGATAACGACCACGAATAGGCTACGCGCATCACTAGGATATTTTCTCGCACAAACGGCAGGGTTTTGGCCACATCATTTATGTACGAACAGAAGACGGTCACATTTATGTCGGATGCGTGATGTTTGAGTTATTACTGGTTTTCAACTGAAAACTGTGGCGTTTATCCTCGGTTGTTTTTCTTAAAGGTCGTTATTGTTATCGATCGATCCTTTGGGGTTTGCTTTACATTTTCTTCTGTCTACGAGCTGTGTTCGTACGTCACAGCTGGACCGATGACGACTGAGAGCTCTCACGGACCCCTGAGGTCGACGCCCCCGACAAGGACCAGTCCGGCGACCACCGCGCTGCATCCAGGACTGATGAACTCGACAGGTAACTTGGAGGAGCATGGCGCAGTGTCAAAGAGTAAAAAGACCAACTCAGGTCTGCGACGTCCGGAGAAACCGCCCTACTCCTACATTGCTCTCATTGTGATGGCAATTCAGAGCGCACCAACTAAGAGACTGACACTTAGTGAAATTTACCAGTTTTTACAAACACGCTTCCCGTTTTTCCGAGGCTCTTATCAGGGCTGGAAAAACTCTGTTCGGCACAACCTGTCTCTGAACGAGTGCTTCATTAAACTACCAAAAGGTCTTGGGCGGCCGGGTAAAGGACACTACTGGACCATAGACCCAACCAGTGAGTTTATGTTCGAGGAAGGGTCATTTCGGCGAAGACCCCGGGGATTTAGGAGAAAATGCCAGGCTATGAAACCAATGTACAGAATGATGAACGGCCTAGGGTTCGGTTCCGCCATTTTACCTCAGAGCTTCGACTATCAATCGCCCACCGGTGCACTTGCGTGCCATAGCAGTGGCTATAACCTGGACCTGTCTGGCACTAGTTATGAGACAATAAGCAGTGGTCACCACGGTCACATGTCCCCAAGCCCTAGACACGGCTATATGTCTAGCTGCCCAATGCCCGGGAACGGAGACTATGGCGCAGAGAGCAACACCAGCCCAGTCCCATCTTCTCCTGCAGTGGTCGGCGCGCTTGAAGGCCACTCGCCGTATTCAGAAAGCACTGCACTGTGGGCTTCTTCAAACTCTCCATACCTAAAACAGCCAAATACAGCCACGAGCAATTCACAACCAACATGCCAGCATCCCGGCATATTCAGCTACTCTCTGGAGCAGGGTTATATACAACAAAGCGCAAGAGACAACGCAGACATGTCAGGTAGCTAATTAAGCAAATCTCGTACATATATTCTCTCATACATTTAAGTCATATTTTTAACATTATTTCTTTTATTATATTGAAAATTTAAGTATAAGTGCCTATTTTATTAAATGCGATGCCAATAGGCTACTTGTATCAAATTACAAATATATGTAGCTAAATAAAGGACAAACATAAAACTGTCAGAAAGGCAAAATTTGGAATTCTTAGACTTGGATTAATATCGAATTAATTGAATTTGATTTAATATATCAAATATATTATTGTAAAAAAATGTTTTTGAATTGATAGATGTTGAATTAGCCTAATCTTAATGCTCTCTGCGACATTAAGTTCAAAAGCTAAATTCATATAGGCCTATTGCATCTATATTTCTTTGCAATTGGAAGATGTTCAATGTATAGGCCACGATCAATTGTTTGCTTTTTTAATTGGTAGCACGATCAACAAATAAGTTTATAACAATAATTATTTTAATTATTTTATTTGTTGTTTCTATTATTGTGAATATTATTATTATTGCTACTGCTCCAAGAATCGTTATAAGTTCATAAGATTTCTACAGACAAATTTAACCCTATTAACTTTTAACAAGGCTAAACCTTAAGACACGGTGTAGGCAATTCATAAATACATCGAAAAAATATATTTATTTCTTTTAGTTAATGCTTATGGATTAAAACTATGATTGAAAATAAAATGGTGAAAGAAAACTAAACGCCAAAGGCACCAATACAGAACTGAACACTTTAACCTGAAAGCTGTCGGAGATATGCTGATTAACAACTAAATAAAAACGTATCAAAAAATGCATCAAATTGTATGTGCCGATTATTATGTGTATATTTTCCTCACTGTTTATTTATCTGTTCCCAGTGGGTTTATCGCGCTATCCGACACATTCTTCCCCAGTCGGAGAACGGAAGGACTTCATGTTGAATTTTAACGGGATTACCTCCTTCCACCCGTCTGCAGGCGGATATTATCATCACCATCATCACCATCAGAGTATGCATCAAGACATCAAACCTTGCGTGATGTAGTCCGCCAGATACGGAGAACGTTGCACAAAGAAAAGCACTTATACTGGGTACCCGTGAGGTATAGACCGTTAATGAAGGATTAATGAGCACTCACAAAAGTTTTGGAAATGCATAACCAGCGACATGAGTTGACCTAATCACACCCAATGCATTAAAAAGGGTTACACACATGAAGTCATGGACTGGTCTTTTTATGCCTTGATTTTACTTTTCAATAGACGTTGAATTTAATCACATTCAAGTATATTCCATTTAATCTGTACAGTGCAATGTGATGTGGAAGTTAGAAATAAACATTTTAAAGGATGGCAGCGTTTTTTAAGTCTGTCAGTCAA
>CAIGQV010018299.1:6181722-6193283 GCA_903798115.1 Danio jaintianensis | reverse complement strand
TAAATAGTGTTGTGAGAAATGCACCAAAGCGACTGAGAAAAACTGTATTACCATCCGATTGATCTTTTATAACTCTAAAAAACTTTGACTCAGCAACGAGCTCACAGTGATGTTTGTGATAGTTTATTCTGCGTGAATGAAAGGAAAAACATGATTTTATTATTATTGATATTTGGTCTCATGATTAGTCAACTATCTTAAAACGCCACACATTAAAAAATATAGCCTTTATAGTAAATAGTGTTTTTAAACCATACTACAGTAAAGTGTATTATACTGTATTATAATATTTACAACCTGTTAATGAATGTCCCAGCATACAGTAGTAATTACAGTGAACTGATAAACTGTATTAAATACTGTAGCATTGTACTGTTGTATTTGTAGTATAATATAACCTATTATAAATCTACAATATATAGTTCCTCTGTTACCATAGCAACTATAGAATTAACACAACTGATTAATTCAAGTAGCCCCTAAAACACTATAGTATTTACTAAAAGTTTTTTTTTTCATATGGCTGTCAAAACGCAGGGTTATCAGCAATAAACTACAGTGCTTAGCCTATCACACATCCAAGCAACTGAAGAAACAAAAAATATCAGTTAATTACATCCCAGCCATGTATATATTAAGGTGCGATGTTAGCCTAACTTTTTATTTTATTTTTTATAATTATTTTATTTGGGGTTTTCACCTTTAACGGACAGGACAGTAAAGAGTATTGACAGGAAAGTGTGGGGAACAGAGATGGGTGAAGGAACGGCATAGGACCTCGAGGCGGGAATTGAACTCGGGTCGCCGTGAGCACCTGAGTGCATGTGTCGACGCACTAACCACTACACCCTTCAAACGAACCCCTTCTTAAAAACCGCTGCTTTGGGCTATCTATGGTAATATTACCTGTCAAGCAAAAGCAAAGCAAGTTCGGCATCTGTTTCAAGCACAATTCAGTTTTAGGCCTACCGTAATTTTCTCATGGTTTTGTTGTTGTTCTCTCAAGTATTCTTGAACACACTATTTTCTTGGTCACGCAGCAGCTTCCGGTATTCCATATATGGGCTGGTAAACTGGGAGCGTGAACGAGCAAAAATATTGACAGCCAGCAAACGATGCAAAGGCTTTCTGATTGGTTAAACAAGTAATATAAGGGTCACCAAGATCGGAGTAAACTATTTATGTACTAGGATAATTTTATACCTACCATTATATAAAAAAATTATTATATCACAGTTAATGGAATATTTATAATCTTTATAATCTTAATGGAATCTTAATGGAATATTTCAGATCAAATTGTGTTTGCTCACATTTGACTTCAGGTTGCGCAAAGTTACGAAGACTTAAAAAAATTAGAACGCCAGCTGCCAGTGACATCGGCTCATAAGGGGCTTCATACACCTCATGCTTATGAATGATGCTGTTTCTATGCAGCTGGCGATATGGAACATTCCTTTAAGTGCATTAGCTGATTGCATCCCAAACCCATTTGCTGGAGCAAACCGCATTGTTTGAAGAAGTTAGTGTGTGGTCTTGCCTGTTCGCGTGCAGTCTGACATCTGTGGACCAGTGCAGAGTCCCGGGCTACTATTCTTCAAACGCAAAAGGAGCGCTAGAGATTAAGTTTTTATTGAGAGCTTCATTGGCACCATTATGCTGCTGACCTTTAAGAATGGAGCATGAAATTAACACTGACAATATACACCATTTTGTGCCATTTTACTTTAAGTCATAGCTCTAATAGGAATAAATAATTGTAAAAATTACAATATATAATTAAAATGTTTTACATGTAGGCATCTAGGTATAGTATAAAAATTCAACTTGGCAGACAGGTCTAAAAAGGTATCGCTTAAAATTCAATGCAAAAAATATATAAAATGTTGGAATTTTAAAAGAAATATCAAAGTTTAAGTTTTAAATAGCACAGTTTTGGGATCTAATATAAAATGAACCCATATGCATTTATAACTAAAAATCATAGCGCAAATAATATATAATTGCTCGTTGTGCAACTACTTAGCCTAATTGAATAACAAAATTGTGATTGTGCAAAATGGCCACAAGAGGGCGATCAAATACAAACGCTCACATTTAGCAGGTGAATTTGGTAAACTTACAAGAGATGGGCTCATGTTTTGCTCACTGCACAGTACTGAATTGACCTAATTATTTTAAATTAGCTAAAATAACAGGAATTAAACTAAGCAAAGAAAGTGGAATTTTTAAGAAAATGATTATTAGGCCTATAAATTATTATTTTTATTATCTTTGTATTTGTTTTTTATTATTATTATTACTATTATTATTAATATTTATTTATTTTATTTTAAATTTTTTATTTAACGCAAATTTACATTTAGAAGTATCCTATAAAACACTTGAGTGATGCAGTTGTGTAGGCAGTTATAAAGTGATGCTTTATGGCATTTTCCCTTTTTGTTTTATTTGCTAAATAACAAAATAATTTATATAAATATATTTTACAGAATATTAAATTAACAGAATTATGTCATTCTATCATATGACAAATAGCCTACAAACTGAAAAAAGTAAATAAATAAAAACTATTTTTTGTATATTTTTTGAAAGATGAACTTTAATGATTCATTAAGTATGATTATTCCTAACCACTGTTTTATATATCAGTTTTTGTCTTTCTATATACACAGCTGTTGCTACTGATTATGTTTTATAGTTTTTCATATTTCAGTTGATTAACCTATATAGGCTATTGATTCGGCAATTTCCTCTTTTGGGGCAAATAATGGCAAAAAAATTATAATTTTTTTTTATAAGGCTTTAGTTTTATTAGGCTGCTTCCTTTACAGTTTTTTTTTTCGTCTCATGATTTTTTCTTTTACGTAAAAGAGCACAACATTTAATTCCTTTTTTAATTTGCAACCCAAAAGCACATAAACGTACACGAATATCAACAGTTTCTTTAATTGACCGTTTACTCTTTCATTAAAACTTTCAATGTCACTTTTAGATCTATGCTCTCCATTTTGTCCAAATAAAGACAAATGTCACAAACGGTGCGTCTTATCAGTGGAAACCTAAAGCTATATTATCTGTAGCGGTTTAACTTAAAGCAGCACTGAATTGCGAGTAAACGTAATTACACGCACCGACACAAAATGTCTGTAAAGCACAATTTGGGTGCTTTTTTTGTTTGTTTGTTTGTTTATTTTATGTAAGCACCAAAAACGACACCTTGTTTAATTGACACCTTTGGCCTGCAGAGATTTTGCTTCTCTCCCAAGCAGCACATTTGTTTCTGAAAAAAACAAACATCGCTTGCTTCACCCGCAATGCATAGTGCCAAATGATTGAAATAAATCCTGACACATGAATGAAAACAAGGAGCAACTCCTGCTCGACGGACAGACATCAACTCTGTTAAAAGACGAGCCATATTTAGATATATTATAAATCTGTTTTACCTCGTGCATTTAATAATGGCCATGTGCATTTTTTTTTCTTCCAAAATGCCATTTTAAAATTAATTTCCATGACAGCGAGTGTCAGCCTGTTATTTAACGTCCTGTCTCTCGATGATGCATTTTCTCGTTTTCTGTCAATATTTCTACTCTTTTCGTAAGTTTGCGTCTCCCTTATCCTTAACTCAAGGGTAGACTATGCCCACAGGGGAAAAGGTCTCCGGGTACAGTCTTTCCACAAACAGCTCTCGAGCTCTTATTGGTCGCGAGAGGAGTTATGGGAGGAGCGCCCAGCGCAGCCAAAAGGCAGAATTGGTAATTCGGTGAAAAAGTCCCTGTGAAGTGACGGATGCGGGAAGTTCACAGGTTTTCCCTTTTCACTGACTTCTCCACGTAAGACATTTGCTTCTCATTCGCCTGCACAGCGAAGACCTGAAAATCCGTTTGAAAACATTGGATGAACGTTTTAAGACAAGATACTGAAGGAAAGGGTGGAAGTGCCGAACTTTGGAATGCTTTGATTTTTTTTCTCTTCTCGAATTGACTTCCAGTGTCTGCCTAGACTTCACTTTACTTTTCCACTGTTCTTCTGCAGTAGGACTGTACTGGAGAGAGGGGTACGATGCAGGCGCGCTACCCCGTGTCTAGCCAAAGTCCTCTAGGCGTAGTGCCTTATATCAGCGGAGATCAAGGCTTTTACCGGACCGCGGCCGGTGGTGGATATACCGGTATGCCTGCGCCGATGAGCATGTACTCTCACGCCACGCACGAGCAGTACCCAGGCGGCATGGCTCGCGCATATGGGCCGTATGTCCCTGCACAGCAGCCCAAGGACATGGTAAAGCCTCCGTATAGCTACATCGCGCTCATCACCATGGCCATCCAGAACTCATCCGACAAGAAGATCACACTGAATGGGATCTATCAGTTCATCATGGAGCGCTTTCCATTTTACCGGGACAATAAGCAAGGCTGGCAGAACAGCATAAGGCACAATCTGTCACTTAACGAGTGCTTTGTGAAGGTGCCAAGAGATGATAAGAAGCCAGGTAAGGGCAGCTACTGGACTCTAGACCCGGACTCTTATAACATGTTTGAAAACGGCAGCTTCTTGCGACGGAGGCGCCGCTTCAAGAAGAAGGACGTGCTGAGGGATAAGGAGGACCGGGACCGGCAGGGCAAGGACAACCCGGGACAGGCGAGCGAGCAAGACGCCCAGCAAACAGTGAAGCTCCGGGATATAAAGACAGAGAACGGGGCCTGCACGCCCCCGCATGACAGCACTCCACCCCTCAGCACCGTGCCTAAAACGGAGAGCCCAGACAGGAGCGGTGGGAGTGCGTGTAGCGGGAGTCCGCAGTCGCAGACGCCGCACCAGGCCTTCAGCATGGATACAATCATGACAGGACTCCGAGGGTCCCCACAACATGCGGCAGAGCTGCCTGCCTCTCGTGCTGCTCTGCCGGGCTCGGTCTCTCTTACCTACTCGCCATCCCCTCAGCCCGCCCATTACAGTCCTCCATGCGGCCAGCCGGCCACTTATCACTGCAACATGCAAGCGACGAGCCTGTACACAGGGGATCGCGGCCACGGGGACGACATTTTACCGGAATACACAAATACAACAAACGCCTCCTCTATCTCACACCCCCACCAAAGCTCGAGCCAGGAGAGCCAGCACTTGCAGCAGAACCGACTCGCATCCTGGTACCTCAATCAGTCCGGAGAGCTGGGACACCTGAGCGCGAGCTATCCCGGCCAGCAGCAGAACTTTCACGCGGTGCGCGAGATGTTCGAGACGCAGCGGATTGCTCTGAACAGCTCTCCGGTGACCGGAAGCAATAGCTGTCAAATGGCTTTCCCGTCCAGTCAGCCACTCTACCGGGCTTCCGGAGCCTTTGTATACGACTGCAGCAAGTTCTGACCCAAAGTTTTATGATTTTCTAAATTGTTTAATATATATATATATATATATATATTCGTATTATTTTCCATGTGTTTGTAATTTAAGGTCAGTCAGTGAACTCGGGCTGATATGCGAGTTTGTGTTGGTAAGTAGGATAATTCTGCTGCACATAAACATTCTCTCCCTGCTCGTCCATCAAGGTGTAGATGAAAAGAAAATGTGTTAATTTATTTCATGTAAGAGCAGATGGACCAACTTTGCAAAGAAATGTCTTAAGTATTTATAATCAATTCAGTATAGAAAGGTAACGAGTGTACAACTGAGTTACAGTTTTTCTTATACTTTTTGAAAATATCTAAAGTTACTATTTGTTTAATAAATTGTCGTTTTGTTGAAGTTAAACTCTCGAGTGATTTATCGATATGTAATGCCTGTTGAATCCATTATTTATTTTAATTACTGCCAAGGCTTGTTATTGATTAGCGGCCACACAAAAAAAAACACGGACTATTTTTAAACGGTGTTTAAACATAGGCCTAGTTAACAAATGTTTGTCAATTGTATTATTTTCCTCCTAATAATATCCAGGTCTTATTAAGACATTCTTTGGACAGGGGGTGGGGTGGGGGTCAAAGGTTTGAAAACATCTGGAAATTATTTTTTCACTTACACGTGCATGGAATACTTAAATTATTAGTACACACTACCATTTTAAAACTGAATTTATTTAAAAAACGAAGCATTGCAAAAAAAATGTTGCTATTTTATAATAACCTTAAAAACCAAAAGGGTCTAATTAAAAAATAATATAGCACTTTCTTTGTTTCCATTTCCCTCACTTTTATTGCCTAAACGAGTAGCCTAATTGTCGTAATTTGTAGCTACAAATTGATAGGCCTATAAACGTCCTGCAATTTTTCGACTAATACTTTCAAACCAATAAGACATTTGTGATGTATAAATGTGCTTGTAGTTTTAATTTAATGTGTAATGTTATTGCGATAATTTGCAGTTTTACGTTTTAGTAGCTACTTCAGTTGAGCGTTTTTGCTCTGTTTTTTAGCTGTTACAACTGCTGGCACACTGGAGTGGACTCCACTTTTGCAATCTTGTGGAATGTAGACAACCATTGTCTTTAGAAGTTTTCATTTGTAAACACATAATAGATTAAAACACAGATAAACAGCAGATGAAAGAACTGCTGCAGGCCAGACACGTTGAGCCAGCCATGTAAAATATGGGCTTGCTAAATCAAATGATTAATTCAGGCAGAATATCCAAACAAAGCATTCTGTTCGGTATAGGAGTCAGTCTTTTGTTGTTTCGACGTTGACTTTTACATACTGAAAAAAACAAACACGTTGGTTAATATATATATTTAAAGGGTTTAACTCGGACCAAAATTAAGATATGGGCACAATGCAAACGAATTATCATTTCTAGTGTAGCCTAACTTAACTTATTTTTTGATTTGTTGCTGCATATTCAGCAGTATTTTAATAGGCCCGTGCTGCTGCGAACAGCGAGTACGACAGTGCACGCTTGTATGCAATTTATTTTCTGTATAATTGACCTTGTAAGTGATGTGATTTTTTTTTATTATATAAACCTTGTTTAAATAAAGTTTGTGCGTAACCGATTTAACACGATTTAAACTGGCCTCAAGTATAAATCGAAAACAATAAATTAGGAGACATTGTGGAGGAGAGATGCAATATGAAAAGAAAGAAAGGAGGAATAAAAGAGAAAAGTTGTGAATGTGCTTTACATGGTTAGGTATCTGTTCTGGGGTCAGCCCGAGGCGATTTGGCTTTGTATGAAGGGCTTAAGTGGCAAATGCATTACAGGTGCGCGCGGGCAGTGTTAGGGCTCGTGCCAGTGAAAAGGTGTCTTTGTTGTGATCAGCTGCGTGCAAGGGGAATATGATATAGCCGAGAGAGCCTTCTGGTATTAACGTGGCACGTTTTAACCAGATGCAGATCTCATAACACATCCACGAAGTGTGTTTGTTTGTTTATTTTAAATCGATGTGTATCATGCGTGATATCCTGTCTATTCTAACGCTTGCTGGCATATTCTGCGTCCTTTTTAAGATCGTTAAATAGATGCAGAATAATTTATTAAAACAGATGCACAATAATTTATTAAATTAATACTTTTTCAATGCGTTTTTGTGAGGTGCTTATTTTGTGTATGCTAATTCAACAGGTTGTGCTTGTAATAAATAATGTGGTGACAAAAATAATAATAGCATGCAAACAATATATGAAACAAAATAATTTAAATAAAATTATGATGAAACTAAATTATAGATATATAATTAAAATATATTTATGCAGCCTATATATAGATCAAATACAGGCTATTTAAATACACAATTCAATTGTATTTAATACTTAAAATGAATGTATATTCAACAACAAAAAAATTGATGGGCCCAAAACATTAAAGCACAAATAACGCCTAAACAACGTTGGCAGTTCTGTTGTAGTGCACTTATTTACTAAATGATAGTAAATTAAATTATAGCATATTAATTAAATTGTTTCCAGTTTTATGTTTTCCCCCCTCATTATTTGTGCTAAATAAGGAGACAAACACTCGAATAACGCGAGGAAACGCTGTGCGCTCCTTTTACAAAAATAAGAAAATAAATGTGTTGATACAAGATAATACCTCAAATTCTTTTCGAACAGAAAATGCACATTTAACAATCAATCTCTGCATGACAATATATAACATAGCGTTAAATAATAATGTAATACGTTGTTGCGGCGCACCTGACCAAGACAATTGTCTTTAAATAGCCTACAAAGGTAACATTTAAATATTAAGAAAATAGATTTTTAAAACATTAACCATATTTATTTTAAAACATAAAAATTAAGAGTCCCAAACTTAATCCCACATAAAACTGGAGTAAATTCATAATGCCGTGGACTGTGAGAAAGGTCGAGAGGATTATCAAGGCGATCTGCCTGACGAAAAATAAACACACATACAAACAGACACGAGTTTATGGAATACGTACCTTGACTGGGTGGATTTAACCCAATTAAGTTGTTTCCTCCTTTGTATAAATCTTAAAAGGTAAACTTGTGAGACGGATATGAGTGAAAGTTACTCATTCATTAGCCTATATCCAACTGCTTGATAATGACAACAAATAATTCCTGCTGTTCCAAAATGCAATCTAGAAAAAATAAACAATAACGGGCGCGAGATTAATAGGCAAATCCATTAAAATTTTATATATATTAAACATATGTAAAACAGATAAATTATAGCCTACAACATTGATTTTAACTTTTTGGATTAAATGATAAAATATAACAATTCGCCTAAACGTTAAATGCATAGCCTATGGTATTTAATTTTTACCACCATAAACTTGTATTACTTTAATTGCAATTAATAAATCATGAGCAAACCTGTTGTAGCAAAAATGACATTTTGACAGTTAGGTGTCTTTAATTTGAAATTTAGACTCTATTTTAATGTATCGAGATGTTATTGACTCCAACAAAAAATAATAATAAATTGCAAAGCTTAAAGTTAAAGATTTTTACGTCCCTTTACTATACCTTAATTTATTGGTTCAGTTGATTTTCAAGTTTCCCACTGCTTTTACTGGAACATCAGCAGGATAGTCAAACAAAATACCAGACATTTTCCCGCTCAAGCGTAAAAAATAAATTCGCCAGCATATTTAACGTAGTTAGTGGCTGCTCGCGGTCTGTGCACCTGTATGCGGTGGAGCTCGCGACCCTGGCCAGTGGAAAAGTGCTTTTTACGCTTGCGGACCGGCGAGGCGCCGTCTGGTTCTAATCAGGCCTGCTCACACTGCCGCGCTGTTTAAGACCTTTAAATGGCACTCCGCTGGCTCGAGATGCCTTCTCAAAAACACAAATACACATACATCAACCTCCCCCACTATCGCCTGTCTTATGAGGGTCTCAAAGACCCCACTTTCTTCTGAGGTCGGTGTCAAATGACCTTCATTTGGCACTTCGAACAGACTAGAGTATCCACGGCCTCTCGAGTCGTGTAGAAGAAACTGATTTTACCGAGTCTTAATCTTCTCGCTTGAGGACACTTACGCTGACAGAGGTCTCTTGAATCTGTTGTTACTTTGATGAGGACAACCGTGTCGCCATTACAAATAAACACGATGGAGGATTTTCGCACACAGCGCAATGTCTTCACTGTCAGGGTTCAGTGGCCCAGCTGCGCCCGACGTCAGAGGTGATTAAACATGAGCTGCTTTACAAGGCCGAGTTACTGCTCCCAAAGCTGCGCGCGGTGGGCCGAGCTCGAGCATCTGGAATAAGGGCCGCGAGGCCTCGTGGACGCCCGAATACAACAGAGCGGTTGTGCTTGACGCGAGGGGCTCGATGACCGCCAGGCAACCCGCGAAAGCTGGCACGAGCCGCTTTCTGACGAGTTTCACTGTATATTTCACTTCTGAGGCGAAAGAGAATGAAACTTAAAAAGTTGACCGTTAATTTAAAAAAATAAAGGCGCAGGCGCGGTGACTGACTGCAAATGTCTGCTTCAGCCAAATTCGGTTGAAATATGGACCAATCCAAGTTAAAAATCTAATTCAAAATAATAATTAAAAAATGTAACCCAACCCCTGGGTTTGTCTTCATTTTTACCAAAAGTTGGTTTAAAACAACCCAGCTTTTTTGAAAAGCCTGCAAATTTTGTTTTTAGCCTACTGAGTCAACATTATTAGTCTATATTATATGTTTAGCCTAATTCAAATATATTGGTAAATAATGAAAATGCTATATTTTATGGAAAACAATAAAATCACTGTTATCACACACTAAAATCGCTGTGTTAAAAAACTAGAAAAACAAAAGCAAACCCCAAGATGATTAGCTTGTGGGTAATCATTTCCATCTATTCTTATAGTGTAATGTAGTATAGTAAAACAATTGTGAAAACAAATGATAATTACCAGTGCCAGCAAAAATACCCAGACTACAGTCTTGAACAACAGGGGTCAAAACCAACACTCAAATGACATTGAAAACACAATTAAACATACACACACTGAAAGAACGTCATATTCTGTATTTGTATTTTAAATAGGAACAGGAGACATTTTTTTAAATGTTCAAACCAATTAATGACATTATTCAATTTAAACAATCACATGAATAAAACGGCATCAGAGAACTTTTAAAAGCTCTACAAACCCTTTATCCCTTATTTATAAATTGTTTCATGATTACGAATAAAAACCGCTTTATAAAAATGAATAAAAATCATTACAACAGAATCAACTAAGTATCCATACACATAATCATAAATATTACAGTATTTAAAAAAGTAAAAAGGCAACAACCAAGGACCCTAAGAACACAGGGAAAGCGATATCAGAGGAGAAAACGACAGACGGAGCAACAGAAATGCATTTGAGTGCTTCTTCCAGTGGCTGCACACACACACAAACACAAAACAAGCGCCTCTTTGGCATGCGTGGAGATGAAGGCGTGTGGGTTCAGGCATTCGGGTTGTTCTGCATGAGCTTGATGTCCGCGTCCACCATTTCTTTAACAAGCTCCTGTTCAAACACACAAGCACTGATTATTTCTCAATCTCGAGAACACTGGAAGTGAACCGCTTTGATTTCATACAGGAACGCTCACCTCGAATGTTACACGTGGTTTCCAGCCCAGGACCTTAAAGGCTTTGGAACTGTCTCCCTGCAAGTAGTCCTAGAAAAAAAAAGAGAAAACGAGAGTGAGACGGAGGGAGAGAGAGAAAAAAAAACGAAGAAGAAAAAAGGCAAAGGGGTGGTTAAGTTCTTTATTAACCGGACCTCCCAACTCTTCTTCTTCTTCTCTCTCTCTCTCTCTCTCACACACACACACACCACCCCACACACACAGGTGTCAAGCTCTATGTCTCTGGGGGAAGGTGAGGGCCGAGGCAGGCCATCCATCCATCCAGGACCCCCTCTTTTCCAGCCCTCTCCCAATGCCAGAGCATGATGGATTATGTGACTCTTGTGGCCTAACCCTTTCTGTTCTCCTGCTGGGACGCCAACACACACACACACACGCAGGCACACACACACACTTAGAGGTGCTTCTCGGGGTGGCAGTAAAGGGTTTCGAAGATGTCCTTGCTGCTGATCTGATTACACAAAAAGCCAGAACACACACACACACACACACACACACACACACACACAC
>CAIGQV010018299.1:6168467-6181322 GCA_903798115.1 Danio jaintianensis | reverse complement strand
CAAATAGCATTCATTCATCAACATGCGAAATGGCATGCAACCATCATAATCAAGACGCGTATTAATGCGGCAGATTAATCATAATTAGTCTTCACTTTTTTGAAAGCTAAATTAGCATCAGCTGCTTTTGTCGCCCATCCAAGGCTTCACATGCGAAACTGCGTCCCAACAATGGAAGTACGCTAGAATGGTATTAATGCGGTGAGGATTGCGTGTGCTCGAGAATCAGTGCTTGTTGCTATTAAATAGAAAGTCAACAAGTCAAGACATATCAATTGCACAGTGGAAGGTTACAGGAGGATTTTGGTTTCAGACACTGCTTATTTAAAGAAGTTCTATACATCTGAGGGTTTAAAACAGAAGTCGCACCAGCATACATGGTAAATAAAATGAAGATAAACAATAAAAAAAGTGATAATCTTCATCTGGGTGCATTTTTATTGTCTGTGACTGTGCACTTAACGTAAAGGAATTCATGACTACTGGAGAGACAGACCTTGACATACATCAAGCAATGTTTTTTAAGAACTTACGGCTTATTACACAAGACTGATAATACACTACATGCATGTATCATTACAAAACTGCATGCTTAGATTGGTTTCACGCACACACACACACACACAGACAGATCAATGGTCTTTGTGCTCTATTGTCGGACAGCAGAGTCAGAGGTCAAATCCACAAAAGCAGTGTGTTCAGATCAAGAAAACACACAAAAGTAGCTGTCAAACTTCTTTTGATGAACAAAGCCCTCAATGTTTAATATCAATATTGTTTGTAAATATGTACAAATCGGTCTTTGCAGCTTTCATAATGTATTGTTTTTTAAATTTAGATTTAAATGTATCATTTATTTTCCAAATATTTATAATTTGTTTTGTTTGAACATTTTATATGACATTTATTAATATTTTATTTTGTAAATTAGGGTGCAATAACTGGATTGTTAGCTGCCAGTTTTTTTTTTGTTATTTTATAGATTTATTTCTGTATTTATTTCTTATACAATAAATTGTTTAATACTACTAAATACGTCAATAAAGTCTGTAGATATAAACTGTAGAGTTCCATTTTCAACATCAATTATTCGTTAGATATTTTAATAAGTAAAGGTCAGAATAAATTTTTTTACATAAATACATCTATTATGCTGAATGATGACAGAAGAAGCTAGAGTTGTTGAGTTTTTACTTCACAAAAGTGATTAGAAACATTACAACAGACACTTTACTAGCATTTAACACTTTTGACGTTCATAAAAATCACTTTTAGTGAATTTATTTAGTGTGGACACAAAAATAGACATTTCATATTAAACTACATTAAATAAAATGAATAGTTCTATTGAGCAATGATTTATTAAATTGATCAAACATGATATTAAAAACATTTAAATTACTAAAAAATTGTTTTAATCAAATGCAGTTCTTTTGAACTTTCTATTCAAACAATCCAAAAAAAAGCATCACTGTTTCCAAAAGCATTTATATATAAAATGCATCTGAAAGCATTTTAATAGCAATTGAACACAGGTATACAAAAAATAGGTTTAGCATTTCTAGTGTAATATAACAAGACAATGCAGAAAAATCAGGCAAAGCATCTCTATCTGACATTCTTGCTTCAAGAGTTTAATAAATATTTACGTGATCATGTAAACCCTCTCCAGCAGACCGTAAGTGTCTGACACTTTGAATGCACGCGTATGTGAAAGATTCAAGAGCGGGATGAATCCACAACACCAGTACATGTGTCACAGATCACCAAATCCACGCCTGTTGGACAGACTTCCCTACATGCCGTAAATTTTTGCGTGTGTGTGTGATTTGTGTTATTTGATGCAGGATGTTTAGGAGGGATCAAAGACTCTAATGATTTCCCATGTCAAACAACAGCCAATCACAGAGCAAGAAAACTATAGAGCCAAACTGAAAGACAGATTGCAAAAGTACATCTAAATCCAAAGTGTCAATGTGTTAAAAGCCAGACTTGAATGACAAGATGCAAGTTGCACATTACTGAACGCCGTGTTTATTACCGAGGATCTGTGTGTGCTTACATGTGGTATTGGCGGTGTGTTTGTGTGTTTACAAGCCACAGAGAGTCTACATGTTTTGGCAGGGTCATCGCAGCGGAGCGAACACGAGTCCTGCCAGCATGAACAACATTCACCTCAGTCAGCTTTTCATTTTCACTGCTCGTCTTCTTTTATTATGATTTTAGTAACGGTGGGGGAGTAAGAGAAGAGCTTGCTGTAAAAATAAATCAAAAAGAGATAATTTTAAACTGTAAAAATGCTAAAGGCTATGATATACTCACAGCCTAGATCTTTTTCTTTCTTCGTTTAGAAGTAAAAAGAAATTTAAAACACCCGAGCCATTTACTTTTAAAGAACGTTCAGCAAATCCACACTTTTGAGAAAGTCATATAGATATGTTAATTAACTCTTAATAATAAAACAGACATATAAATAAATTGATAGGGGTGAAAAACAACAACAAAGAACTACAGTCCTACTATTCAGCACTGCAGCCACATCCCATTTATTTATATAACATTTTATACAGTAGATTACTTTGTAAGCAGCTTTAAAGTTATAACCTTTATTAAAATAATATTGCTTTCAATTGCAATAAACTTGACATGTGCTGGTATTCAGTAATACAATATATTGCAATGCCAAATATACACAATATTGTTGTCACAGGCACTTCAAATATCATGAATTATTTGGTTCCTGAAATTTGTAATTATTTTAAAAACACACTTTAGCTTATCTAATATAGAAAATGCATGTAACTTGCTAAACAAGAGAAAAAATTATTACACACACTTCGGCAAAAAGCTTGAAGAAGATAATTTGATATATACCCTGAAACCAGTCATAAGGGTAGTTTTTTGGAAACTGAGATTTATTCATCATCTGAGAGCTGAATAAATAAGCTTTTCATTGATGTATGGTTAAGACAATATTTGGTCTAGATATTACTATTTGAAAATCTGGAATCTGAGGGTTACAAAAAAAAAAAAAGAAAGAAATATTGAGAAAATCGCCTTTAAACTGCTCAAAGTGCTTAGCATTGTACATTACAAATAAAACAAATAAGGTTTTATAAATTTACGAAAGGAAATTTACAAAATGTCTTCATGGGACATGATCTATACTTAATACTATATAATGATTTTTGGCATAAATAAATGCTAATTTTGACCCATACAATGTATTACCACAAATATAACTGTGCAACTTAAGACTTGAATTGCTTAAGAAAAAAAAGGGTTCCAGGGTCACATATAAAAGATATATGAACAGAAATCTTCTAATATGTTACTGGGGCTCAAACAACATTGGATTGCATTGACTTTAATTGTACAGAAAACGGAGATATTTTTAAACTTTTTTGTTTTCCACAAAAGAAAGAAATTCAGGTCTGAAACAACATGATGGTGAGTAAACGATGACACAATTTCCATTTTGGGCGGAACTATTCCTTTAATACTATCTGAATTATGATTCTTAGCCGCTTCACATTTTTAACTCATGTATGTAGTAAAATGTGTGTGTGTGTGTGTGTGTGTGTGTGTTTGTGTGTGTGTGTGTGTGTGTGTTGTCTGCAGTGATGGAGAGCGAGAGAAGAGGAGGAGAGAGAGGAGTGACACAGAGAGAAAGGAAAATGATGATAAATTGAAAGCTGTGTGAAAGTTAAAGAGCGCGAGCGAGGAATGTGAGGTGTCAGGAGTTCAGCAGGCTGACAGTGTGAGTAAGAGAGCCGAGAGCCACAGTTAATTACTCAATCAAGATAACGAGCCTGGGACATGCCATTTACAGAGGGCAGCCCACAATTAACCTTCCCTCTCCCACTACACACACACACACACACACACACACACACACACACACACACACACACACACACACCCGCTAGAGTGCCAACACACACATACACAGTTATGACACATGGCATAAACTAAAGCAATGTTGGTAGACACAAGTTACCAACATATTCTGAGAAACTACGATATGGCACAGGATTACATTATTAATGTTAAATATAGTATTGCTAATTTTACACTCATTCATGTAACGTTTGCAAGTGACTGGTTGGAGATTAACATAGAAACAAGCTTTATATTGTATATTGCATTTTTATATTGTGTAGTGTAAAGGAATATTTAAAAAAAAACTACCCCACTCATGGTATGATAATGATCATCACAATTAATAATATTTACTCATCCCTTGTTTTCTGAAAAATGATATTGGCAAAAAACACTAAATAAATAATAAGTAAAAACTTTTTTGGTGTCAACCATTATTCATTCATTCATTTTCTTTTCGGCTTAGCTCCTTTATTAATCTGGGGTCGCCACAGCGGAATGAACCGCCAACTTATCCAGCATATGTTTTATGCAGCGGATGCCCTTCCAGCTGCAACCCGTCACTGGGAAACACCCATACACTCCCATTCACACACATACACTACAGACAATTTAGCTTACTCAATTCACCTAGAGCGCATGTCTTTGGACTTGTGGGGAAACCGGAGCACATGGAGGAAACCCACGCCAACACGGGGAGAACATACAAACTCCACACAGAAATGCCAACTGACCCAGCCGAGGCTCGAACCAGCGACCTTCTTGCTGTGAGGCGACAGCGCTACCCACCACATTATTTAAATATCATTTACAATATCATGTTTAATTCAGAGTGTTTCTTTGTAATCATTTGTAAAATTTATTACAATTTCAGAGAAATTTTGGTCACATTCCCACTATTTTGACCCATTTAAAAAAAAAAAAATCCTTTAACTGTACAATCACAGTACTAATATTTACTTCTTAATTAATGTTTACATCTTAATAATTTTCAAACAGCAATGCATAAAAAAGTTCTGCTTGACCTTTCTTTTAGTATCTTCACATTCTCTACTGTTTTTACTTGACAGACAGTGAATGCCACAATTCAAACGCAATTCATTAAGTCTGTGTGATGTTTCAGCCGCCCAAACCCATATCACAATATTAATTTTATTTCAATATATGGTGTTGCCTGAATTAAAATAACTGTAAAAATAATTGGGCAATCAATGATTTTAGAAAAAGATAAGCCCTTAAATCCTGCAAAAATGTCCTTCATTCACTTTCGGTGTAAATACCTTTAATATTATTATTTTAAAGAAAAGGATAAGGTTAAACTAAGTTTATTTTTAATTTGATGTAATTTTGTTGTTTGTTTTGATAAAATCAACATTATGCCACATGCAAATGTACAAAATGCAAAATCATCCTTCAGTGTTGTAGCAATTCAATATCGTCACACCCTCTCCTCCAAAAACAACTGCACCTTTCATCCCTAAAAATTTAATTAATAAACAATTTACCTGTTTACTGGGACGCTTTACACTTGGGTTGTTTTGTTTTGTAAGTGTTACATTCTGGCCTGTCTTTCTTTTTTGAAAAGCTCTTTCTCTCTCTCTCTCTTTCCCCTCCGTGGGGCCCAGGGTGGTTCCGCTCAGTCAAAGTCCTTCAGGAAATACCAGAGAGTAGGCCAGGGGAGAACGAACACCCCTCTCTCCCTCTTTATTTCTTCACTTCTCTCTCCCTCGACAAGAACAGAGTAGCACGGTAAAAAGAAAAACGTCCCTGGGCGCAAAGTAAAAGGACCCCATGTTAAAAAGTGCCATGTAACGTTATGAAAGTGAGTTAAGCTCCGCCGTAAAGCGTGATGGAAATAAAAGTGGATGTATATACGGCCATCGTGAGGAAAGGCTGAACGCAAGAGCGGGGCTTTATTGCAGGTTTGAGTTGCACCTGGCAACCCGCCAGACTCTTTACAACATCATTCACACTCAACTTTAACAACTCTGACCTATTACACTGCATATCACCGTAAAGCTGTCACGCAGAGCCAGCCTCTCAACCACAGCAACTATAACACCCTGAAAACCCCAAAAGACTGCACTACCCATAAAGCATCACGGCAGACGACCAGCGGCTGAAGCTGCTTTCATAAATCTACAGACGGGCCGCTGATCCGACGGCCTGAAATAAAATGGATCTTGCATTCAAATTAAAAGCAAAGCTGCAGGTAAGTGATGATGCAGCTGTGTTTTGCATGCTGGTACTATGACGCTCAACATGGGTCAGATAAGACAGACTCCTGCATTCACAGAGTGAGGGCCTATGTGTGTGTGTGTGTGTGTGTGTTGATCACTACAGGATGCTTTTTATCTCGCTCCTGACCTCTGCCACAAAGCAGATAGCATCAGCCCATCCTGATCCTTGGAGTGAAAGGTCAAAGCCATCTTTCATTCCAGCAGAAAGCAAACAACAAGCATGTGCTTACATGTTATGTTAATACAGCCTCCAGGTATATGTATTATAATAATGCATGCCTCAGTTACACTGTCTATTGATTTTTGATGTCATTTTTGTACTCATGCACTGTAGTTTGCATGGGATTGGTTTGCAAGGAACAACAATGGGTATGACAACAGTTTTATGGGAATATGGGACTTCTAATTTGATCCAAAGAAATCACTGGCTATCAAGTTTGTAAATGCTGAATAATTATCAACAACTGTATTTAATTCAGTTTTTTTTTTTCAAAGGATAATGTAGTTTTTTGAATATTATTCTGAATTATACAATAGCAAAAATAATTATTATAATAATATTTTGACAAAAAATATTTCAGAATGGTTTCAGAATGCTTTCTATCATAGCTTTATTATTATTATTATTATTATTATTATTATTATTATTATTAAGAACTATATTGATAATTATAAATAATAATAGATAATATAAACTAAAAACAAGAGGTAATATAATATATAAAAAATTTAAACTTAAAAATAAAAAACAAGCTCTTTCTACAATTTCAAGATAATGATGAATATAAAAAAATAGAGAAAGACAATAATACAATTAACAAATGAGAATTTTCTACAATCGTATTAATATTAACAAGAACAATACCACAAAAAATAAGAAAAGAAAAATATTTTATCATAGTATTATGTATTATTATTTATAATTATCAGCATTCTGCTTCGTCTTCTTCTTCTTCTTCTTCTTCTTCTTCTTATTATTATTATTAATACATAAGACATTTAAAAATCAACTAATCAATAAAATTATGAAAATATATATAATTATTACCAATTCATAGTGAATTGTCTGTATTTTGTATTAAAGTCTGTATTTTTGCAAGTATTAAAATTCTTATCAAATCAAAAATGAAAAATACAAATTGATACTGGCATGCAATACCTATTGAGAAGACACTAATAATCATTTCAAGGGATATTAGATTTCATCAAGTCAGGATGCCTGCACCACTCAAAAATAACAATGGGCAACAAAAGAACAAAAGTCTCCAATCCAAGTGTACAAGAGAGACATGTGTAATGTATCTTTGAGTAGCCGAAGGAAACATGTTGACATATGTACCACATCGTCCTAATCTCTGATAATCCCCATAATTCCATCATTACGTTGTGGCAATTCCTCAGGGTCGCCAAGGCTGAGTTGATTTGATGAAATACACACATGCTGAACTGCAGCCTGCACAGCTTATGCAATTCGTCTATCATCAGCATGCATGCACACACTTACACTTATTTACTGTACATTGCATTTATATTCTTGGCAGACAAATCCTGAAAGCATTCATACAGGCTTTACTTCTCATTTTTAGTAGTTCCCGTAGGACACTCTAAAAAACAATGGTGCAGCGGGGGTTTTCACAGCAATGTAATAGAAGAACCATTTGGGTTCTGGAAGTTGTCTAGACTGACATTTGTCCTCTGTGTCAGTAGCACTTGGAGCTTAGCAGAGATACAATAAAAAAATCAGTTGTTGCAAATTTGACATTCCACGCCACATCACCTCTAGTGAAGACAGAGTCACTGATTGAAGATGGTTCTATCATTTTTACTTTTCGCAGCTGGCATAGACACGATATTAGCTCTTGACTTTCGAATGACTGTAGATTTTTGGAACATGAAATCGACAAACTGACAGAACACCTGGCTCTGGCTTCAGTTGGCTTCTGGTTATTTTTGTTTGTTTGTTTGTTTGTTTTGTGTAGCAATATGAAAGATGGCGACACCTTCAGGATGAGAGGTGCAGTACAGATAATGTTCATATCCACAGAAGTAAAGCAATCACAATGATTTCCTAAATCGCTTCTTAGCTTCTTTAAATTCAAGATCAATTAAAATCAAAGAAATAATATTTTTTGCCCAGCCCTATAAAAAACTATTAACTGAAGGACTCCATGGATGTTAACGATTCTTTTTGGAAACATAGATTCCAATAAAAATTCAATAATAAGTTTCAATAATGAAAGTTATAAATAAATTACAATTTTTTTTTTTATATATATAATTTATTTTATAAATAATAAAAAAAAATTAAGTTGACTTTACTTAAGAAAAGTGAGTAAACTTGAAAATGTTTAGTTCACCTAACTTAATTTTTATAATTATTATAATTAATAATTTTAAGGCAACAGGTTTACTCACATCTTTAAGTAAAGTCAACTAATTGCTTTTTCCAGCATATTCTTCCCCATGAAATTGCACAATATAATTCATGACAAAAAGAAGACGAAAAAAGTTTTGATCTGCACACAAATTCAGCAGGGCTAGATATTCATAACTGAGTTACTAAACCGAGTGACTCCTGTAAACTCGGTGACTGTGGAGTTTGTTGCATAAATCAAAGCTTTTTTGCTTTCATTATGCCCTCTCCCGTGCTCCCTTCTCTCTCTCTCTCTTTCAAAATGAAAAAGGCAATGAAAAAAAGCCATGAGGGTTTCCTGGGGACTGTCTGGAAAATAAAAAGTGAAAATGGCAAAAAAAAGCCTTTGGCTAACTTTAGTCCTCCTTCCCCAAAGTGCCTCATAAAAATTGTTTAAATCAGCATCCGAAAGAATGAAATGGATGTGCAAAATCATATTCGCTGAAAGGCAGAGCGGGGACCGCAGGGTTCACGCAGCGGTCTTCAGCAGCCGTCTGGGGGCCACATTCATCAGTTCAAGTCTTCACCATTAAACCCCCTCAATCAGCTAAAAGACAGAGTGCAAGGGTTTGATGTGTTCGTTATTGCACCCAAGTCTACTGTATATGTATGTGAATAAAAGAGTGGAAGGAAAGAAAAAGGCCACTATTTATTTTATCACTCTCTCCTGCTGTAAATCGTAAAAAGTTTGCAAAATTCGCTCTAATATTTCAAGCTTCATTTAAATCGGGGAATTTCAGGCCTTAAAAGTGAGTTAGTGCATCATTTCACAGCACACACACACATAGTTTCTTTGTCTGCGAGTGAGCGGATGGCGTATGATGGACAGACAAGGCCAAGCGCATTACCTGCTTTTCTCATTGTGCAGCTAAAACTTCGCATTCCTCCTGGAGGAATGTGAGCGAGTGTGTGTCGACTGAAAGAACACATCCAGTGAATGCGAGACACAGGTTGTGTTTGCAGCAAAGCCATGGATGAAATCCTCCTTTACGCACATGCAGATACGCTTGTTATGAGCTCTCTAAAGGTTATGCAAATAAAGATGGCGATTTGAGTTGCATCATTCGCTTGCAATTTACGCACATCCAACCGCAAGCTACGTCTGGCATGATAGCTATCACTCAAAGACCTAACTTGTTGATTTTGGGAATGATAATAATGCTTAGAGCCATTCATCTAACAGCAGGTTATTTTTAGCATTAACGTGGAAATATTTCAGCGAAAAGATTTTTATCTGTCAGTAATTATGCATTCATAAATCATGCAGGTGAAGTGCAAATGAAAACATATTAGGATGGGTTAAAAAAGACAGCAGTTTGTGTGATGAATGATGGGGGTCTTTTTTGGATAAACACGTGGCACATTCATCCCGCTGCTTTTCCTATTCATAGGTGTGGTATTAATGGGTATTTCATCCAGTTCCGTCCTTCAGGCGAAGCAAGTTTGCAGGCAAAAAGCACTAAGTAGCTTAATTACGTGTTCGAAATTAAAGTAAGTATCCTTTTTCTATTCTGTTTCTGCCAGAGTAAGTGAGTTGATTAATTACCGGGGTGATCCAACAGGTTTTAAGCATGTACACGTGTAGCCTGTGGATAATGCATTTTTAAATCCATAGCAAACACTCGCTCTCATTGACTCTCATAAGTGAACTGCATCCCACACTGACACTTCTGCCTCCTGAGGAAGTGCAGTGATTTACTTCCTATCACAGAGGTTAAAGGTCACATTCCCGTTTCACCTCCATGTTAATAGATGGCATGTAGGGTTTGTGTCATTGTGTCAAATTTTTTTTAAGATGAACCTAAAAGTATAAAAAGACTTTTACAGCATACATTTTGCAATGAAGCGTAATGAAAAACAATGCTGTATGCTGCATTCATTTCAAGTGATACATACGATACATTTTTTTCTCAGAACTCTTGAAGAGCGTACAAAATGTGTAAGTAAGTCAAAGCTGCAGTAAAGGGCATACATTATACCCACAAAGGAAAACCAACTCCGTGCATTGAATTGTAATGGAAAACTGTATTCATTTTGAAAGCAAATTTTGATAACTTGTTATATAACATTTAATTTGTTATATTTCAGTCTTCTGAATCATCAGTTTTAGTTTACTAAATTTCATATGACTTAAGTACACTGAATCTACTCTAGATTTAGTTTTCTCAAATCCAACCAGTTTAGTTAAATCTTAATATATTAATTATGCACGTCTCATAAACTTCGAAGCTCATTATATACTCCTGAAGACCTCACTTAAAAACATGAATGATATTAAGGTTTAAAAAATAAAGGCAGAGATTTAACAGTTTTTATTTAGTAAAATTAGGCTAAAACACCTCATTAAATGCATTCTTTATAATAAGCCAGCTATATATAGTATTCTTCATTCTTTCAAGCTGACATACTTATTTTCACGAATATAATTAATTCTACAGTACTGAAGACGGTACAGGATTTATTATACTACTGTCAGTTTAAAGTAGAATGCATGATAGGCTTTACTGTTACGGCCAAATGAGGAGCATTTTATAGAAAACTAAAATTGTGCCAGAGCCACAGACTCAAGCACTGTCACGGTGCCCTGTTCATCCACAAACAAACAACTAAAACTGTGTGCTAACATGAAACCGATGCAGAGTAGGGATGTCACAGCAAGGAGATTCTTACACTGATAAATGTGCACAATTACCAAATCAGAAGTGAAAGATGTTTTTTTGCTGTTGTTTAGAAATATATTGTTTGCTGTCCAACTTAAAATGTATTAATACCACTGGCAAATTACAAAAAAGCAAAGATCATCCTCAATGTAATCGGTAAACATGACTGATGGCATTGCATGACAGCTGAAATGCACTTCAAGTGTGCTACTGATTTATTTATACCTGATCTTAGCTTTTCTTCTCCCACACATTAGCATTTTTAAACATTCAGTGAGGACCTTTTGTCTGGTTTTCATCTACAATGTTGTTGACAAATATTTGTAAATAAAATTAACACTGAGGGGCAGCACTGACTGTGATACAATAAAAGAGAAAAAATCCAATCCAAAAGTTAAATCTTTTCATCGCTTTCAGTTCACTTGTTTGGTGTGCATCAGGGTTTAGATGGCAGCGTTCGCATTTATTTAAATCAACTGGACTAACAGAGCAATCAAACCAGACCTCACTTTCATCAAACCAAACCTACCAAGTGTAAACGCAGCCTAAGTATCATCTACTGATATTTTATAACACTGGCTGTGTTGTAAGATCATCAGAAACCTGATCCCACAAATATGTAATAGTATCGGTATCTGAACAGATATACATCTTTCTACAGCAGTTCTTTATAATCAACTGATGTCACTCATCTTCATACTGCATAAAGTCACACGTCTTTCTGTCTCACCTCCACATGATTCTTTCTTCTCCCTGAAAGAGCTCCTTTGAAACACCCCGCTGACCCACGCATAGCACATGTGTCTTAGAGAAAACCTCTGATCTGTCAACAATCATTTAGTGCTCATGTTTTCTTTAAGGATTTAGTGCCCCTTCTCATTCCTGAATGACCACCCACCACAAACGCATACACAAACTGACATCTATGTGTCATATGCAGGTCAGAGTGAGGATTTTCATCATTTTGTCTACTCCAATATTTATTTTTAAGTACTGAACTATCTATAAATACTCACCTAAAAAAAACTGCAACTGATTTTAATCTTACAATTCTTTTAGTAAGTTTACATCAGTTTACATCACACAATTTTGAAGTAACATTCTATAATCCTGATTTTTATTCTCAGAATTGAAACTTATTTTTTCTCACAAGTGTCTTCTCACAAATACTTCTCACAAATACTTTTTTCTCACAAGTTGTGGTGGGTGGTCGCAAGACCGGACCCTTGCTTTTGATTAAAGTATACATTACATGACTTTTGAAATCTGAATAGATTGTAAAACAGAAAAAAACGTACACTTGTAAAATGTCTTTGTAAAGAGTTTCAATGGAAAAACTAGGTATGATACGCTTACGGATCTCACACTTCCAGACATTCAAGTCATTCTTAACACAGCAAGCTCATGCCGAAACGTGCGCCTCGTTGCTAGGAGGTGCATGACAAACAAAAACAATGTGTTCTAAAATTGGTTTAAAATGTCAAACATGTTTGACATCTTCAGACTGAATAAAATCACAGGCACAAAGCAAAGTTTCAGGATTGACAACCATATATAAATATGGAGAGGAGTCCCTAAAATTCTAGTTCATACAGAACACAACTCACTCTCAAAATTGCAATGATTTACATTTTGTAAAAAAAAATAAAAAAAATAATAA
>CAIGQV010018299.1:6151228-6163467 GCA_903798115.1 Danio jaintianensis | reverse complement strand
ATCTTCACCAATGCAGTGTCCAAAGGCCCGTTCACACTATGGATTATAAATAGTGCTAAACATACAGTTTTACAAATCATTCTAAATGTATGGGCAATATCACATAGTCAACGATGAGCCATCAAAAGGATACGATTGTGATTTTGTGTTTATACAGCAGTTTGTCAGAACAGGTGTGTAATTAAATAAAAACTAACCACCAGTGTGTTAAAACACCTTTTGTGTGAAGAACTATTTTCATCTGCCATGAATTCAGATGACAGGTTGACAGCTGAGCAAAAGCCACAGTTGTTAATTTAAAAAATGTCACTTTAAAACTAGTAACAACGGAATGTTGAGTTTCTTTGTTGACGTTAATAGTCTATTGTATTAAGTAGAGTATTTTTTATGAGACAGACAAAATTGTAACCTGCACTGAAATCGCCATCAACACACATGATGCTTCATAATACCAAACACTTGTATTAAACACTATTATTACCATGCTCCTATAATGGATTGTAAAAGGTCATAGTTTGGTTTTGGTGGTCCTCAACAACAGGCTGATATGCACACACTTTCATTGACTTATAATATGCATTTTTTTTTTACTTTTTAGATTTATTTTTGGTCTTTTTGCCTTTATTAGATAGGACAGTAATCAGACAGGAAGTGAAGTGGGAGAGAGAGGGTGGGGTAGTGTCAGGAAATGTCCTAGAGTCGGGATTCGAACTCAGGATGCCCTGAAATGCTACTGCACCATATGTCGGAGCGCTAACCACTAGGCTATTGCACCGACATGCTTTTATTTTTACCTAGATTTAAACCTCAGCTGGATGTTTTTATTCATTCAGAGCTATGTTACTGCGTGTAAGGTAATTTTCAAAAACCCATAATAGGGGTCCTTTAAAGAAAATATTATTTATGTAAACAATAATATTGAATCATAATCTATTATGAAAATGATTCATCACCTTTATTTTAAGCTTTAGAAGTGTTTCATTTTAAAAAGCTTGGGCATAATATAATCTGTTAGTGTTGACACAAGAAATGTGATTTAAAAGCATAGTTCATCCAAAAATAAATATTTTGTCATTTAATCACACTCAAGTGGTTGTACATTTTTTCTTCTTTGAACACAAAACAAACTGTTTTGAAGAAAGCTGGAAACCAGCAGCTATTGACACCCATAGCGGAAAAAATAAATACTATGGAAGTCAATGTCCAACATTCTTCAGTATGTTTTCCTTTGAGTTCAACTAAAGAAAGAAACTCAAAGAGGTTTGAAACAAGTGGAGGAAGAGTATTTTGCAAAACTGGAACATCGCAAACAAAATCATCACTTTCAGATAAATTGGCCCAAATATCTAAAATAAAAATGTAATTTGCAGGGGTATGAGAAGCCACTGGGGGCCTGTTTTCTTATAATAAATGACTTCCTTAAATTCTTCTAATACAAAATGCTATGAAGTCACGGGGTGACTTTTGGAGGTGAAAATCACTCTTTTGGAGAGAAGCCACTCAAGACAGTTCTGGGAGGTAATAATACTAAACCATTTTGATGATGGACTTCGGCTAAGGGGCTTTAGAATGAGCAAAAGAACATTTAGGATATTTTACAATGTGGTCAGTCTCCTGGTTTGTCCATTATTGCCAAGTTCATTTTTATCATCACACGATATGTTAAAACAAAATTGTGACTTTTTTGATGCACATGCTGAAATTTATTAACTAAATGCGTTTGCATCATAGTTTAAACATTTTTTGTAACTGAATAAAAAGTTTATCCTAATCAGTAATCTTGGCATTTCCATTAAGCATTATTTTATGCAACGTTACAAAATATGCAGCCATACAAACATAGCCAAAACATAGCCAATGATGACAGAATTAAAAAAAAAAAATTGTGACCTATGCCTTTAAGTAATTCTGAATATGATTGATGATGAAACCTACAGGTAACATAGGTAAACATATGTTCATGTGTGAGACAGAAAGAGAAAACAAGACAGACAGACATAAAGGTCAAAGGAAAGGAGGATATGCTTTTGCAACATTCCCTGATCTTATTTTAGTCACAGCAAACAGCATTCTCCACTTTTGCACAATTTGCTTCCCTCTTTCTCACCAAACATATCTCCATTAAATCTCCATTGTGTTTGCTTTTAATTTTGTATACAGCGTTATTCAGCAACTTTCTGGATTTGTCAGCAAAGACTTTTGGGAAATGTGAGATGGTTTAAAGCCACTGTCAATGTATCCAGCAGGAGCAGTATTCTGAACTAAACCCCAGCCTGTGCTGTATCTGTCTTTCTGTCCTCTTTTCTCTCCATTCCTCAGGTCTCTCTTTCTCTCTCCAAGGATCATTAGCACTGTGAGAGACAGCTGAGAGGCCTTCAGCTCGACTCCCTTCCCCTTCCTTCCTGTTCACACACACACACTCTCTGCTGGTGTTACAGGAGGACTTTGGACATTCGCAGGACCTCAGGGTATTTCAGCAGCAAATGTGCAAGCTATTTGTGTATTATAAATAGAAAAAGTAAGATGCTTTAATTATTTGATTTCGAAGTTTGGTAACTTATTATATATACCTTTGTCCCACAAAATCACACACCAAGTCTTTATATATTTTTTTGGTATTCTACTAGAAAATGATTGTGCCGTCTTTGTTGCAGCTCACGTCTCAAACCTCATCATTGGAATAACTACTGGTTAAAAAAAATATATATACATATTTAAAAAAAAGTTTCTTTAGAGTTTAGATTACCATTTGTTTTATAAAGATGAAGTATATAAAGATGAAGTATATTTTATAAAGAAGTATATTATAACGAGTGTATAGAGCAATAATTAATAAATTTTTGGGGTTAACATAAAAAGGTATGAATTTTTAATTTGCCTCATGATTCGATTCAATTACAATTAAGAGTCTAATGATTTGAATAATGCAATTTTCAATGCATCACCATTTATATTTCCCTCTAGCTCTTTAAAAGAAATCCTGTAATAATAACTGCAATAAAGATATTTATTATTTTTTATTCTTATTTAAGATCCAAAGAACAAACATTAGAAGAACAAATAAACGTAATAACTGAAACGGTTTTGGTTTTATTATTAGATTATTGACTTGTTCAAATCTGCATAGCAACACATCATAAAATTCTGATATTTCACAGCTCTAGTTACATTAATACTACTTTTATATTAAACATAATTTTTAAAACTATTATTTATTTTTGTAATTAATAAAAATAACAATTATATAAATTTTATATTTTATATTAAAATTAATATTAAAATTCATGGATTGAAACCCAGTTTGAAAGGCTTTAATAACTGTATTGTCACCAGATTTTTTTTCAACTCTACTTTTTAAAGTTATTAAAGTATATTTTACATATACTGCAATAATTGTAACAATTTAACCTTGAAAAAAATATATTTTTATATGATTTTCCTAATACAACTTTTTAATGAAGAATTAAGTCATTATTTACTGCCCTCTTGTTGTTCTAAACGTGTAATGACTTTATTTTTCTAAGAGACAAGAGATATTTTAAAGAATGGTTAAACTGGTTTTGCACATAGGTCAGTCGAGTACAAAACAACTTTAAACGCCACCTTTATTTTGTCCAAAATATCTTTTGTGCTCCTCATACAAAAAGAAAGGTCAAACAGGTTCAAACTGCTTCTTTCAGTCCAGCTTAAGTCACTTCCCTTTAACACAGACCTAATGCTAAACCGGCCATGTGATCCAGGACTAGTGCGAAGATCGCTAAACACACACACACACACACACATCCATCTGTTTAACGGATCACTTCGAGGGTCACAGAAGTAGAGCAGAAAGCTGGTTCAAGGGCAGTTTCCAAAAATGACATGTTCGGCCATTTGTTTTGAATCTGTGTCAGTTTTCCTCCTGCCATCGGTGCATGTAAGCAAACACAGACTTGGAAGAGAGAAAGAGGTGAGTTTGAAGGAAGGTAAAAAAGAAAACAAAGGATCAACTGTGATGGCATCCTCTTCTGGGCTTCAATGCCTCTTTTGTTTTGCTGCATCAGGGCGTGAGTGACTTTATTCCCCCGCAGGCACTTTACAATCTTCAAATATTCAAATCACAACTTCTGGAATGATAAATTATGACCGATTACCCAATCGCTGGTCATGTGACAAAGATTTGTCCAATCACAGATCTCCAACTAATTTACATTACCTGGGTGGCTGACAGGGGGGGAAATGTGCTAAATGTTTATACTAGCAGACAAAAGGCTGGGCTCACCTGCTCGTTCTACATTCTTACTGTTTTTACACATTTACACAACAACAGTAAAGTGATCAAAACCATGATGAAGCACAGGTTGAAGTATGGGAGGTATGCGGTGGCAAAACACATTATACTGCCAATCTTCTTCCAAGTAGACATCCTCCGTGTAGATCACTATTCTGAACACTTTAAAATGTAATACTTTATTCTATAACGGTCGGATAACATTTCTTCCAAAATTGAAACAAAAAAATTTCATTTAGAGCGATATTATTTCCTTTAAATTAATAAACTGGTCAGAAAACTTTGAAAATATTTGAAATAATTATTGAATAAAATATGAAATAATTCTCCTGAAGTTAAAGCATTTAATTTGTGTTGTCTAAAAATTAATATAAACAATCTGAAAACATGGGACCATATGTTTATATATTATTGTTCATATAATATGTATATATACACATTAAAATAAGAGCATAACATACACAAACTGAACTAATTTAAAATATCAATAAAAACTACAATATTAATATAAATGATAATAATATTAAATAATTGCTTTTATTACTGTAAAATAATAAAAATAATAAATATGTTCAATTATACTACACTCATCTATTTTCAATATATAATGTACTAAAATGTACGAAAAAATGAAACAAAGGTAAAAGTTAAACAAAGGTAAAAGTTTTTTATAAAAAAAGGTTTCCTTTAAAAACATGGATATTTGTATTAATTTTGTATCATGCCCAATTGGACAAAAATGACAACTTCTCTCCCTAATAAAAACATTCTACAAACTTCTCTCATTTACGATATAACATCTCAACTATTTACATTTGCTTTTAGTTTGTTACTCTGTGATAAACAAACCTGAAGTTCTTTCTGCAACACTAAGAATCCAATTCAAGCAAACACGCATTTACGATTGCAACACAATAAAGAACAAAAAGTGCTCACACACTCCAGCTCTTTATGCCATGTAAAAAAAGAATTCCTCACACAAGAACTGTACGAGCCTTTCAGGTAGATCTCGCCCGTAATAATACAACTATTCATAACCATCCACACACACACACTGACTCTACAGCTCCAGGAGTCATTGGTTTAGAAGGGTGCCTGTTTTTAAAAGCCTATTTTTATTTTTGGAGCTGCTGAAAGTTTAAATAGTCCCCTTTACCCACCACAACACACACATACAGACACAGGGTTTTTCTGTATGAAACACAGACGGACTCTGTTTAAAGCAGGTGGTTTGAATTAGGCAGAGACAGGCTGTCATACGGTGACACTTGCTCACACACACTTACACTGAACGAGAATGCGCGCGCGCGTGTGTGTGTGTGTGAGAAAGAGAGAGAGAGAGAGCAGACAAAGAGAGAGAGAGAGAGAGAGAGGTAAATGCTCAAGGACGAAGTGAGAGAGACGTTGAGAGTGTGTTTTTGACTGACGATCACCTGGTTACTTTATTCATTCATTCATTCATTTTCTTTTCGGCTTAGTCCCTTTATTAATCTGGGGTCGCCACAGCCGAATGAACCGCCAACTTATCCAGCATATGTTCCAGGATGCCCTTCCAGCTGCAACCCATGACACCATAACCATACACTTACATTCATTCACACACATACACTACGGACAATTTCGCTTACCCAATTCACCTATACTGCATGTCTTTGGACTTGTGGGGGAAACCGGAGCACCCGGAGGAAACCCATGCAAACACGGGGAGAACATGCAAACTCCACACAGAAATGCCAACTGACCCAGCCGAGGCTCGAACCAGCGACCTTCTTGCTGTGAGGCGAACGTGCTACCCACTGAGCCACCATGCAGCCCCCACCTGGTTACTTCACTAATGTTATTTTAAATGGACTTTTCCACACGGCTCACGTTACTTGTGATGGCCAGAAGTAAATGCATAACACCGACGTGCAGAGTTCACTGTTACACAAAAAATAAAAATAAAACATGGAGTTGTTCCAGCGTGAGCATCTGAGGTGATGCACTGCTGGATCTGTTCCATTCTATGGTCTTAAAGCAACGTTTCACAAACAATTTTTAAGATATCTTTGCGTTTCAGTGCAAATTTGTCTAATAAACTAAAATAAAAAAACATCTGAAGAATAAAGAAGGGTTTTCTTATGCAACAAGAGCTGTCATCTTAAATGTTTCATTTCTTTCCATCTTTATGCTGAAAGTTAATTAACTAAATGTTTTTGTATTTTTAAATTGCATATTGGTGTTTTCATTTAAGTTTATGCAATATTTCAAAATAAAAAATAAAAATACATGAATGGAAACCAATTTAGAAGTTTTAAGTACCTGTATTATAAACGTGTTCTTTAAATTCTATTTTTGTTTACATAATAAAAAGCATATTAACATTTGATATATTAATGAGTATATACTGTAATATTTTTGAATGATTATTTAACAATTATTTATGTTTAATCATACTTTTAAATCAATAATTATTGTTCATTATATTTGATATATAATTGGCACTTCTCAATGAATAAAAATGATAATTATTAAAAAAAAAGTTTGTATTTTATATCATTTTTATTCCATATTTAATAATTAAGAGTTTTTTACTGAGACTAGATATGTGTCTTTTTAATAATTTTTTAGTTAATAAACTAGATATAATTGTAATATTTTTCATTTGACTGTCAATAATTTAGATCATTTTTGTTAATGGACAGAATAATAATAATGCTAATAATAATAACAATAATAATAAAATCTAATTTTTTTGTACAATATATTTTATCCAAATACCTATTAAGTACACTCTCAGAAATAAAGGTACGCGAGCTGTCACTGGGGTGGTACCTTTTCAAAAGGTACACATTTGTACTTAAAGGGTCCATATTGGTACCTCAAAAGTATATATTAGTACCAATTTTTTTTAAGAGGAACACTTTTGTACTTTTTAGGTACTAGTATGTACCCTTGAGGTATTAATATGGACCTTTTAGGTACAAATTTGTACCTTTTGAAAAGGTACCACCACAGTGACAGCTCACGTACCTTTATTTCTGAGAGTGTATGTTTAAGAATGGCTGATGGAATTCACTGTCCTAGAGATTGAAAATCCCTCATCAAGACTGAAGAGCCAGACTCCAGATCAACATATTGATCATGAAAACGACTGACCAGTAAAGGGAGGAAGAAACTATAATTCCATCTGATGGAAGATAAAAAAACGTTTACAGATGCAGTTTATTGACTGGAACTCATATGCATCCAGACAGTGAAACGAGTGTGTGTATGTATGTGTGTGTGTGTGTGCGTGTGTGTGCGTGAGTGTGTGTGTGTGTGTGTGTAGTAGAGATGGTTATCTGGGCCGTTTAGCCCCTCGTTGAGAGCAGATTGGTTACAAATTGGAAAATGAGGAACAGGTGTGTGTGTGAAGACTCACACTCCAATACACATCCATTAAAAGCACACACAACTTCAGCGACCACAGAAACTCTGCAAGCAGGAAAACAGGCAAGTTCAACATTGCCTTCTATAAATGTGCGCAATAAACACAGATGCGACATCACACACACATACACACACACAGGTGGCTTCGTTTTGTGTGGTCGTATAAAAGTGAAAGGTCGAGCAGTAACACTGTTGGGGATTTTCTCTCACATTAGGACTCTTTTAATTGTCTCTGTGTGTGCGAGACAGATTGAATGAGTGTTTATGTGGCCAGGATGAACAGTGTGTGTGTGTGATGGAGTGATGACAGTTGTATTTGTGGAGGCATGTCGTGTTGGCCAATCTCCCTTCTGATGCTTTCCCCAGGTGAGCTTTTACTGCCTCCAGTACAATGAACAAAGAGAGGTGTGTGTGTGTGTGCGTGTGCGTGTGTGTGTGTGTGTGTGTGCGTGTGCGTGTGTGTGTGTGCGTGTGTGTGTGTGTGTGTGCGCATCTCAGCATCATCAGAAAGACTGACAGACTGAAGGATCTGCCTTTAGTTGGTCAGACGTACAGAGGAATCATTCTTGGAAGAAAAGGGGACGCAGCAAATGAAGCAGTGAAGCAAAAGATTTGATCTGAGATCTGATATGAATTAGGAAACTGTATTAAAAGGACTATAGAGGTTAGTGTGGTAAACTAGTTGTCCACCAATCCACAAGCTGAACATTTTTGAAGCCCTTTTATTTTTCAAATGTTGTTATTCAGCATATTTAATAGCATTTTTGAGGGTGTAAATGAAAATTTTGAAACAAACTGGAAAACGTTGTGTGCAGAATCTGTTGGCCTTTGGCATAACTTTAAAGATTAATTTTCTTTCAAATTATATTTTTTACAGGTTTAAATGAAAATGTAGAGACAAGCCTTCTTAGAAAACATCTGTATTTAGTGTAAACTTTGAAGATTACATTTCTTCAAATTTGCATTATATATGCAGGCTTATATAAAAAAGTTGATATTTTAAAACAGAAATATTGTCATTTAGAGTGATATACTGGACAGAATATCAATTGTTTTCATTAGTTGTGATTGAAAATCAGACATTATCCCACCAAATATTGAATAATTCTTCGTGCTGAAACTGTTTATTTTAAGCAACAAAAAAAGCTCTGCCATAAATTTTAATGTCTTAATGAATAATTAAATAGAATTTTAGATTTATTTTAGACTGTGGTATTAAACGGTTACCAAATGTTTATATTCCAAAATCATTAAACTGATTTAAAGAGATGAAAAACAAATCTAATATAGATGTAACACTCACTCAATAGAAATGTAAACAAAATCAAAATTTGTATCTATATGCATACTTTGATAAAACCAAAATGACTGAAATGACAATATAATATTATTACAAATCCAGAAGAATGAATGAAATTTCATTTAAACATTAAGTGTTTAGTTAGCACATTGAATCAATCAGTAAATCTGCAAGCTGGCACACGTTTAAATCAACTTAAATTAGCACATGGCCATTAAATATCTTAATCGTTCTAAAAATCCCAATAAAAACTATTCATCTAATCTCTCACACACACAACGAGACTCCATAATCATCTCACTTTACCAACAATCAGCCTTAAACAAACATTGGCACACATCCACGACAGCGAAACCTCTAATCTGCAGATTAGCAGTGATATTCACAACACAAAGGAAAAGCGGGAGAATAGAAAAGCTGCTGGTTTCAGGTGTTCATGCAGGTAGAAAGGAAGCCGAACGTTTGAAAGCGACTCCTAAAAGAGGGCCAAAACACATCACCGACCAATAAACCGTCAAATTCTTCAGCCACAGGTTTGTCTGCGGAATAAGGAAGCGAGGACAAAAGCGTTGTCAGTGTTTCTCGCGGCTGGCCCGAGGTGCTGGCAGTAGTGAAGGAATGTACAGAATGTGCTGTTTTGATAACTGTTAAAGATCAGCACTGGCTGAACCTCGGATACCTGTTTGTTTAATTCGCCTTTGATATCTGCAATGGATCTGATTTTGTTGGAGGAAGAAGGGTGGAGTTTAGACACCTGATCTGGGATGGTTTAACCTCGTGTCAAGTCGGATTCAAATACACAGCTTAAAACCTAATTAAAACCTTATTAGTCTGGGTGGAAAAAAGAAAAAGTCAAATAAAGGTGTGCGCAAAACTTCTCTGGACTCCTGCAGACTTCAGTGAAATCGGAGAAGTAAAAAGAAACAAAACAAGTTGTAAGAAAGAGCTCTTCTCTGGACGTTTTTCTTTTTTTTTGGTAAAATATGCTGACAATTCCCAGGGTCACCCGGACCACCTTGGAGATCCTTACTTGTGTATTAAAAAGTGTTTAAGAGTGAAAGTGAGTCATCGGGGAAATTCACTGTGTGTTTATGTGAACGTAGTGGATTGGTGTACTTGTGTTTGTGGACCACGAGGAACATATTTCAGTCTGGCGCATTCAGCGTTTTTAAAAAGCTTTTGCGAAACTTATGTCAAACGCGTGCGTGTGGTTTCAATGGCATCTATGTGTTTAAACTAAATGGACAGTATCAAAGAGAATCAGCTGTTAAGCATCACCACAGATAATCATCAGTGTCAAACACCTCAAGGTTATTACTCAAAAAGTGCATATGCATGTGAGTGATGAGAATAAACTATAATAATATGAAAACCAAGGATGGACGGATAAAAAAAATACTAGCGTATATAATTTGTGATTTTTTTTTTATATTATTAAACCATATGCATCAAAAATGGTATTGTTAGTGACAAGGAGTAATTAATATAGACCTTTTTTCAGTTAATTTTAATTCAAAAAACTATTTTAATTAGTGCTGGGCATAGATTAATCGAGATTAATCACATCCAAAATAAAAGCTTGTTTTGACATAATATATGTGTGTGTATAATATATAATTATTATGTATAAGTGATACACACACAAAAAATTGCTACATAGATATTTCAGTTTATATATAATTTCTATCACTGACATATACATTTTATATCTAAATATAAATAAACATTTTCTCAAATATATGCATGCATGTGTGTATTTATATGTACATAATAAATATACACAGTACACACACATATCAAAACAAACATGTCCAAAACAAACATGTCAAAACAAACTTTTATTTTGGATGTGATTAATCGTGATAGATTTTTGCCCAGCACTAGTTTTAATATTAGTTAACTACAATAACCCTGCGTCAAAATAAAAAACAGGCATCAAAATTTAATAAAATATGCATTATACACTTCCAATATCATTATTGCTATCAATAATTTAATAAAAACCTTAAAAATAATAACATTTACTACTAATAATGTTTACTTATATTAATGAATAACAATACATTGTGTTTCCTTCCTGTATAACCATTTATGCGAATCTGAATGTATGTGAACTATGAGGTTGTGTGTCAGGAATGCTGGGTAAAATTTGACTCTCCGCGTTTATACCGCTGTTGGTCATGGAAAGCTGAGATTCAGTTATTCTATATTCCCCATGTGTGCATATGTGGATGTGTATCTCAGAAGCTCATGTATGCCTAATAAAATTCAATATAATTTCTTTTTCCCAGATAGCGATGTAAAAGAAATGATTTTATCTTTGCCTTCATTCAAAACGTTTCTAAAGTCAACAAGTAATACCACAAGACACATGTTTCTTTAAAAACCCTGCCAAAAAAGAACAAACCTACTTTTGATGGAGATTTCTAGCTCTGCTTTAAAAAAAAAGAATCAGTTCCCAAATAACCATTAAAATTCGTAAAGAGAGGAAGTTAAAAATCTGTTGCCGAAAGGTTTCTGTGATTGTGAAGCCTTTTAAACCCACATTCCTCCATTCCAACAATCTGAAAACGCAGGGAGGAAATACCATTTCTACCAAAACACACACAAAACCACCACTCTCTATTCATCTATTCACCAAGTGAGACGTAAACAAACACAGCCAATGAAACGTCCAACCTGACAAACCTACAGCGACATACATGTGCACGCGCAAACACACGGCCCTCAGTTACAAATATATGAAGTTATAATGAAATACATTTTTTTCATATTGGATTTGAAGGCCCTGAAATCAGAATCATATGTTGCAATTTCAGCGAGACAGACCGTGATATGTTCAACCTGTAGGGAGGTGTGTGTGAGTCGGGAGTCAGACAGTGTGTGTGTGTGTGTGTGTGTGTGTGTGTGTGTGTGTGTGTGTGTGTGTGTGTGTGCGCGCGTGTGTGTGTGTGTGTGTGTGTGTTAGCAGGAGAAATACCAGACTGTACTCATAGTAGAGGCTATAGATCATGAGCGTGATGGTGTGTGTGATTCTTCAACACCTGTACTGCATAAATTCTGAGCTACGGCAGCAGTACAACACAATTCTAATAACATGAAGTGAGAGTCGGCTACTGTAAAGATTATAACAAGACCCAGCTGTGTGTGTGTGTGTGTGTGTGTGTGTGTGTGTGTGTGTGTGTGTGTGTCTGCGTGTGTGCGTGCGTGCGTGTGTGCGTTCCTGTACACCCCATATGATTTGTATGATCAGGTTTT
>CAIGQV010018299.1:6108896-6146731 GCA_903798115.1 Danio jaintianensis | reverse complement strand
ATCCAGCATGTGTTTTACGCAGCGGATGCCCTTCCAGCTGCAACCCATCACTGGGAAACATTCATACACACTAATTCACACACATACACTACGGACAATTTTAGCTTACCCAATTCACCTGTACTGCATGTCTTTGGACTTGTGGGGGAAACCGGAGCACCCGGAGGAAACCCACGCGAACACGGGGAGAACATGCAAACTCCACACAGAAATGCCAACTGACCCAGCCGAGGCTCGAACCAGCGACCTTCTTGCTGTGAGGCGAACGTGTTACCCACTGCGCCACCGCGTCGCCCATAAAATAATATAATATAATATAATATAATATAATAAAAAAAAATCATACCATATCAAGTTTAAAAGTCCGATTTACTGTAATTTTAGGTCAATTTAATTCATCCCTGCATGCATATGACTAATTTTTATTTTTTTTAAATGAAAAATAAATCATTTCTTCTACTTTATTTTCTGCAATACAGTAAATGTTTTTGTAAACATTTGATTTAATGTAGGGCTATTCTAAAATGAGATTTTTATATCAATTTGACGTTTCCTCTCAACAATCCAATTATTGACCTTGTAAAACGTACAGCCAGGTGTGACTTACTTTCCAGGAACTATTCTGGACCTATTACGAGTACCTTTAAAAAAACTAAAAAAAAACTAGCATGCAGTTCACAGAACTCGTAAGCCGTAAGTAGAAATACACTTATCTATCATTCTTCAACAGACAGTCAGGTCATGAGCACAGAACACACACATACATACATATACACACCATGTTCCTTCAGTGTTTCCAAAATGATGTGTTACAGTGGTGCTCTGTTCTCTGCATACAGAGGCCTTTGGCAAACAGTCTCTTTCTCTTGACCACAGACACGCACGCACGCACACACACACACACACACACACACACACACACACCCACACACACACACACACACACACACACACACACACACACACACACACTCTTGTGTCACTTGTTCCTCCAGTCTTTTTCAAGCTAAACTCAGTTGAGAGTGACTGTGTGTATGTGTGTCCATGTGACATATGCTGCCCTTGCCTGTTTTTACTGGCAAACCCCAACATTACAAAAGAAAAGTGCCTGTGTGCACTTATAAGTTTCCATCCAATAATGTACGGCATGAATGGTCTTTCCTTCTTATTAATAATTCATGACAGATACATTTTTTTTTAAAGTGTGCACAAGTGACTGTGGATAAATAAATGATGAAACAGGTGTGACAGATACAGAAACATCTGTCAGCTTACAGGACAAAACCGAGGACAGAAGCAGGGGAAAAAAGTTCGAGTCAGAGAGAGAGAGCAAATATGAATTATTTATGAGTGGAATAATGTGACAGATGTGGGATATTTTCATTTCCAGTAAGTAAATGTAACTCACAAACACACACACACACACATTTACACAGAAGAACTTTTGCATCACTTCAAACGGTGCGGTCTGGACTTCCTTTCACGCTCTAATGAACAAACAAGGTCTGTCTTGAGTCTTCAGTCTCACATACAAACACACACACACCTGTGCTGCTACGGGACTCAAATCTGTTTGTTTATACACTGTTTCAAGCTACTTTTAGCTTTAAAGTCTAACTCTGACAGTGATACAGCAACACATGGCTGTCAGTGACATTAACAAACCAACAAGTCTGTTAACATAAAAATGTAAAATGTCTAAAAATATGGTAGCATCATTTTTAGGTTATAAATGTATATATATTTAATTTACTCACTGAAGTTCTGAAATCTGTACATTTAGAATTTACTTAAAACAACCTGGTGGTAAAGAGAAAACACTTCCTTCCATGAGCTGACGGAAATGTTGTGAACTAAACTAAAATAATGCAATAAACTAAGATTATCATATTTGAGTCCAAAACCTAATGCATCTAAAAACCTAAAAAGAAGCTATGTTATTTACATGGAAGGCAATATGAGATTTCCAGCATAAATTTTTATTTTTATTTTTTAATAATCACATATTGTTCTGCCTTGTTTTAGTTTTAACATAAATAAAATTAGCTAAAACATACATATACATACATACATACATACACACACACATACATATATTTATATATATACACACACACACACACATATATACAGATTGCAGAGCTGTAAAAATATAAAGATTACTGTAACATTTTCCAGTTACAGTTATACGTTTTCAGGGCGATGCGGTGGCGCAGTGGGTAGCACGTTCGCCTCACAGCAAGAAGGTTGCTGGTTCGAGCCTCGGCTGGGTCAGTTGGCATTTCTGTGTGGAGTTTGCATGTTCTCCCCGTGTTCGCGTGGGTTTCCTCCGGGTGCTCCGGTTTCCCCCACAAGTCCAAAGACATGCGCTATAGGTGAATTGGGTAAGCTAAAATTGTCCGTAGTGTATGTGTGTGAATGAGTGCGTATGAATGTTTCCCAGTGATGGGTTGCAGCTGGAAGGGCGTCCGCTGCATAAAACATGTGCTGGATAAGTTGGCGGTTCATCCCGCTGTGGCGACCCCAGATTAATAAAGGGACTAAGCCGAAAAGAAAATGAATGAATGAGTTATATGTTTTCATTTATTAAATTATTATTATTAATAATAAAATGAATTAATTTATTATTATTGAGTCCAGTTAAATAAAAACTGAGGAAAATTAATATGTTATTAAATAAAAATTAATAGGGCATTAATATAATAAGGAAACGTTAAGGGAACTATTATCCAATTAGCAGGTTTTTACGTGCTTCATTTTTACAGTGTTTTATGTAAAATTATCATTTTAAACATGCACGACTTCCTTTTAACACTTTCTTTCACTGTTTATATTTTACAATGAAAGACAACGGGGTCCAAACCAAGTCAAAACATTCTTCAAAATATCTTCTTTTGTGTTCCTCAGAAGAAAGTCAGTACAAAAATGATGACAGAATTAACATCTTTAGCTGAACTATACATTAAATAACACTGCCATCAGTGTGCATCATTACAAAAATCAGCCTTTGTCAAAAACGTTAACGGCAAATTTCAACAAAGCTTTTTTTTATGTTTAATGATTGCGTTACCGTTGTGTCACGATTAGATCAGATTGTGTGGAAAACTACTGTGCAAACATGGAGAAGAGTTGGGAAAATGCGGGCTGCAGCAAACCATGGTACACAGTCATGAATGGCACAACACACACACACACACACACACACACACACCCTTCGTTACTTTCTGCGGTGAGTCAACAGCGGGTTAGATTTACTTATTTGGTCTCAATGTTGCAAAATACAAAAACTCGGGCGCTTAATATAGAAGCTGTCAAGGGAAATATGTGACTCCACTGAATGATGGAGTGTGAATAAATATGCGTGTATGTGTGTGTGTGTCTCCACTGTAATGACAGACTTTGGCTGCTGACTGCGCAACAGGAGAATGAAATGGACAGAAAATGGAGCGACATTGGAGGTCTGTAACTCAGTGAGAAAAGACAAGGTGAGAGGTGACGGAGGGGTCAGCCAGGTCTGGGAGTGACTCCACGCTTAAGAGAAAACAGACGTGATCCGAGGGAACCGCATTATAGACGCTGGTAAGTCTTCATATCTATTCCAGAGAATGAACAGACCGCAGACCATTAGACTGAATGCGTCCCTGGAGTCGTTAATAAGAAACCGTGTGTGTGTGAGAGAGAGAAGAAAGAGACGTGATGGTTCTGTTCCAAAAGCTAGTGAGCCGTCTCTGTGTTTAACGCCTACGTAGGCAGCTTTCGAAATGTAATGGATCCTTAGAAGTGACCGATTTGGAACGATCTACATAAAGAGAAGGACACTATTATATCAGTATGTACAAGAGAGATGTTTCATAATAAATGGATTAATCTAATGGTGATGAAAGGGTAAATAATGCATAAAAGTCATTTTAAGTAATTACACAGCATTTGGGGAAATAATTATCACTTGAATTTGACTTTTTTTTAACAGTAGATATTGTTTAATATTGTAAGTCAGAAATAATACATTTAATTAACCAAAAAGATGGTTTATCATCGTTTTCACAAATATATTAAGCAGCATCATGTTTTACAGTTGTGAATAAATAAAATAATAAATAAAATGAACTAATAATAATAAAACAAATGTTTTTTTAACAGATTATTTATGTTTTCAAAGATCATGTGATTTTATATTTAATATATTACACTGTAATTAAGTAAATAACACAAAAACTTCTATTAATTTGGAATAATATTTTACAAGATCACTATTTTTAAATGATTAAAAACAGCCTTTGTGACCATAAGTGAGAAAAAGATGGAAAGGAAAAACACAAATCTTACCAATCTCAAACCTCTAAATCATAGTATATTAAATATGAAAGTATGATTAAAGAATGTAAATATAAATAATATAAGCGTACAGTGTTTTTTAATCATATATTATAATGTAACAGCAATAACTACATTATAACTGAATTATAATAATAATTACATTTATTAAATATTTGGTAAGACTAATACAATACTGCTATGATTAAATAATACTCGTAAACAGCACTTAGTTAATCAGTTAATTAGTTAACATAAGTGAACACTTCTAAAGCATTTATTTCATTTTAGTTGACTTTAGATTTAATAACATCACCAAATAAAACTTCGAAACTGATTATAATAATGTATTGGTAATATAATTCAGTGGAACGGAGCTAAAAACAAACAGCTGTATGTTTATTAGCCAACATCAACAAATATCAATATTTACTGTAAAAAAACTTGCTGTTAGTTAATAGTCCTTAAAGAGTCCAAATATTTAATTTAAGTGTAGTGAAAAAAGTTGTAGTATTTTTATGATTATTAATACTTGGCATTTCTGTAATTCCTTTTGTACCGAGCTTCTTTTAATTCATTGTGAGATTCTAATATAGATATCAGTCCCTTTGGATCCTGCCCTTAAGTGTGATAGAATTAGAAGAAAATGAAGTCTTTTAAAAGGAACAAGCTTCTGACCTTTTGAAAATCAGCAACGTGCCTAAGATGCTTTAAACACTGCTTCCGTAGACAGCCCACTAGATTTTGGAACAAAGCCGCTAAAAAAAGATAAGAACACCCTCACAGACTGAATGCATATGAGCATGTTCATTTTCTATACTGCCCTGCCAAAGCACAGGCATGATAACAGAACAATGTGATAAAAATCCATCTCTTTCATCCACTTTGGAAGACTCTCCTCCACTCAATAATTCTTCTCCTCCCTCTCTCTTATCTGCGTCTCTCCCTCATAGCTTCAGCTCGGTGAGAGGCTGAAAGTTGAGGACTCTGGTTACAGAGGGCATGTGAAGAGAGGGGAGAAAAAAGGGAGAACCAAACGAGAGCATCTGCTTTCATCCTCAACACAGTGGGGAAGAGCTCAGCCATGTCAATCACACAGACAGCCAGCTGCCACAAACACACACTCATCATATGCACACACAAACTCACACACACACAAAGACCACATTCTCTTAAACAGACACACAAACACACACAGACACGCTCTTCATACGCAAAGACCACATTCTCTCAAACAGACATACAAACACACACACACATTCTCTCAAACAGACATACAAATACACACACTCATGCACACATCCATACACTCATCATACGCAAAAACAACTAAGCCCACTGTCTCACACACAAAACCACACACAATAACACAAAGCCCACTGTTACACATTAACACACACACGCACACGCGCACGCACACACACACACACACAATCAATCCATAAAGCTTACTGTCTCACACACACATACACACACACTCATTCATCATACACAAAGCCCACTGTCTCTCACACACACATTGAGGAGTCTAAGAGTCGCTCACAAACACGTCTGACCTCCTCTCAGCTTTACACAAGCTCAGGAATGCCCTGTGTTAAATGCTCTGCTAAATCAACCTTAAAATCAGCCCTTTCCCTAGATCACCTTACATATTGTGGCTGAGTGTGTGTACGTGTGTGTATCTATGCTTTTAAAGCCTGAAGTCCAAGTTCTCCCACATGAAATGAGGGAATGAACGCGCTCACACACACATTAAGGTGGTCTCGGCTTGCAGCTGTGTTTATTTATTCTGCTGGATGTTGGCCACTGGAGTTTAAGGCCCCCACCTCCTGCCCCCACCCCAAAAAAACCAAAAAAAAAACAAAAAAAAAAGACACTCTCACACAAAACCACCCACTTTATAACAAAATACCCCTCAGAGCATCAAATCCTGCCACCCGCCGCACATCACAAAACTCACAGCGACTATGAGCCTGTGTTTGCTGTGAGAGTTTGGTTTAATAATGATTAATAATTAAACTACAGACATAATTATTATTTTTCACACAAAAAAATTGTTGAAAGAATTGTCAATTTGAAATTGCTAACAATTTTACAATACAAGAATAAAGCAATGGCATTTAACACATTGTATGTGAAATTTTTATGTGAAACGAGCACTATAGTGTTTTCTCTCTAACTCTCTCTCTCTCTCTCTCTCTCTCTCTCTCTCTCTCTATGTATATATATATATATATATGCAGCTTTTAAACATATTTTTTTACAGTGTATATTTTAACTGCTAATAGTAATAACATTAATAAATATTATTACAACAAAACATATATGCATCATACTCATAAATGACTAATAATAACTTCATTCATTTTAAACGTAAACACTGTTACGTTTAAAAATATACATAATAATTAAGAATAACATAATAACACTTAATAATTAATGACAATATTTGGTCATCAGTCAATAATCAATACATTAAATATATATTTGGGTGTCTACATCAAATTAAATTAATTTATATACAAGAAAAATGTATTAAATGCAATGTTTAAAAATAACTTATAACTTAATAGTTAAAATGTTTTGTAAAATGTCCATCATCATTCAGAGTGATAGATTAATTTATGCAAAAAAAGAAACAACATATTCATTCTGATATTTATTTCTTAAAAAAAAAAAAAAATTTAAAATGACTTTCACTTTCACAAGCTATATACCCAATTATTTTTGTAAAGCGTCTTTAAATGTGTCATCTCATTATTATTGTTAATAATATGCCTGACAATATATATGGATATAAACTATTGCTGCTAGTCATATAGTGAAAACATTGTAATATACAGAGGCTATATTTTTCTTTTTTAATGCTTGAAAACCACTTTTGGGTCTTTGACACATATCTATTGAAAAAAATAATAAGCATTACAAAATGGGCGTATCCTATTGGTCAAAAGTCTCAGCTGGGATTCCAGTCTCTTTAGAAAACAATCTCCTCGTCTTGCTGGAAAATCCTATGCAGTGCTCTTACAAAGCATTAACACTATGAAATAAGAGTCTCAGCAACTGACGGGTCACTGCAGGTACAGTCGGTCGGCGAGCTAATGAGTGATTTGATAGGCCGTGGTGTTCTCATAAAGACCAGTGTGATTCATCTGCAAGCTCTCTTTAGTGTGCGATTGGTTGGCAGTGCGGATGGATGCGAGAGGTGAGAACGAGGACAAAATCATTCTGTTGCTGGAGAAACAAAGCGGTCTGAGGTGAAATCATCTTAAAAATAACAAAAACATCAGCAACCTCTAAGACCCCGTCGAGAGCTTCACCGCTATCAGCTCAGCCTGTGTGTTTTCACAGGAATCTTTGAACTTCATTTCATTTGCGCCCCGATTTTATGTATGTTTTTAGTGGAGGCCCGAAAGTCTGAATTCCATAAAACTAGAAAGCTTTGAGTTTCAAACAGCTTATTAAGTCATACAAACAGCGAACCAATTAAAACTGTGCGCAGGTTCAAGAGTTTACGCAAACATACAGTGTTCATCTCCCACTGCCTTGGCTACATGGAGTCGTATCTGTACTGAAAAACACACACTTGGCCACAAAGGCGTGCAAAGAAAAAAGCTTGGATCTCACATACACTACTGTTCAAGTTTGGGGTGGTTATGATTTATTAATGTTTTTGGAAGATGTCTTGCCAATGCTGTATTCACTTGATTACAAAAATACAGTAACATTTGTGACGTTAAAATATTTTTTATATTTTAAAATATTTGAAAAAGTACTTTTAAAAACAGTCATTATTCTAGTTTTTTGTGTCAAATTATCCTTCAGAGATCATTCTAATATGCCATTTTGCTGACCAAGAATCATTTGTTTTTAATGTTGAAAACTGCTGTGCTGGTAAATATTTTTGTGGAAAGTATGATATATTTTCCCAGGGTTCAAAGGAAACTTCAAAAAAAGAACAGCTTTTTTTATGAATACAAATGGTTTGTAACATAAATGTGTATAAATAAATCACATTCATGTTCAACTAAAGCTGGTATTTTTCTGAGGTGAGAGACTTTTTAATGCGGCGGTGAAAACAACATTAGGAGAATGACAATGGCATAATATCAGGCAACTTCTTAACAGACCGCAGATACCAAATAATGTGCTTTTCTTTTCTTGACCCGGGGCAGACAGAAGCATCAACAGCTTTCAAACGTGTCTTTTAAAGTAAGCTTAAAATCTCAAAAACCCTTTGCAACCCACTCAAAGTAATTTTGTGACCCAGCAGTTGAGAAACACTGCTTCAGACCAATACATAAATGTAATTTCTAATTTTAACAACTCCTTGCTAATTCTTTTTTTTTGTGGTTCTTCTATAGGCATCACTGTGAAAAACTGCCCTTTGGAAACTTCACATTTAAGTCTTACTGTCATTTATTTATCAAAGTAATGCATCCTTGCAGTCAAAAGTCTAATAATTTATTTTAAAGACTGCTACTGACTGCATGGCGGCGTTAAACAGTAATGATGACTGATGGTGTTGAACATGTTCAAAAACATGTCTTCAGTGTATATCGCAACAAACCTATGCTTTCAAACACACCTCACGTCTCTCACTAAAGGTTTCAGGCTCGAATCGCGTGTGGAGGAATTATGGCGTTGAGGTCTTCAAGAGGTGCGGGATGGAGATCAACAGTGTTAACAAAAGATGACTGACATGCTGTCTGTTTGGAAAAATGTAAACCTATGCATCTGACAAAAAAAATGTGACTTTTTTTTTTTTAACACTGCCTGGAGGTAAAATACATGGAGTAGAATACATGGACTGTTTCTGTAACGAAATCTACTCCATTCACACACACACGCACGCACACACACACACACACGCACAACTCTCAGAAATATACACACGCTCACAGCTTTGGTCCGATTTCCCGAAATCTGCCCCAGTCCTGAGCCATATAAACCTGGCTGCATGATTCAGCCGCCTGGAATACCAGCGTTCCCACAGGAAACCTGGAGCGGCTCTCACACAACACACACACACACACAACACACACACACGCACACACGGACACACACGCACAAACCTACAGCTCCCACTCTGGCAAAAGCCTAAAGAAACTCAGGCCTCTCTAATCCAGGATAAACACGACAGCACGGCTGTGCACTCAAAGGGTAATTACAAGCAAATTGAAAAGAAAGTGCACAGGCAAAATACACATTACATATGGCAGACATAACTACATGTATATCTGCAAATCTGAGTATAAAGAATATACAAATACAACTTTACTAATATATATACACATACACATACTTGCATTTATCTACACTATACATTACAGATAATATATTTAGTTTTACATTAGTAAAATGTTACTTAAAAATAGTAACATTAATATTTAATATTCTACTTTGATTAGTAAAGTCCAAAAGAATATAATTTTACAATTTTTTTATTTAATATAATAAAACTATTTATTATATAAGTACAGAGTTGCATTGTGTTCTTCTTTGGTGGACTGAGTTTTAGATGACTACGGCATAAACATATACTTCTCCACTTGAGAGAAATAAACATTTGTCAAAAGTTGCTGATTATTTTCTCTTTCGGGATTTCAGTTTATCAGGAACTTTAGGATCTTTATCACAGCAAGATGGCTGACACACTGACATATTTATTGAGCAGTAAAATGTGACCAATGTCTTCCTTTTTGAGAAAAAAATAGCAACAGAAGATACCTGACCTGATGTATACTTTGTATCCATCATTACCACAAAGAGTAATGCTTGTAAAAACTGTAATGCTAGGAAGGCAGACACACCATTAAACAGGAATGCACATTGCATCAACAGTAATGACAAAACAAATGTCAAGAACAAGAAACTAATTATGCAATCCAGCAACCCTAATGCAATAAACCGTGACACAACCCTTGTCCAAAATATGGGTTTTAAATCAGGGCAAGTCATGAAAACAAAACATTATCTCATATACTAAATATTTTTTTGTGCACTAACGCAACAAAATCAAAGCATTTGCACTATGTCTGTGTGTATGCATGTATGTGGGTATGTTTGTTTGTTTGTTTGTTTTATTTATCTATTTATGCATGTATCTATTTATTTATGTATATTTCAATATAAATTCAGGATTAATCAGACTTTACATGGTTAATAATGATAAATATTTACAAATATTTTAGTAAAGTTTATTATGTAAATCATTATAATAAAAAAATATATAACAAAATACAAAAATGTACCCTAAGAAAAACCTAGATAAATATTTGATAAATACACACACAATATTTATTTATTACAAGTAAAAATGTAAATGTAAATAAAAAGAGAACTGAAAATATTGTCAAAAAAGTGCATCTTCAGAACAATAGAGAGAGAGATTGTGTGTGGTGTGTGTGCGTACCTCCACATAATCTTTGGCATGACCCCAGTCTCGCATGGAGTCCAAATTGCCCAGACTGAAGCACTCCAACTGCCCGAGGTGGATCTTCGCCACAGAGCGACTGATCTTCCTAGTTACAAAATTTGCACCTGAAAAAACATGCAGACACAGATATGAAAAAACGGGTATGATTCATTAATTCTGCCTTGTCACTCTCTTTCTCTCTGTGCATTCTTTTTTTGAATCATTTTCCTGTGCCCGTCCATATCATTTATTTTCATCCCACACCCTCATCCATAATGTCAGTGCAAATTTGTGCAATTAGGCCAAAGCGAATGGAGAGCCATGGCCGTCACTCCGTCCCTCTCATACACAGAGGCAGAAACACACAGTAACCTTCACACACGGGGATAAAATCAGACTCTTGTCTAGTCAGTGGACCACCCTGGAGAATCTGTAAGTCAGTCCAAAGTCCTACTGAGCTGCCAGACACACACACACACACACACACACACACGCTTCATCTGTGGGAAACCTTGGACGCTCTCATGTCCTGCTGGGTTGTGCTATAGCTTGAATCAGACCGAGGTGGGAGTTCTTGACGCAAACCTCCACCGCCTATAATATCAGGGCCAGGTCAGAGCAGAAACACACTTACTATAAGTGTATAAGTGAACGACGACTATTACGCTCTTGACTTGGGCTGAAGCCACATGTGTGTTTTTTTGGACATCTCTTTCCAGGGAGAATCAGCAGTGCTGGGAAGATCATGCCCTATAATTGCAAAACAAAAGTCAACTGCAAAATTGGGCGGACTGAAATATACGCATACACGAACCTTGTTAAGCTGAGTTACTGATATTCTCCGATTTTTATACCATAACATTCAGCTTTTTCGCTCAGTTAAGATGGTCATGATTCCCAGGCAATGCATGATTGCAAGAAAAAATAGCTTGAATAAAAGCATCTTACAAATACAAACACACTTATTTGAAAAATATCCCAAAGCAATTTTAACCATCCCTGTAGCTAAAAGCAGTAGAGAATGGTGCTTTCACTGGTCATGGGTTCGATTCTAATGTCCTGCAATGAACATATCATTTAAATTGCAGTCAGTTTGAATAAAAAACTCTGTCAACTGCTAAGTATAAATATATATTTATTTAAATGCATGAACTGATTAAACAGTATAAGATGTTTTGAACAAAAGCATCTGTGAAGTGCATAAATATTGATAATGATTTAAGCATTTATAGGCATTCCTGCAGCTTAGATGGTTTAACGGAGCCAAGATCATAGGTTCGATTCCCAGGGTATAGATGAACTGATAAAGCAAATGGTATCTTGAATGCAATGCAAGTCACTTTGTATAAATCTGTCAAGTGTAAATACTTAAAATATTATTTATTACATGTGTGCACTAAATTCTATTCTTGTGAAATGTTTTCTTTACCAATAAATGGCAATCATTTTTACTACCAAGCTGAATTTTCAACCAAAACTATGTGAAGTTTGTCAGGCCACAAAACTACTTGCACATGTTCAAAATAATATAAGATATAGCGCTGACCTCAAAATTTTTCTGATCAGAAAATCTGAAAAGAGTTCTGATCTGCCACCTATGAAAAAGTAACAAAAAAAAGAAAAAGAAAATCGTAAGTGGACGCACTCTTTCCACTTGCAGGATGTCCGTCATGGGCCCCCCGTGTGCAGGCTCACTGGTATCACAAAGGGCTCTTTCTAATCCGTGCTAAACGCAGCTCGCGACCAGGTGCGTGAGCTTGGCACAAGAAGAACGGTTTAAAATACCACACTGTAAACAGCCGGGTCAATCCGTCGTCACAGACAAACCTCAGGGGGGGACTTGAGGATCTGATTTCGATTTACTCATTTTGAAAAAAGACGGGGGAAAAAAAAGCAAATCGGAGCCGATTGACCAAACCATAGTCCGCAATAATGGCCTGGCTATGCGTCTGTGTGCATGTGTGTTTAAAAGTCCAGGACAGGCCATTTCCGCGCACCGGCTCCTGTTTCCAGTCGGAGTGTAATTAGGCCGTCTCTTAGCACGCGGTGGGAAGCCATGACGAGGAGCAGAGTCGCAGGGAGTCGACCGCAGCTCGCTCTCATCAAGTCTAAAACAACCCAGTTTAGGGCTGGTTTAGACTGTGATTATGCGGACAGGAGCCTCAAACCAGGCGGCAGACCTGCAGGTGTGCCTGTTGGCAGCAAAATGTGCCCAGGCGCTGTCAATGCACATTTTACAAGTAATCAGCGAGGGTAACGTTGAGTATCTAGGCGAAATTTCTAATGGATGGAAAGACACCCTGCCAAACCAGGTGGAAATAAAGTGCAGTCAAGATGTCTGGTCTATCAGTCACTGACACTCAGAAATTTCCAGCATGTGAAAAAAGAAACGACTGTCAGTACAAGGCCTCTTCCTGTTTCTTGACACACGTCTGAACACACATTCCTGCAGATGTATATGAAGCACGCTAACACTACCCTCACATTGCCACGTTCATTTAAGCAAATGACAAAAACACACACCAGCACCCTGCTCCCTTTCTCAACTGCCTAAGTTGTAGCGTCAAACCAGAAAAACAGTCAAAGGGCTCAATAAGCCCAAATGGCCTGCTGACCTGGGAGCCACTGGGAGTGTTTCGGACAAGCTGAATGAACTGTCACTAGCACTGTTGGGTCAGTACTATATTTGACTTTCCTTGTCATTATGTACATAAATTAAGGCAAAAATGCATGTGTCTTTATGAGTTGATCTATGAACATCACATGACGCAACTTTCATGATCAGAACTGTATGGATGTACTATACAAGCTTTGCCCAATTTTTGTAATCACACAAAATACTGAAGATGGAAAACACAATATAGAATGTTGGTGAGTATTTTATATGCTATATATATATATATATTATCTATAAAATAAAATAAAATACGTAAGTCAATAACTACCAGTTCCCAACATTTTTCTAAATATCTTATTTTGTGTTTCTAAAAGAAGAAACAATTGGAGGGGGAGCAAATTATGAAAAATTGTTTTACATTTTTGTCAAAAAAAAAAAAAAACAATTCTGTCATTATTTACTTACCCTTCACTTATTCCAAACCTGTTTGACTTTATTACTTCTTTTTGAACACAAAAGAAGCTATTTAGAAGCTGGAAACATGTAATCATTGACTTCCATATTACGTTATTTGTTTTTCCTACCACAGCTTTCTTCAAAATATCTTCTTTACTGTTCAACAGAAAAAATAAACTCATAAATGTTTGGAACCACTCGAGGGATAGTAAATAGTGAGTACACTTTCATTTTTGGGTAAACTATCCCTAAAGTAGTGTGTGGAGTTTTTTTGTCTTTATTTTTTTTTTTGTTTAATATAAAATAATGTATAATCTAAAACTAGTAAATGTGTTAAGGCAACTGAAAGCATTTGCAGGATAATTATGAAGACTAGCCCAACTAGGGAAAAAGTTTTGCCCTAAATATCCAACTATGATGGCTTTGGAGTGCATGTGGGAGTGTGTGTGGGAGAGACAGAGAGCGAGAAGCTGAAAGAGAGAAAGAGAAGTGATACAAGGTGAGGAGTGACGTTTAATTTGAGACATTAAAAGAGCATCTCATTCACTTCCCTTCTTTGTCGCCATGACAACACAACAACACAAACAGAGGTGTGTTGAGGAGGCCAGACGAGGAGTGAATGAGCAAAACATCTCCCAGCTCATCCAGCAGCGTGTTCGTGTCTGCCAGAGCTAAAAGGGTCCATCGACACCTTCACACAGGTGCACCCCTTCTCACCTGGAGAGGTTTAACTTCTTAAAACGCCCGTCTTTCAACAGAAGAGAGGGGCTGTGAGTGAACAAAAAGACGAAAGATGAGTGTGTAATGCAGGAGCCCTATGATGTCTTCTGATTGACTGCACGACAGTTTCTCACGTCTGGAACTACCCGCTCTTATTAGACATTCAAGTCTGAATAGGTGTCAAAGTGCAACTGCTTTCACATGCGCACACTCACACACACGCCCCAGACAGATTTGTAACAGATTATTTTACTCTCCTCATTTTTCATAAACTCTTTCGGAGTTGGTTTGTTTATTGGTAAAAGTGGACACTGGCCAAAATTCCAAAGTGAATTCCAAACCAGATTAACTCATCATCGCTGAACGACCCGCCCAATGACGGGAGGCTACCACTGCGATCGGACAGGAAATGAAGTTGGCTTTTTTCACACCATCCCATCCATCTCTCCCCCTGTCTAGCTATCTTGCAACCCTCCTGCACTCCCTCCTTCATTTAAACACTTTTGCTGCTGATGTTTGTGTCACCGACTTCAAAATCCGTAAATGGATGACATCACTGCTTTTCCTGTGCTCTGGGGTTGAGGGTGGGGGCACTGAACAACACTCTTGCTGTTAAGAAGATGTCAAGGCTGCACCCTTTACCAAATGTTGTGTCATGGTGATACTCCCCCGTAAACCAATCACAATAAGTATTGGCCAAACACAGCATTCTCTCTGGACTCTTACGTTACTTCCTTTACTACAGTCTGCTGTATTGTTATTGTATGTCTCAAAACCTGGATTTGCTGGCTACGTGAGCTGGATTAAATGTCTGAATTGGAAACTAAATTAAGCACTTTTAGTTTATGTGACACCACAAACCTGTGAGGGAATTTCTCTGTTGTTGTTTTTTATCAAATCAACGAATGCACAGATCCAATTTACTGACACACACCCAACTGTTTACATTCATTTAAGACATAATAATCTGTGTTTATCTGAATACAGGCATTGACATAGTTGCATTTGTATCTGAGCATTTGAGTGCAATAATGGTTAAGTCCTCCTGGGAAGTTTGTATGTATACGTTGACAAGTCACACACCCAATGAAAGGTGTGTTACATTCACTTCTGTTAGAGCAAGATAGCCATATACGTTCTATAATCTCCGAGACATGATTTGAATGCGCCATAATATGCAAAAGAGAACTGGATTTGCTATCAGAGCTGATCTTCAGGAGTGTGTCAGTCAGTGTGAGCACTGACACTGAGTTAGTTTTCCCAACATATTGCGCTTAACACTTTTCCATCTGGTAGCAATTTTTCTGTTATTTGAGCAAACTTTGACAGCTTGACACCTAAAATAGACAATTCTAATTCAATGCTTCAGAATATCTTTTTTTTTTTTGTAAAACAGAAGAATGTAACCATTAACATACAGTTATGATGTATCGCATTAAAAAGCATTTATGAATTATAAGGTATTTATGTGAATGGGTGACATTCTCAAACTTTCACTGTTCATTACTCTCCTTTTGGCATGAGCATTAAAAAAAGAGGTTGAATTGTTAAGATTGATCAGCACTTATGACTGTTTTGATGAATGAGGTGATGAAAATATGAGGTCTGACACGTAGCAGTGGCTGTTGGTTACTGCACATTTTTCAAAACCAAATGAAACCCAATCAGGCCTACTTTTACCAGAAAGTGCCCCTAAGTGAAAGCAATTGCAATATCTCTGCACTAGACTATGAATCGTGTGTGTGTGGTGTGAGTCTGACCTCTTCTAGGACTCTCATGATTGAACAAGATCCCATTCACAGCAAAGAGGTTATAGGCTTCCCTGAAGTTTATAACTATCCAGTATGCATAGAGCTTAGCAGCACCTGCAAGAAAAAAAACAAAACAAAAAGAAAGAGATAGACAGTTGAAATACTGCTTTAAAAAATGTAATAAAAAGACACGATGTTCGTTTGGTTAGTTCGTTTGATTGGTGTCAAACAGAAATTTAACATCCAAAACTGATTTTATATATAAACTGCATATTAAATGCAAGCAATGCATCTGCTTCACTTTTTAATCAAATGTTACGAAAAATAAAATGTCAAAATATGGGAAATAATGAATTTAACCAATATACAGTATTAAATGTACAAATGAAACAACATATTTATTTGGATCTGTATACTATATACATTAATATGAACATATTGAATTTGATTATATGTGACCCTGGACCACAAAACCAGTCCTAATTTGCATATGTATATTTTTGGAAATGGCCAAAAATACATTCCATGGGTCAAATTCATAGATTTTTCTTTTATGCCTAAAACTATTAGAATAACAAGATCATCTTTCATGCCATGAAGGCATCTGGTAAATATTGTACTGTAAATATATATCAAAACTTAATGTTTGATTAATATCATATGAATTACTATGCAGTGCTAAGATTTTAATTTGGATAACTTTAAAGACAATTTTCTCAATATTCAGATTTTTTGGAACCCTCAGATTCCAGATTTACCAAATAAATTGTATCTTGGCCAAATATTGTTCTATCATAAAAAGTATACATCAATTGAAAGCTTATTTATTTATCTTTTATGTGACTGATTACAAATGTAAATTACATTTGTGGTCCATGGTCACATATTTTAAATGGTTAACAACTTCTTTCTTTCAAATGGTAAAGCAAACTGTTTGGAAGGATGGTGACAAAGTATAACAATTCAGAATAATTAACATTTTGTGGTTCCAATAATCCTGTAAACAGAGCTTTTTAATACTTCATATTTTTTGGAGGTATATAAAATATCGTTAAACTGAATGATATTTCATTGAGTGCCCAAAAGAAAGCTTTTTTTTTTTAAATAAAAGCATAAAAATGTAAAGAATCTGCATGTGATTGGATTGATGTTTGTGTGTGTGTGCGTGTGCGTGTGCGTGTGCGTGCGTGCGTGCGTGCGTGCGTGCGTGTGTGTGTGTGCTGACCATAAGGCGATCGTGGGTAAAATGGCGTGGTTTCTTTCTGGGGAATTTCCTGTACTTTCCCATAGAGTTCACTGGTGGAGGCCTGGTAGAAGCGGACGGTGTCAGTTAAACCGCAGGTCTTCACTGCATCTAGCAGCCGAAGGGTTCCAACCCCGTCCACATCTGCTGTGTACTCGGCCAGGTCAAAGGAGATCTGACAAACACAAAGCATTTACGCATTAGACTTAAACGCTCAAATACACAAGTATACAAGTGTAATTACTTAACCCAGTCACATAAGCAAAGCAGCTGCCGGGATAAACATAAATCTAATTTAAGGAAATATGAAAACTGTCAGGTAATAAAACTGTCCAAGCGGAGAGAAGGATTCTTGTCTTTGACAGTTGATATCAAGTGACTTTGTTTGCATAGAACTGCATGCTTTGCAGTGAGTGGAAACAACAAAGAACATCAAAGGGTTTGCTCATGTAAACTGGGTCAAACAATATAATGCTGTATATGAAGGGCTGCTTTCAGTGCGTATGATTTACATTGTACATGTGCCACATTTTAATTTTACAGTGTCTTTCAAAATAAATAATAAAAGCAAAACTGAACATAAACTGAAAATTTGAATCTTGAAGCATTCTCTGAAACGTCTTGACTCAAAGGAACAAACTGTTCACAAATCTGTTCACATAATTACTTCCCTCGTTAAAGTGAAAAGAGAACAAGCACTGATTTCAGGAGAAAATAATAATAGCCTGTTCTTGATACTAATCGATCATATGGAAGGATAATTTTGAACATATTAACCATCTATGACACTTTTATTGTGCTTTTGAAACAAACAAAAAAATTCATTCATATCAAATAGAACAAGGTGAAAACTATCAGATGAGATGAGATTTAGTGTCCAAATCAAATTAAATGATTTGGTGCAATTAAATTTAATTTACAAAAGCTAATTTTATGTACATAGAAAAAGTATTAAAAGCAAGTGTATACGTTAATGTTTCAAATAACCAAAATAATCAAAATAAGATGTAAAATGTTCAATCTTTATTATATCATTTTTTATTGAAATGTATAAAAGGATAAGTGATCATCCTTCACTGGATTATATTTGAAATGTTTAAACACGCCTTGACAAATGGGTAAAACCAAGTGGTTAGACAGATGAAAGAACGGCAAAGAATGCAAATTCTGTGTCGAAAGTCTGTGTAAAATCAAAATTTGCCATTTTTATTTTGTTAGCACACTGTTGTTATTGTAAACAATTCATCCATGCAAGTTAATCTACAAAAAAAAAGTTCATTCTTCAATCACAGTCTGACCATTTGCTTCCATGTTTAGTGGTTGTCAGTTTGATAGCTTCAGCCACTATATTCTTAACCCTGCCCTTCTTGCCGTTAGTTTGCTATAAGGAAAAGATGCGCAAAAAAGAAAGCTCCACCCCTACTCAATATTCCGTTTCAGTTGAAGGTACATCAACGTACTGAAATAAAAGTCTCAGCAACTTCTGGTTCATTCATTCATTGATTCATTTTCCTTCAGCTTAGTCCCTTATTTATCAGGGGTCGCCACAGTGGAACGAAATGCCAACTATTCCGGCATATGTTTTACACAGCGGATGCCCTTCCAGCCGCAACCCAGTACTGGGAAACACCCATACACTCATTCACGGACACACGCACACGCACGCACACACACTACGGCCAATTTAGTTTTTACCCAATTCACCTATAGCGCATGTCTTTGGACTGTGGAGGAAACACACGCCAACACGGGAGAATATTCAAACTCCACATAGAAATGACAACTGGCCCAGCCGGGACTCGAACCAGTGACCTTCTTGCTGTGAGGTGACAGTGCTAACCACTGCGCCACCCTTCTGGTTCATGTGGAGTTTAAATATATTATATATATATATATATATATATATATCCATTCATTCATTTTCTTTTCGGCTTAGTCCCTTTATTAATCTAGGGTCGCCACAGCGGGATGAACCGCTAACTTATCCAGCATATGTTTTATGCAGCGGATGCCCTTCCAGCTGCATCCCATCACTGGGAAACATTCATACACACTCATTCACACACATACACTACGGACAATTTTAGCTTACCCAATTCACCTATACCGCATGTCTTTGGACTGTGGGGGAAACCGGAGCACCCGGAGGAAACCCACGTGAACACGGGGAGAACATGCAAACTCCACACAGAAACGCCAACTGACCCAGCCGAGGCTCGAACCAGCAACCTTCTTGCTGTGAGGCGAACGTGCTACCCACTGCGCCACCGCGTCGCCCATATATATATATATATATATATATATATTATAAAGTATTATAATGTCTCAAAAAAAATCATTTTTGTAAAAGACAAAATATCTTTTGATATGTAAACTAATGTTAAACTAAATAATCATGGTAAAAATGTATGATAGTAATTATTTTGTTTCAGGAAAAAAAGATATGATACTTGACATCCCCTTTTCACTGTTGACCCCTGAACATTTCTCAACATGTCTCCTCTTACGTACAACAAAAGAAAGCCACACAACACGGCTGAAGGTTAATTTGTGTTAACTTTTAGATTAACTACGCCTCTATTATTACAAATAGTTCAGGGTGCTACATCATGCAACTGAATTAGTTTTTTTTTTTGAGCGAGGCGCTTTCTGCTCCAATTTAACGAGTTCAGACACACTCAAACTCCCAAACACAAGCGAGTCGGGGAATCCCTGACTGAAACCGAGATGTTAAAGATATGGAGAGAAAGAAAGACAGACAGACAGGGACTAAGCAGGAGAAAGAGAGAGAAACCAACTAATCTAACCTGTTCCTCAAATTTGACACTTCTCAGAATCGCACCTACACGTTTTTTTTTTCTTTTTTCATCGAGACGAACCCTCGACAACAGGCATGATCTGAATTAGTCCCGAAACACCCGAGTGCGCATCTATAACCACACCTCGGCGAGAAAACAAAAGCCACTGACAGATGATTATCGTGAGATTGAAATGATATTTAAGTGTCTTCGCAATGCAAATTTGCATCACTTTCAAAATAATCCTTATAACGCGGCAGTGGATCAGCTCTGTTGCTGTGTTGCTTGGATGTCTTCCAATAGTGATCACTGCCGTTGCTGGGATAATTAGCTTTAAGTTTTTTGCACTGTGCAAACATGCTCTTAAATGTGAGCCAAAACATTCAATCATACCAGTTAGAACTGCGAGAGACACGTTTCTGTCAGGTACAAGGAGATTTATGTCTTCAGATTGTGCAGAGAGCTTTTCACGGCATCTTGCCATGCCGCAAGCAAGTTTTCATTTCTAAGGCATTGTTTTCTCCAAACAAACAGCCAGGACGCAGATTTCAAATGTCATGAATATGCCAAAATAGCACTATTAGATGAACACCGATACCGTAATTTGCTCTTTGCTAGTAGCAGTAGCCATTGCATTCATGCTAGAGAGCGTCCAAATTGCTCCCTGCATGCATTTACAGACTAAGAAAAGACATGGAAATGACAGGGATTTTGTTGTTTATGTAAGCTAGGCCACATTTTACGTGTTTTCCGATGTAAAATTGTGCTAAGAAAGCAATTTCTTCATGTCTCCACAGAAACATGGAGCATATTCATTTCTATGATACTTTTATTGCGCTTTTGAAAAGATCCTTGTTTTCATATAAAACAATGGCCAATGTATCAAAATCAAAACATTTTATTTTAATGTCCAAATCAAATAAAACTTACAAGAGTACTTTTATAAACTTATGAAGTGTATTCAATTCAAGTGCTTACTTTAATGTTTCAAATGTTTTTCGTTGTGAAAACGAAGTCAAATATGTAAAATATTGTTCCATTGTAAATGGAACTATGTAAATGTTTCAAGTAAATAACTATGTATTAATTATAAAAATTAAACTAAGTTAACTTGAGCTTTTAAGGAAACATGTCTTTTTACTTATTAAAATGTATACATTTAGTGATCATTGATGCAATAGCGTCAAAACTGCAACCTGTGTGCATTTGCAGACTTCTGTGAAAATCTGTGAAAATGACAAGGATTTTGTTGTATAGCCACATTTTATGCATTATCAAAAATGAAAATTGTTAGGCATAATCACTTTTATGACTTTTATTGTGCTTTTGAAACTTTTATTTACATTTTTTATTTTAACTCCCTTTAAGTTTCCCTGTAGTTTTCATATAGAAGAAAATTATGTCCGTCAAAGATGACACATTTCATAATAACATTCTAATCAAATGAAATGTATAAAAGCAATTTTATACATATACAGCAAGTACATGCAAGTGTCTACTTTAATGATTCAAACAACTTTGGTAAAAACCAAAAGTCAAAATATGGGTGAAATGACATAAGCATAACAGGTATATTTATGTAAAAATGAAACAACATAGACTGTAATAATATCCGTTAAGTAGGTTCTGTATTTTGTGGTTCATCATTCTTTTTATTTATTTATTTATGGTTATGAATTGCATTACGGGACCTTTATCTTTGCTCTGTTGACTTTTGAGGTTTAAAATTCAATTGTACAAAGTGACTTTTCATTGACATTTTAGTAGTTTGAAACAACATATTGTAAAAAGAAATATTACACACACAATTAAGTCAGTAAAATAACAGAAAAGTACTGGCAGTTTATTACTAGGCTTTTGTAGTGTAATTTACAAAACCAACTTAGGCAGTATATCACTTCAAACTATTAAAAATGTCAACAGATGTCACTTTTTCCAAACATCAAAAGTGGTTGGAGGAAAGATCACGGTCCCATAATGCAATTCAAAAGCATAAATAAATGGAAAGAAATGTATTTACTCTGTCCTGTACTTATTAAAGCCTAAAATAAATGACCACTGATTCAAGAGTGTCCCTGCATGCGCAGCAGACAACTGTAGGCTAAGAAAACACATAAAAATGACCAAAATGTTGTCATTTATGCAAACATGTCTTTTCATTCTACACATTATCTGAAGTGGGAATTGTGCTGCGAAAGCGTTTTTTTTGTGTCTCCAAATCATCTTGGACCAGTCGTTGGGGCAGGATTTATATCTGATGTGGGGAAAGTCCCCACGGCCCTGGGGCGACTCGCACACAAGCGAACACCATTTTCTCTTTTGGCTCTTCATAGATGTCGATACTACTCCTACACTCCTCACGGCTTCGGCACGTCAGGGTTGGAATTCATCAGCTAATTAAATGTATGCTTGAGATGACACCAACTTCCCTCGCTCAAGCAGACACGCTCAGCTCATCACTCACTCGCGCCCTCAAACATAAACACACATGTAAACATGGCAACAGGCTGGCTCATTATGGGCTGCGGTTGGGTTTGCCCCGGGCTAGAGTTGTCTGAAGCAATCGAATATGAGCTTGTGTGTCTTTGTGTGTGTGAGAGCTGAAGGAGGGAGAAACCATGACTGCGAATAATTAGGGAATCATTTAGCCTGTTACAGATGTCCTTAAACTGTCTCCATCCTTGTAAAAACAAATATCTATTTTTACCACATCTTACGTCTACAGAAGACAGCGTTCCTTAGGCTTTTTCAGGCTCGCATAGCTCAACAGCTGCATCAAGTACAGCCTTTGGTCGGACCAAACTAAGGGTTTTCATTTTATCATTGGGACTAATAAAAAAAACAAAAACTATATATAACCATAAAATAGTTATGTAATAGTTAAGTTGGCTGAAAACCAAGAAATCATACAAATGCTTAACTTAAATCATAGCTTCATGTAATAATTCTTAACTGCAATAATTTGTAAAAATGTAATAAATAAAATATTGTAAATTGATATTTATCACTCTTTAATGTTCATTTGTTAATGTTTGTGCCTGGCAAATAAAATAAAATAAAAAACAATTTAGAAATGTATTTTATTTACTTTACATTTTCTTATTTTAAATTTTTTACTAATTATTCTTATTTAATGTTCTAATAATAATAATAATAATAATAATAATAATAATAAAATCTCTCAGTTTCCTGCTATATCATCCATCTATTAGTATTCCATCTAATTGTATTCATTCAGCCAGAAGACCATCAGTGAGGTCAGACATGGAGATCAGCCATTCAATCTTTCTACTAACACTTCTGAATTGACCAATGAACTTTATTCCCCATGACCTGTCCACACACTCCTCATCATGCCATTTATTAGCATGAGAACAGCCCAGACACACACAAGTTTCAGCTCAATTCCTGACAGTTGACAGTTAACCTTGTGCTGACAGCAACCAACAACTACCACATGCGAATGTCTTTACACACACACACACACACACACACACACGCGCGCGCGTCTCATCGCAGCTGACAGACGCTGTCATTTAAAAGCTTGAAAGAATGAGGTGAGCTATTGTGTGTGCTTATTTGGACGTCAAGAAACCTACATACATACAAAACAAGTGTCGAAAAATTGACAGTACACAAACTGATCTGCCAAGATCTGCATCGCCGAGCATCCAACACAGTTTTGTTGTGCGCACAATTGTCAAACTAACACAAAAATAGTGCATTATTAAGTATGAGTGCTTGTTTACTTTGAGAGATGATGATAAATGCTTTCAGGCTATAAATAGCTGTAATTACTCTGGAGTCTAGTATGCCTTTCTGCAGACTATGTTCATTACCATTTTCATTTTTCTAATAAATCTCTTTGTTTTTTTAAGCACTGCATTGTAATTAATTCCAATTTATACACAGTAGAGGTAAAGTTTATATAGTTGGACAATAAAATGTAATTAAATTAAATTTTTCTTTAAATGTTTTTTAAAATAAAAAATAATAATTAAAAAATTTTTTTTGTAAAAATCACAATTTATTTTGCAAGTAGCTTTGTAATAAAAAGTCACACTCCTTTGATGTGAAAAATAACTAAAAGCACATTTAAGTTTTAAACTAACTTATTGACTATTTATTTAGAAAATATCTGTAGAATAAGCTATAAAATAAAATAAAAATGGGATCTTAATCTTGCTTATTTGTCAATTGTGAAAAAAATGTAAGTTATTTATTGCAATTATTTAAATTCATCAGACAACTGAATAACAATTTATTTTTTGACAAATATGTATAAAAAAATACATTTACATTTTTTACACTATTTTATGATGATTTATTTGCCAAGTAGCTATAAAATTAACTAGGTATTTCCACAAAGGCTATACAACCCAGCTTCCTTTCATTCATTTGCCTCATCATGTGATTTTTTTTTTAATAAAAACATTTTACTTTACATACACTGACTGCTTGCTTGCTTTTTTTAATTGACTAATTTTTCAGTAGTGTGACCTATGAAATATCATCAGGGCATCACATGGCCTGACTGAGTACAAAAAAACAAATCTTATTGTTGAGCCCTGCATTTATATCTCAAACTTAAAGAGCACAGATCTAAAGGTCACGCAGACAAGTGGCACCGCCAGCCTGGATTACAGAGAGAGCAATGATTTGCACAGCTTAAAAAGCCCCCAGCAAGATTTCTGGACAGATAAGAATGCATAACGTGGTGATTTTCACATTTTTCCAATAAACGTTGTCTATAAAGGCTTAATAGCCTTTCTCCATATGACGTGATAACCACTTTCGAATTCAAGCTCTTCTCTTGCATCCTACTTTACTGTACATTCATCATCATCTTAAATGTCATTAATCATTTTTAGAGTTTACTTTGGAATCGAACATCACGATACTAATCTTCAGCTGAATATTTCCTGATCCTAGTCTTCCAGCCACTCGAGCCAACATCTCTGCTAATGCTATGATCCCAACCATCGGCCTGTATTTTCATCATTCCTTGCTTCTGTTCAACATCATGCGCCAATGTCATTACCTGATGTAATGGCGATGATAATAAACATCAATAATAACAATAATCATAGTAATCAAACGCAAGTTGCGTCTCTTGACAAAAGCGAGTTGTTCCAGGGCAGGGCATGAGACAGGAATGTGTGCGTTTACAGCACACAAAGGAAGAATTGTTCATCGCAATACCTGCTTTTATTCTGTAAACGGCTATTTTTTACCTCTCAATCAAACTCTGAGTGCGTGAGCTCAGTTCACTGAGACTGGCATATTTTTCAGACGTACCACACACTGTCAGTCACATTCTTTTCCAACTTTTAAATGCGCCTGGTGTTGAAAAGTCAAGCCATTTTAACCTATTTTCCTGAACTGAATATTCCCACAATTATGATCTTCATATTGTTTACTTGGCTTATTGTGAGGCTAGAGACTGAAAAAGAGTTTTTTTGTTATTTGACAGGTTTAATACTGTTTTAAAGCTTTGGATTAATACAGTCACTGCTTGATATGGTTTATGTTGCCACTTGCCATAGATGGCACATTTGTAGGGTCATTTCTTTTCAAAATGAGTGACTCATACCTAGATATGAGCTTCAAAACTAGCTATGTGATGTATAATAATGCATTAGTCTATTGCATGCTGACCAGCACAATATGCAGGCATACACAATATTATAATGTTATTATTATAATTGAGTATTATAGATGTGTTTTGTATTTTTTTTCATGGCTGCTGTTTAATGCCAATACAATATACAAAACATGTTTAGAGAGATATTCATTAACAGAAAGAAATAATGCATAAACAAATTAAGCAATTCGATTTAAAAAAATACATAAATATAAAACACACAAACTTTTATATCTAAAAAATTTTACAAATCGAGCAAAACATGTGGATAGGTGCCAATTGCAGCTATTTGTATAGCACAATTTTTATTATATAATATAATACATAGTATACTGAATTAATAGTTTCATATAGAATTATTATTCCAAACAATATTTAAAAACTAATGAATTAATGAATAAATGAAAAAAGTAATGAACCCATTTAAAAATAAATACAGAATTTTGTGGAACATAGTCACACAAAATTTGCCATCAAAAATGTATATTCCAAATCTAATTTAATTAAAATCAAGAAAATAAAACATGCCCAAAATATGTGGATAGGTGCCAATCACAAGTATTAGTATAGCGCAAATGTTGTTATTATATAATATAACACATATTATTAAATTATATTAAAATGTATAGTTTTATAAAGTATTATTAGTTCCAAAAGATATTTAATAACTATATTCAATTCAATTCAATTCATCTTTATTTCTATAGCGCTTTTACAATGTAGATTGTGTCAAAGCAGCTTCACATAGAAGATTATAGTGAATTGGAATGGTGTCCGTTCAGTTTTTAGATTAATGATTAATTTAATGAGGGGCAAACAGAGAAAAGAAAACACCTTACATGTCATGTTTGAACATGTAGGTTATACATGTTAACCACACAAGCAGATATGTTTAAAATGCATCTGTTTTCCCACTCGTCAATGACTGACAGAGATGTCAGAACGGCAGAGATGATTATCTCTCATAATTAATCACCAGTTTCACTGCTGCTGTCATTTCGATCAATCAAAATCATGCTTTCGCCGTGACCCAACACCACGAAATAAAGGCCTGTTTGTTGCCGATGACGTCAGTCGTTGCAGGTGACAAGAGTGGAATGATTTACACAAGCAATTAATTGTGTCTGTGTGAAAGCCAAAGTGTTGGAGTCCTCTAGATACCTAATTAGCTAACAAGGAAACTTGGGCTCAGTGTTACACAAGGTCTCCTGCATTGCAACCGCGAGCTTATTAAAAAATACTGTCGTCAATAGCGGAAAGAAAAGTCAACTTATCTTTCAGCATCTCATTCTTTCCTGCATTCTCTTCAGTCTACAAACATGCATGAAATGTTAAAACAACTCTTACATTCAACAACAAACATATTCGCAAGTGAACAGAAAACATGAGCCTCGCTGCAATGTTACAGTCCAACACCTGCATATTAGCCACTAATCCATACGCACACATGCAAAAAGCTTATGTCAATCACACCGACATAACATTGTGAGCAAGAAGTCTCTGCCTGTGTTTTTTTTGTTAAAGTGATAGTTCACCCAAAAAGGAAAACTTACTTACTATTTACTCCCCCTTATCGTTGTTTATTTTTTATCCGTTTATTAAACTTTTACAAAAATAGCAGGATAAATGTAATGTAAAATTGAAACAAATATTGTTCCCAATCCCTCCCCCATAAACAAAATAAATTACAATTACACAAATAAATAAATAAACAAATAAATAAAATGATATATTTCAGTGTCAGTTGTGTATAGAATACATGTTGGATCGTTAAAATTGAGAAATAACCCATTTTAAAAAAAAAGTACATCAACAAGCAAAAATTCTAAACATACAATCCACAGATACTTATACAATACACTCACTTATATTCAACCTGCAATTGAAAACCCCTAAGGATTAAATTGACAGTCTGTAATAGAAGCACTCACATACTTTTAAATGGATCCCATGCATCAGACAAAATGCTAGAATTGCCATTTATTGCAAATCAAATTTTTTCACCTGGTTCTAAACTTTTATGAGTATCTTTTTCTCTCTCTGATGAACAAAAAAATAAAAGATACTGTGAACAGCATCTGAAACCGGAAGTAGTCATTGACATCTATAACATGAAAAAAGATACTATGGAAGTAAGAGGTTACTGTTTTCCAACATTCTTCAAAATATTTTCTTTTGTGTTCATCAGAAGAAAACAAAAAACTCAAACAGGTTTAGAACAAGCTGAGAGTCAGCTTGAGAATTTTCATTTTTGGGTGAACTATCCCTTTAACACAAAAAAACACTCTCAGGCCCTGTTTACACCTGCCTTAAAATGTATTTGGGTTGATCGGATCACGAGGGAGACACATTCCTGTTTACACCTGGTGTTTTAATCCGTCTCTTTTATCCACTTTCAACCTCTTTCCTGATTTCTTTAACATATGGGTCTATAAGTGGGTGTAGGTACGGGCTTTATCTAGTTTCTCAATCTAATATTGTGAAATAAGTTCACAAAATCTACATACGGTATGAATACAAAAGGAGACCACTGAAAACAATAAAGGATAGCAGCAGCTTTTGTTCCAGCTCTGATCACAACAAAACTAGGTTTGTGTTTGAATCATTACGCTTTTTACATTATTCTGCTTTCAAACCTAACTTAGCTTTTTGCGATAGTAAAAGTTCAGTTGGCATCTGGTTTGTGCACTTTGATAACCTCTCTAAGAATTAGAATAGTAGATGAGTAGGTGGTCTTTTATGGCAGTTTGAATGCATTCGCCCACATGAGCATTTACACTATGAGAGCAAACCAGTCAAATGAGTTCTGGATGGCCCTGTTTACACCTGTTATTAAGATGCATTTTGGTCGATCGGATCACAAGTAAAAAATGGAGAGACATTACTCTCCATGCCTGGCATTTAAATCGGTTTCTTTTGTTCACCTTTGATCACTTTCTGAAAAAAAACTACATAAATGTTGACATAGAAATCTATTACATATATTTTATGCGAGAGTAATTTAAGAAAAATATGTCATTTATTTCCTTTAGGTCAGATGAATTTCTGCATTTATACCTTAAACATAGATTACTGACTCCATTTAAAGGGATAGTTCACCCAAAAATGAAAATTTACTCACTATTTACCTCAAGTTTCAAACCTTTATGAGTTTCTTTTTTCTGTTGAACACAATTTTTTTTTTAAGAATGTTCGTAACCAGTAGAAATCAACTTCCATAGTAAACAAATACTATGGAAGTCAGTGGCTACAGGTTTCCAGCTTTCTTCAAAAAAAAAAAAAAAATTAGGTTAAAAAAAAGAAACACAAACAAGTTTGTGACAAAGTGAAGGGTTAGTGAATGATGACAGAATTTTAAGTTTTGGGTGAATTATGTCTTTAAATTATTTAATAAATATTTAATGACATCAAAAGTACTCAAATTGAGTGTCTTCAGGAATAAAATCACTAATTTTATGCAGGGGATCAAGAGCAAATATGTGAAACTCATTTGAATGACTAAAATTGTATCTTCATGTTGCTTTGCAATGATCATTCATTTGAATTCAATTGAGCAATGATATCATGCATTAAATTAAACGCTCACAAACTTATTTTATATCTAAGAAACACACCAGTTTATGGGCACTGCATGAGAGATTTAGGCAGCCTAATTATTTATAATTTAGGTATTTACAACTGTATACATTTTTGAGTATATGAGCAGCAGCTTTCATTTCTGTTCAAACATTGTGCACTATAAAATCACGACTGGGAATAAAACTTTTTTTTAACCTTCAAACCAAGTTTAAGATTATTAACAGCAAAGTTGAAATCTCTTCAACAACTGTAATGTTTAATGATGAGGTCAGTAGGCAGGGAGTAAGTGTGGTTGTTCTAACATATTCCACCCAATTATTGTCTACACTCGAAAGCAATGCTATTAAACGTGTTTAGGAGAACATCAATTTATAGATTGTTTTTTTTTTTCTTTAAACAAATCTGTGTGTGTGTTTGGCTCTCTCAATCTCAGCCTGAAAAGAGCCACTTCAACTCTGTCTATCATGTGATCTAAGTTTAATGTTGTCGAATGTGACTAATTGTAGTGTGCAATCCCGCAAGGCAGCCCCATTTGTGGTTATTTGATAATAACCGCAAGATTGAAAGTTGTACAAACATCAACATGTAAAGTACACCATTCTTTTTGTAGTGAAGCCGTATAGTCATACGCTGACATTCAGCTGCTTTTCTTTAACCGGTCCTGTCATCATCAAACAACATGCTAAAGACAAAGTCCTGGCATGACTGAACAGTTCGTTTTTGTATGGAAATATCCTTTATCTTTCCATTGTTTGCGCACACACAGAGCTCCCAAAGCTGGTATATCCCACTTGAATTATTTAGTGCTTTTTTATTGTTATCCTCTTGCATTTTTTGTTGTTATGCATTTCCAACAGGTGCTGCCCTGCATGTTTTCCATGTTAATACTATAGATATGATGAATTAATTATCATTAGGATTAAGAGTATTATTCAGACACTTAAAAAAAACAATGACATTTTAACCACCTATTTCTGTCATTAGTATCACTTCTTTAGAAGAGAAAAAACTATTGTTAAAAAGTTTGGGATCACAGTTTTTACGCTTTTCAAAGTCACTTTAGGCTCACTAGGCTGAAATTCTTTGATTAAAAATGTAATTTAGTATTTATTTTTTAATTGTAATATATTTTAAAATGTAAAATTTATTAGTGATAAAAATAATGTAGTTGAATAAACATACATTTTTATGTATTAAAAAATCAAAAATCTTATTGAATCCAAAATTTTAAATAGTAGTGTGCTTGTCCGATAAATATTATGACTTTATGTTTTGCTTAATATGTAATTTTATACACACACACACACACAGACACACACGCACGCGCGCACGCACACACGCGCACTTTTTACATTTGTAATGTGTATATAAAAAAGCTTAAGGATTATATCTATTATATTTGTAATAATCAATTACAATCAATTTTGTTAGATTATAATTAAAGAATTGTTTTTTCTGAATAAATATGTTTATTAGCAAAAAAAATCATGTTAGCACACAAACTAATATTTACAGATATTTTATCAACCATAATATCAACTTTTAAATTTAAGAATAATTTATTAGTAAATATTGAAATTAACATAACTAGAAATAATAAAAAATGTTAGATATTTGTTCATTGCTAGCTCTCATTAAGTATTTAGTTAACTAATGCTAATAAATTAAACTTTATTTATTTCTCACCAAATTAATAATATTAATCGGTCATAACAGAAGGGAAAAATAAAAAAAAATCAGGCCGTGCAACATTAAACCTGAAGACCCCATGACTTTATTTTAACACGATCGCAGTTCATTACAGTCTTCACGCCTGTCGTCCTTCTGTCATTTATCCTTTAGATTTATTTGGAGAACTCAAACAAGCCTTTAAATGCTCACAGACAAAGAGAGAATGTGGATGGAGGGGGGAAAAAAGCACATCACTTTCTTCCTCAAACATTCCTGTAAGCAAGAACGAATAACCTACTAAAAACCGCCAAGCGCTGCTCTCAAACAAAACAGCACTTTGCTGACCCCTGTGTGTAAAAACGGGAAACCGAGCGTGTGTGTGCATGAGTTTTCTCTGCCACTCTTCCTGCCATATCCAAACAAAGTGTGGTGAGTAAAAAATGTAAACTACAATCAGAGAGTAGCAGTGATCTACCACTTTATTACTACGGGCACTGATTGAAACGCCAATCTTTAATGAACACTAGCGGCTAACGCACACACTTTCGAGTTCACAAGCCTAAACTGATGGTATAATTAAATCAAGCTTGTTTATTTTTTCACATAGCAATCTTGATTGCGGCTGTCGTGGTATGACAGCAGTCTTTAAATATGAAGTCCCATGTCTGTGCTTAAAAGTATTGTACTTTTTATTCTCTGCACTAAAGCTCGATTGTGATGTTGAGCATCCTGTTGTTTTCTGTCATCACAGCAGATGATCATCCTAATGGGACACCCAGAACACCTCACTTACGGTATAATGGATGTTTGTCTGTTGGTCAGTGAGTTTCCACCTGAATTATTTAGTTCCATATTATGGCAGCTGCTGTATTTAACTGTACGTGTTCAGCGAGAGCCTGCAGGTGCTTTTCTGGATCTTTCCATCCTACTGACTTACAAAACCAACCATTGAGGCTCATGAATCATTTTAAACAAACACTGGCTCCGATATTTTAAAGTATCTTTTAAAAGTGACAAAACTGAATCGCACTTATTTGAAAGAAAAAGAGCACTTTTTGGGCTAAATGTTTCACAAATGTTGAAAAAAAAGAAAAGAAAAAGTTTATTAGCATTTTATTAGAAAAAAGGGATAATTTGTTGATAGATTTTGACTTGTTCTGTGTTTTGTACCATACACGGTGACTTTCAGACAATTTTAATTTGGACTTGAGTGTCCAAATGTTTTTGAGACCATAATTTATCAAATATAAGGGGTAAATAATTGTGATTTAGTGTAAAAAAAAATTCTCAAACATTGTAGTTTTTATTAATAGTATGAAAAAGTTAGATTTTTATATATATATTAAAAGTAAATATCTACATACAGATTTTTATCATTTTATTAGTTTTTATTTTATGTCTATAGTTTTTACTGACTTTGATTTTAGTTTTCATTATTTTAAAACAACAAGAATTAAGTTCTTGATGATTGGTTATCATTATTTATCATCGCCTGTTGGTTACAATCCGAATCAAATCCCAACTGAACTCTTGACTTTCTAACTAGAAGTTTTTATTTCATATCCTGTTCCGCTTGGAAAAAGGCCACATTACCAAAGACAAATGCTTTGCGGAAGAAGTGTCATGTTTTACAAGGAATACATTCACCCAAAAAAATGACAATTCAGTCATCATATTCACACTCTCATGTCATACCACAACCACATGACTTTATTTGTCTGTGAAAAAGAATGAGTAAATGATGACAAAACTTATTTATTTCTTTTGGATTTACAAACCCTTTAATTCCTGGTCATATGATTATTCCAAAGAACTTGTTTTCTTTGTGTGGTTGAAATGTTTAACACTACAATAAAAACATGACACTGCAGTTTCTCTCTTATACCCAGTTAAATACATTCAGTTGTTTTTTTTCTGTGACTGAACATCAGAGCATCATGAATAGCCGAAGGAAACTAAGTCAATATTAATGTCTCGTACACATCCCTCAATATTATCTTGTCTCATTCTGCTTTTGATCTTATTCTTATTCCGTCATCTTCCTCTCTCTCTCTCTCTTTCTCTCTCTCTCTTCCTCGCCCTCACTTTAACTGCCGTTTGTGCTTGTTTCCCATAAATTACCCTGTGGAGCACCCACACAGAAGTTCACATACACACACACACACACCCCATCCGATGGCCAACTCGCTGACTAACATCCCCCTGACCTCATCCCAGATGACTAGACATTAGGGGTGTGGGTAAAGGAACAGAGAGTGAAAGAAAGTCTTCTGTATTTGGTTAAGACTTTTTTTTCTCTCCCTTTCCAAAGTATTACTTGGACAGGGTCATTTGTTCACCTCACAGACACTGAGAAAGAAACCAAAGTCATTATGAAAGCGTTTGCATGTGTGTGGGTCTGTCCAGAAGGAGAGGTTGAGAGCTGATAGACAAAGAGGATCTGTGTGATTGAGAAATAGAGGGAAAGCTAGAGTTCAGTGAAAACGAGAGTTTTTTTTTTTTACCTTGACGTGGCTCTGTGCTCCGAGGTTGTATATTTCTGTGGGTTTGACTTCATTGATGATCTTCACCAAGCACGTGCTGTCGGTCAAGTCTCCATAGTGCAACTTCATGTCTATGAGAATGAATTTGATCTTCTTTTAATATCACAATGAGCAGCCTGATATAGCTGGAAACATTCTAAAGAGTTTTGTCCTCCCCAACTGCTCAAGTTTAAAGAGATAGCACACAGAAAAATGAAAATTCTGTCATTGTTTACTCACCTTTTGCTTCAAAATGTTATGAGTTTCTTTCTTAACAATAAAGAAGATATTTTGAAGAAAACTGTAAACCTGTAACTATTGGCTTCCATATTAATTCCTACAATGAAAGTCAATAGTTACAGGTTTTTAGTTTTCTTCAAAATATCTTTTTTTGTGTTCAACATAAGAAAAAACTCATAAATGTTTGGAACCACTTGAAATGGTGAGAAAATGTTCATTTTAGGGAGAACTATGCCTTTAAAGATTGTCACCTAAAGCGAAAGCTATCAGACCCAACACAAAAGATCATAACTATGTCGGAAATTTTCATAAATGTTCATAATTTTTTTGCTGAGGATTTTAAATACATAGCTGCCCATCACCGGATCAACTGGAGAGAAAAGAAGGTCTGTCTCTGGATTTTTGTGCCAAAAAAACCCAAGAAAAGAGATTGTATTCTATTTAAATTCAGCTTTTTAGTTCTCTTTCAAAACCAGATACAGACTGAAGACCTATTTGGATGGCAACTGATTTACATAGGAACTAATCAGTGACATTATTTAACTCTCATGTCAGTGTTTTTTTTCTCCTAATATCCAGGAGAAAATGCTTGGTCAAGCTTAGAATCCCCATAGTCAGTCATTTAATTCCAGCCCAAATCATCTGGATGAATTGGGCCCAATATAATTTTAACAGTGTTAATACACTAAGTAACAAAGAAAGCTTGTTTCAGAAACTGACTAAACTAAACTGTCTGTAGGGTAGGTGTGTGCAGAATTGATAATTTTGACAATGTACTTGTTTTAACAATGTGTGATCTGACATTATTGAGTCACTCACTTTTTTTTAAACAAAAACTCACTTTGCAAACATTTACTCGAAGTAAATTCTACATTTTGCCTTTGAAGGGCAAGATCATTGTCTGCCATTTTATCTTTAGCAAACTACAGTAATTTTGAGGAGTGATTTCTGTCATAAATCACCTTAGTCACTCCCACTCTTGTTTGTACAGAATGAGATTACACACTCAAAGCAAGAGTGACGGCCATATTTAGCTGCATTGCAAATGAGTCATTCCTATAAGAATAAAAACAGGGAAAAAAACTCTTTGTCTCCCACCCCCGATTAACTGCAGTCCAAATGCACGAGTTTTATCACAGAGGAGCCGTGCCAATTTTTTTTTTCTCTGATGTATCCCAAAAGTAACAATTACCATCCAAATAGGGCTTAAGAATGTTTAGACTGTAACCATAAAGGAAAATGCCTTATGAAAATCAATTAAAAATACTGAATAAACAACTTACGATCCTTAGTGGCTCCAATGCCTAGTGATATTTTACACAGATTAGAAAACACTCATGCATGTTTTACAAATGTAATAAACAGGATTATTAATATAGACATGTGTATTGATGTGTAACTCACTTCCTTCTGTGTGCGTTTGAGGGTTATGATAGAGGTGCTCGATCCGACCCGTGTTAAAAGAACTGGACCTGCGGAGGATACCATGAACCTGTCCAAAACACCAAAGACACTCAATCTCAGCAAACTGCACTTTTTCAAACAGACTTTAAACACGCTACTGTTGAAAAGGTTAGAGCGTTAGAATGTAATATTGAACAAGGATGCATTTAATTGCTCACAAGTGATTTTAAAGACATTTAAAATGTTACAAATTATTTCAAATTAATGCTGTTCTTTTTTTATCTTTTTTTCATTGACGAAAAAAAACAATAATAATAAAAAAAAATCACACACAAAATAAGTTGAAATTCCTTTGTTTTTCTAAAACTTGTATTATAAGGGACAAAATGTACAGGGCACCTTTAAATGAAATGCATCCAATTTAATTTTGAATCTTATGAAAATTGGACTAAACAGACAGCGAGACAGATTTGCATTAGATAAAAGTGGGAAAGCTTTCGGACTTGTGTTGATTTACCCACCTCATAACCTTTAGCCAGCAGCAACTCTGCCAGGTAGGACCCATCCTGAAACCACATAGAGGGAGAATTATATTTCGGCTTTTGAGAAACACACAAACACACACATTTACGGCAAGCATTACCCAAGAGAGTATGCAACACAATGACCATTTCTTTCTGAATTTCATGAGCCAGACCACAGCGAAAACACGCCTACATTACACAAATACGCTTTTTTGCACACGTACACAGTCATTCATGTTGAGATTCACCCTCATGTCATTCCATAGCTGGGTGATGCATTTTATTTTACAGTACATGTACTTAACGTGCACTTGCCCAAAAAAGTAATAGTCCTACCTTATATTAGGTGGCCTTAACTGCCATGTACTTGCATCAAAAAATAATACATTGTACTTACTGTGTTCAAAATGTATTGCAGAACACTTCTGGTGCTCTTGAGGTGGGATATTACAAATGCAATTACAGACATTAATTACAGATGTAATTACATGCATGTATTTAATCAATCATAAGTCCAATGTAACAACATGTATTTATACAATAAGTATATTGTAACAAATGATTAATTTCAGTGCAAGTACATATTAGTTAAGGCCACCTAACGTAAAGTGAGACCAAAACAAACTCATACAGGTTTGAAATGAAACAACAGTGAGTATATGATCACAGAATTGCCATTTTAGGGCGAACTTTCCTTTTAACGGCAAAAAATCTTCTCACCAAATTGAGCTCCATACATAGTCTACAAAGAATGCAAGAAAAACAGTCGGCCAGTAAAGTGTGATGTAGCCTACAGGCTACATCACACACCGAAAGCCAGTGTAAACTGAAGCAGTACTAGTATTGATGTTTATTGCCATACTAGTTTAATCTGTTACATGACAGTTACATGGCAGATAACATATTAAACAACATAATTTCACAAATAGAACAAAACAAAACAAAAATTGTTCGACAAAGATCAAATGATAAAGAACTAAATATATTCAACATTATAAAAGATTTTTTACAAACAATTTCAACAGAGACAACTGTAGAGACAATATCAATAGAATTTGTAAATGTTATATTTTCTGGGTCCATAAACACATCTTTAAAAGTTTAAATCTTTATAATAATTGGGCAATGTTTTACAGACAAGCTACTGCCACAATACAGACATTTTGTGCTTCTTGATCAGACAACTTCATTGAAAATATACTATATACATAAATAACACCTTTATGAAACTATATTGTATAACTGTGCAGATTAACTTTGTGTATGCTTGACAGCTGTACTGTCCACCCTATTCACAACACCTTAACCTTTTCTGATTTTGATAGTAATGTAATAACATGCACCTTTTGTAAAGTTGTTTTAGAACAATAATTATTATGAAAAGCGCCATTCAAATAAAATTGTATTCAACTGAATCCTTTACCCTTTAACAAATGTTAATGAGTCAATATGACTCCAATATGAACCTGATGCTTTAAATAAACAACTAATTCATGATTCTTGATTTAAAATGACAACAAACCTACTGAATTCTCCAAGTGAATCATAAACACACACAAAAGAGAATTGACCAATCAAGGCCATCGTATCAGTTAGTAAAATACTGACAGCTCAGTTCAAGCCACCAAATCCACCTGACTGCCAAAACACCATCCCATTTGTAGCCTAAAGACACATTTTAAGCTAAAACGTAAACAACCTTTGAGGCCTCTTTCATTCTTATTCTCGTCTCCTCGTTCTCCCATTTTTCCCCTTTCATACTTCCCGACCGCACATTCTAGAACGTTGGAACATTCCGCCCCGGCCATGGCATTCCGCCCCCTACTTCCTGCTGGGGTGATATAGGCAAAGTCCCAAAGACCTTTGGGAAAAAATGAGAAGCTGCAGCAGCCGTGTGTGTGTGTGTGTGTGTGTGTGTGTGTGTGTGTGTGTGT
>CAIGQV010018299.1:6085665-6099887 GCA_903798115.1 Danio jaintianensis | reverse complement strand
ATATATACATGTCTGGGAGTACCAAGTCAGTAATAGGGATTCACCCAAAAATAATCATTATTATTATTATCATTATCATATTATCAAGTTATCATTTACTCACCTTTCACTTGTTCAAAACCTATTTTACTTTCTTTCTTTGTTGAACACAAAAAAAGATATTTTGAAGAAATGCTGGTTGCTGGGAACCCACTGACTTATAATAATAATTTCCAATAATATTTTTTTTCCCCAAACTATGGAAGTCAATGGATCCCGGCAACCAGCTTTCTTCAAAATATCTTCTTCTGTGTTGAACAGAAGAAAGAAACTCATAAAGGTTTAAATCCGAATGAGGGGTGAGGAGGTGATTTTCAGATTTACGTGAACCATCCCTTTAACACAGTGAAAAGGTCAGCACTCCCACACATTAATAGATAGAATTCAATGAAAGTGACAATCATATCCGTAGTACCGCTTAAAAAAGATTACATATTAATCAGCAATTACACAATAGGAATGTTGTGCAAGAGGCTGGCGGTAACGCAAGATCAGTTGTCAGTTATTTTTGTCTTCATATAATGTCAGGAAATGACGTGTGAAATGAAACCACCTTAAAATATTGTTTGTAGTGTTAACAGAAATAACGGCTGTACTTTATTTAACAGCATGCATGTTTAACGTGTAGTTTCTGTGTAGTTATCTAAAAGGTACTGGGTTATAGAAGTTAACTACATGGGCTAAGATAAGTTCAGGGGAAGGTTTAGATACGTTAGTACTAAGTTATTACCAATTAATTACATAATAAAGGTAGTCAGTATACACTCGAAACTGGGATGTAAAATAAAATACCGAAATAACTATATGTACAGTAAATATTGGATTTTAGCTCAAATTATAGGTGTCATGGATACCAAAAAATGCAATAGAGTCTTGCACTCAGTCTGCGTATATATGCGCAGGATAAAACCGCCTCATAAAAGTCTGTCATCAATTCCCTCGCGTTTTATTAAGGGCTGACAGCTTCAGTTAATATTAAAGATATCTTTTTAAACTCGAATGAGACTGTACAGTGAACGAATTTGACATTCTGCATCATATATCATTTTGTTTTACATACAATAACAAAGCGATTCAGAGCAACGTATGACCGACTGAATGGTTAATTTTTGGACCAAATACACGTCTTTGCTACCGTGTCGGAAATGTTGAGACAATACTTCACGTTACCTGACCGGTTATGCCTGTAATGATAGCCACTTTCCTCTTCTTCTTGCTGTCTCCGTTCATATCGCCACTGGTCGTCGTTGCTGTACACTGAGCCATTCTCTGGAGCAGGTTTCTGGTCGGACAGTGTGTGTGTGTGTGTGTGTGTGTGTGTATGGTTTGGTTCCGCTGTGCGCGTTCGTTTATCAACTACGGATGCAAACACATCCGAAACTCCAGCTGCTGGAGCGACACATCAGAAACCTGCAGCCGGCAGCCAATCACAGAGCAGAGCGCCAGTGACGTGTGCACCACAGAATGAAGAGGAGAGGAATCATGTTGGCTGATGGTGAAGATGCGTCACAGCGCCCGCTTAAGGATGAAATGTGCAGGAGGAATTGGACACTATTTTTTACTTTCTGTCCTAAATTTCATTTACAAAATAAATAATTAAATAAATAAACAAAATAAAAATATTTTTATTATTAATGATAATAATAATGCCAAAAATGTTTCATAATAATTAATTTAAAAATACATTTAAGTAGATATTTTTAATTAGATTTGATTTTACATAACTATTAACTACATGAATTATATTTAATTATACTTTTATAATAACAAAATATTGCAAACAAATGATCATATAATTAATATATAACTGTTAAATATTATTTATTACTGTTGTTAAACGTTTGTGTATTATTATTACATAGAAAATATGTATTCATATAATTTTTTTACTTAAATGTAAACTATTTTAATGACATTATTATTATTATTAAAACCATTTAACATGTATAATAAATACAATAATCAATATGAGAAATTAAATACACTATACAGTCATTTGGGCGACATGGTGGCGCAGTGGTCAGTTGGCCATCAATAATTCAGGGTCAGTTGGCATTTCTGTGTGGAGTTTGCTTGTGTTTCCTCCAGGTGCTCCGGTTTCCCCCACAGTCCAAAGACATGTGCTGTAGGTGAATTGGGTACACTAAATTGTCCGTAGTGTATGTGTGTATGTCTTGGTCCTCCAGGTTGGGGGTTGAGAGTTGGGCTAACAACCCACCTCATAAAAACTAGATGTTACGAAACACCAATATGGTGTGGCTAAATATCAACTTCAAATATAAAATGGCCCTGGGTAAGTATACAGCTATTTATCATTATTATGTGTACAATACTATAAATACTGATTCAGACTTTTTTTTCCCAGAGATCTTACATCATTGCTGAGAAAGTACTCTTCAACTAGTCTGGTTTTGCTAGTTTCGCTGTTCTTTGCTTGTCTTCCAAACTAGTCAAGCTGGTTTGTTGACTGGATATTGTGTCCTATATATGACGTGTGAAACGTATGCAAGCAAAATTAAAGTGTAAGGTAAAACACAGGACTTCAGGATGAAATGAATGAACAAGATAATCAAATGTTTGTTCAAAATATATTTTAATTTGTACAGTACTAAGTTCTAAACAACTTACAACAAAATACATTTCAAATACTGGAGGTAATTTGTGAAACATACAAGACCTAATACATGAAAGTACTGAATTGATCTAATTTTTTTCTAGCCGTTTATTATACTCTATATTTCAGCTTGTCTCAATCCGGTCATTACACACAGTATTTAGAAACTGAATAAAAATAAATAAATCATTTCTCTTATTTTTTAAATCACAAACTGAGCTAGAATCCTAATCTAGAACACTGTTAGCCATCAGCAGACGTACAGTAAATTTCACCCCATTTACTATAGTGTAAAAGCGTTTCAAGTAAACATCAGACAGGGTGAATGAAGCAAAAACATCATCTATGTTTATAGAACCACACAAAAACACCAGTACAATTGAAGGTAGTGTTCTGTTTTTACATTTGCCTTCATGGAAGGTGAGATGTCTACTAGGAAAGGAGGGAGTGACCAAGACCCTATCATTGCCTAATACAGCTTGAAGCCAGTGTTTTAAACTTAAAAATGACAACAGAGCCTTGATATCAGCAACTACAGGGATTAAATAAGCATTTGGAGCTCGTGGGATCCTGAACAATTCATTTTGCCTCTCTAAATGACGTTATAGTATAATGTGTGGTGAGTGAGAGCCATATTTGGGGTGTGGTTATTCGTATCAGATAACAGTAGTTACATGCACGCGAACAAACTCTAAAATCTAACACTCAGATCAGCAGCACAGACGTAACATTCAAAAACCATCACATGCAAGCTTTCTTTTTTAAAGTGTAAAAGACAGTACAGTGTCCTGTGTGAATTTGACTGAAAACCACATTTTAATCCCTTCACAAATATCAGATGAAATGATACAATAAACCAGTGATGTAAATAATATAAGACTCGATACATTTGTGCGTATAGAGTATGAATGATTTATCTGTTGCACAAAGCTTAAAATGTACTTTTTAACCCTCAAAGGGATGGTTCAACTAAAAATGAACATTTCCTTATCATTTACTCATACTCAAGTGCTTCTAAACTTTCTTTCACAAAACGAGATATTCAGAAAAATACTGGAAAAAAGGCAGCCCTGGGCATCCATAGTAGGAACAAATAAACTCAAACGTCAATGGCTGTTTTTCTCCAACATTCTTCAGTAAATCTTTCTCTGTGTTTAACAGAAGAAAGAAACTCAAATCGGTTAGAAACAACTGGAGTATAAGTATAAAATATGGCATAATTTTAATTTCTGGGTAAATGATCCCTTTAACCGCATTATTTTTGGGAATAATTATTTTATATTAGGGTCTGTAGTGACCTGTATATAACTAAAACTGATGGATCTCTAACTTCTACAATAGCAGAAAACTCTCCTGATATTTTAATACAAAAAAAATTTATCAATAAATACATATATATATATAAATAAAACATATTTTATTACCTTTCAAAAGTTGAAAAAATGTGAAATATCAACCATATTCTCAATACTGTTATTAACAACATCTTCAAAATCAATATTCTGATCACTGACAGGTTATTCACCAGATCCAGCATCAAGTGATAGTGACACTTACATTTGGTTTAAGTTTGATAGCCTGTGGTAACTATGAGCGTAACGTCGCTTCACTTTTTTATTCTTCAATATTTTTTCCCTAGTTATATTGTTTATAATAAATAATGTCAGTAATACTACGAAGGTTAACGACTAACTTTAAAAAGGAAATGAATAACGAACGATGTTCTACCTTACTCTATGCTTGAGTTGTTTTTGCATTACTTAGTTTGACCACAAGGTGTCAACCCTGAACCAGGCCATTGTTTCAGAGTTGGAAAAGAAACACAGATGGAACCACAAGCAACAAACTACTGAAGATGCCAAAAAAACAAAAAAAAAAACAGACGCTCATGTTGACTAGTGCTTGAGTGGGGGGTGAATGTAATTTACAACAAGTTAATTAAAAGGACATAATATGCTATCAAAAGGAGTTAGCCAAAAGTATACTTCAGCCTTACAAGATTCTGTTCTGTTTTGTGCACTGTCCACATTACATAATATTTGCCAAAGGTCTTCATCTTTAATCCAAGCTGATTATCATTTGAAAGCTGTGTGGACACAACTGTGCTTGAGACAGAGCAGAATGTGGACAATGAAGTATACCTTGGCCTTATAAAAGTATACATATAAAAGTATACTTTGGGCTTAACATTCTTTATCCAATCCAGTCCTACTGTAAAGTGCACATACAAGACCAAAACAAGACCAATTAACTGTATATCTTTTTTTTTTCATAAGACAACGACCAACAGACTGTTAAAATCAACCTAAACCAAGACTGAAGCACAGGGTAAGTTCATCACAGCCATAAATGATTATTATTTTACTAAATGGTGATATGTTTTTGTATCACAAGTGATGAGCATTATTTTTGATGTGTTCTATATTGTTTTAGCTAAAGGTTGAGGTAAATAGGTAATAGACATTGTACAGTACAGTACAGTATGCAACTGTAGTATTAAACGGATGTTGAGTAGTTGTTCAGTTACAACAGTATTGGTCCAGTTTGTCACCACGGGGTCAGGATGATCAGCCAATGATCACTTCTGCAGAAAAAGATGACAGAAAGTAATGCAAAAGTCAGTTTTAAATATTGTGTTTTGGCATTTATATTATTTATATTATATTATTAATATTATATTATTTTAACCAAGTCACTGTATTAAGATTTAAAAGGGATAGTTAAGCAAAAATTAATTTTTTCATTATATTACTTATCTTGTTCAAAAAATGCATGACCTTTTTTTCCTGTGGAGAACAAAAGAAAACGAAAAAAAACAATGGAAGCCAATGGGAAGCTAATCAATTTGTAATTGTTATATCTTACCTGTTTAACCCTCTGGTGGAGGTGCATGTGAAGAGTGACACTTGTTTTTCTGTGAGAGAAACATATTAATTAACCAAGATGTGCATTCATTTACTACTGCACTAATATAATGCTCTAAATGCAAGTTCGAAGCTCTTATGAACCTTATGATGCAGACGGTAGTGGAGCCCTCTGTCTGAAAGCCATGGGTGTTTCAGGGACTGGGACGCACTCATTCTCCAACTGCACAAAAAAAGCAGTGTGCATCAAAAACATAACTTTTCAGAAAAAAAGACAAGGATATATCAGATTTAGCAAACTTCTAAAGAGACACGATATTACACCTGTTATTAAGATTTAGCTTTTTTTTTTTTGTCAATTCAGTCTCAAGTGGATGACACCAAATACAGGCCCTCCTTTAGAATATAATACAGTTTATTAGGGAAAGAAAGAATTAAATAATAATAATATCATAACAGGTATCCATTAGGTATTAGTGGCCACAAAAGTCAGATAAATATACCTAGAAATATCAGGGCAAGGTTGATTGATCAATGATGCACCAGGAACAATCCAGAGAAACATATGACCCTAACTGGATAAGACCGGTCTGGATGGTTTGTGTATTTTGAGGATGGTTTGCAGATTCATGAAGCAGAAGCCAAGCCAAGCGTATGACTGAGAAATTAGGTAACAACATGCTCAGTCACCATAAAAATAATGAAATGGAAGAGAGCAAAATGCAGTAAATGGCTCAGCTGTAAAACTCTCAGATTAAAATATTCTCAGAACTGATTTTAAGAAAGGTTAGTTTGGTATTTGATTGTGGATGAAAAGCTAAATCAAAATATTGCTTGTCTAGTAACTAAAACTCTGCAAGCAAAGAAACTAGCACTAGCATTTTGTGGGAATTTAAATGTGTTTTGTCTCAGAAGATACGATTGCATGTGACTGCACTCAAACGGTTATCTTGTTTTGGCCTTCACCATGACTCTGATTTAAGCTGTAAAAGTAACAGAGACATGTCTGAGAACAAATGTGCAATGTAGGTTTGTGCAAAAGAGAAACTTTACTGCTGGATTTATATATGTTGAAGTCAGAATTATAAGCCCTCCTGTGATTTTTGTTCTTTTTCAAATATTTCGCAAATGATGTTTAACAGAGCAAGGAATTTTTCACAGTATTTCCTATAATATTTCTTTTTCTATTTCAGATAGAATAAAAGCAGTTTTTAAGTCAATTTAAGAGGAGAGCTAATAATTCTGAATTCAGAATTATTAGCCCTCCGGTTAAATTTTAATTCTTTTATATTTTTTCCCCAATTTCTGTTTAACGGAGAGAAGATTTTTTCAACAGATCTCTGAACACTAAACATAATAGTTTTAATAACTTATCTCTAATAACTGATTTCTTTTATCTTTGCCGTGATGACAGTACATAACATTTTTAACTAAATATTTCTCAAGATACTAGTATTCAGCAATGGTTTGTGCATTGGTTTGTTCTATAGACAATCAAAAAAAGGGGGCTAATAATATTGATGGTTTTTCTTTTTGGGAATTATTATTTTTTTTTTAAATGTAAACTTTTATTCTACCCGAAATAAAACAAATAAGACCTTCTTTATAGAAGAAAAAATATTATAGCAAATACTGTGAAAAATTCCGTGCTCTGTAAACATTATTTCTTTGTTTTTTACATTATTATAAATTTTTTTAATTCACAGGAGGGCTAATAATTTTGACATACACACACACACATATATATATATCCAACAATAAAGTTACTCTTTTGCATAAATCTACTTTGCACATTTTTCTCAGACATGCCTCTGCTACTTTTACAGCTTAAACCAAGTCATGGTGAAGGCCAAAACAATTTCAGTGCAGTCACACACAATCCTATCTTCTAAGACAAAACATAATTTTTTTATTTAAATTCCCACAGAATCCTAGTGCCATTTTCTGTGCTTGCAGAGTTTTTGCTACTAGAAAAATCTATATTTTCATTTAGCTTTTCAATCACAATCGAATACCAGACTAACCTTCCTTAAAATCAGTTCTAAGAACATTGATAGCATTGACCCAGTGACATTGACTAAGCCACTAAACAAATTGCAAATTGTCCAGAGAGCACCCTTACATTAACACAGGGAAAATACAAGGGAAAATAAGCAGTGAATTGAGTTTAGGTCATTTGAGGTAAAGGCAAATGCAGCAATAAGTCACTCTGATAACTAATTACATTTAAAAGATGTTATTTCCTTTTTGCTCCAGCTATTGCATGTGTGCAAAGATTAGCAAAACACCAATCTCCTTTACAGCTGTTTCAATGGTAATCTGAGAATGCGGTTACAAACATCGGAAGAACAGAGACAGAACCCAGAGCACGCAACCCAACACTGGAAGGACGCAATATGTGATGGGATTTGAGGAGATGGGATTTCTCCAATCAAACTCAGTGCTAGTGACGCCTGCTGGTCAAAACAGTGTAACTACAACAAAAACATGCATTAGAATTGCCTTTTTAGCACATATTGTGAACTGTATATTGAAAGTATAACCCATAAATTAGCTCATCATGTAATATCTTTAAATATTAAGTGTCTGTATAAATATGTGCTTTTTAAATGAATTTTTTAAGGCTTATATTGTTTGTTCCATTGCTGGCTCTGTTAAACAACAGACTATTACCTAACATTATTCCTTTTCGATTTACAAATGTCCATTAAAATGTCTGCAAACTCATAAAACTGATCCGAGGTAAAAACTATGAAACCTGTTCAATGATTCTCCACTGGGGGGTGATATTAGTGAACCCACATGATTCATGCTAATTTTATAATATTACACAGATCCCCCAGTGGAGAACCATTGATTTTTTTTAATGTTTTGAAACAGTAATGACAACGAAGACCTGTTTGCTGAAATAAAGTGACCTTGCCAATTTTATATGAACTGATGCAAAGCAAAAGATTTGTAAAGGTTTTAAAGCATGAAGCGGTGCTTAAAACCAACCATCACTAAAAGTCTGGATTTCCTTAACTTTAATACTGAGTGTTGCAATTTTCCCTATCCATAGTAACTGACTTTATATATCTATAGTCTTTGGGAACATGCATGTTAAAATGGCCTTACAAACCTTTTGCTCTTCACAAGTAGGCGTGATATGAAGTCTTTGGCCTCCTCAGAGATGTCAGCAAACTCTGCCTCTTCAAAACTCCACTGACATGCCAGGATGTTGTTTAGCGTCTCATTATCATCCTCACCCAGGAACGGAGACAAACCACTGAGCCTGCACACGAAAACATAGGTACGTTAAACAAAACTTTCTCCTTTGGTATGGTTAAGACTGTGCTCGTTGATGGTGCAAGCTCACAGCATGTATGTGATGACACCTAAACTCCACATATCGGTCGGGAATGAGACAAATTCATAGTTGATGACTTCAGGAGCCAAGAACTCAGGCGTGCCAAAGTTCACCCTCAACTTTTCCCTGGGTTTGTATCTGAAAAGAGAGAGAATGTGTAGGTTAAAGAAGGCAGTCATTTGCTTAAAGTGATGCTTCACCTAAAAATACTCACTTTCAATTGATTTCTTTTTTCTGCAGATAGATATTTTAAAGAGTACTGGATATCCAAGTTATGGATAGCCATTGACATCCATAATACTATGAAAGTCAATGGCTGCAGATTTATAATTTTCTTCAAAAAAAAATTTTTGTGTTCAAAGAAACTACAATCAAGATGAAACATGGAGGGTGAATAAATGATGACAATTTTCATTTTGGGGTGAATTTCTCCTTTTAAATATATGGAAGCTTTAAATGATTTAAAACCACTGACCTTCTTGCAAGCCCGAAGTCGATTATCTTGACCTTGTTTGTTTCTCGACTGATACAAAGAATGTTTTCAGGCTGTTGATGGAGTAAAATAAAGGTTAAACCTCATTCTTTTTCTGCTAATTAATTACTGTTTAATTTTATTCACAAGAATGAGTCTGGTACCTTTAGGTCAAGGTGTAAAATGTACATCTTGTGCATGTACTGAAGGCCTTCAGTGATCTGTCTGATGAACAGCACTGTGTCCAACTCAGTCAGCTTGTAGTTTTCATCTATGATCCGGTCAAAAAGCTCTCCCCCATCAACGCTAGAGTACACAAATACTCATTTATAAAAATGTATTTAATACTTAAATTATTCTTAAGTGACGATTTAGTTAGTGACAGAGGCTTTCTGTGTGTATATGTTTGTGGACATAACTTACTACTCCATCACTAGAGTGATTTCATGGCGCGATTCAAAAGCGGCATAGAGCTGGATCAGATTGGCGTGATTCAACTGGTTCATCACTTCAATCTCACACTTTACAACCTCCTGAAAATACAAACATTTGTTAACAATAATCCATTACTATACATTTATTACACTTTTTAAGATGGTGTTCACTCACTCTTGTTTGAGGACTAGCTTTGTTAACTAAATAAATCTAATAAAAATGTTCATTAATTCAAATAAAGCTAAAATAAAAATAAATATTAGATAAAAAATATAAACTAAAACAGAATTGTTGGCATCTAAATGAAATCAAAAGTACTAAAATTTACTATACTAAAAAAAGTGAAATGCAATAATTTCTTAACATTAGTTAACTCTATTGGTTAATAAGAACTGACAAAAGAGAAATACTTTTAAACCCATTAATTTGTCTTGGTTAAATGTTAATTCTAATACATTACTAAAAATCTGTTTACTAAAACTAAAACTATTAGTTTTATCTACTAATAATATTTTATGCATAACATAAGCCAACAATGGCTGTATTTTATTATTAAATCAATAAAAAAAACAATGCACGATTATGGTTAATTGTTACAAATTATGAATTAGATTTAGAAAACACTTTAAAAATTACATAAATTAAAATGATAACTGGAAAATAATAAGGGCGGTGCGGTGGCGCAGTGGGTAGCACTGTCGCCTGACAGCAAGAAGGTCGCTGGTTCGAGCCTCGGCTGGGCTGGGTTTGGGCTGCATTTCTGTCTGGAGTTTGCATGTTCTCCCCGTGTTGGGGTGGGTTTCCTCCACGTTCTCCAGTTTCCCCCACAAGTCCAAAGACATGCGCTATAGGTGAATTGGGTAGGCTAAATTGTCCGTGGTGTATGTGTGTGAATGAGAGTGTATGAGTGAGTGTGTATGGGAATGAGAGTGTTTCCCAGTAATGGGTTGCAGCTGGAAGGGCATCCGCTGCGTAAAACATATGCTGGATAAATTGTCCGTTCATTCTGCTGTCGCGACCCCAGATTAATAAAGGGACTAAGCCGAAAAGAAAATGAATGAATGAATGAATGAAAAATATTCAAAATTTGATAAAAGTAACAAGTAAAAATATTATTAAATAACATTCTTGTGGTCCACCGTAAGTTGACTGATTGATTAAAAATGAGCATAAGCTGAAAAATTTTGAGAACAATTACCTTAGGTCATAGTACTGTTGCGTTGCCACAAAATTAACACTTGAAATTTACCTTCTCTTTCTGACTCCTGGCTTTGATGATCTTGGCTGCTAATATGAGGCCGGAAGACTTCTCAACACATTTGTGGACCATGCCAAACCGTCCTCTAATAAAAAAATAAAAAAATTAATATACTAATAAAATAAAATCACATTTAAATCCTGCTAAACTGACATCACCGTGAAAAGAGGAAATCCACTTTGATGTCCTCCTGTTTCTAGGTATTCACTTTCACTAAGATCTAAAAATATGTTGCACGTCTCACTCAACATCTTTCTTTCTCTCTCTCTGACACACACACACACACACGCACACATACACACACGCACACACACACACACACACATACCTGTCTGTCACTTTCATGCTCTTGTGTATCGTGTATCTTGTAAGCTCTTAAAATGCTTAAAAATCTTGTGGCATGTGTTTAATATCCCAGGCATGCCTCTTTAAACCTTTGATGTAAATATTTCTAATGTAGTATGATACAACATTATTACAATACTTGTTGAAATGATGTACGTTATTGCAAAAATGTTGAAATGTTTTTGTGAATTTGTGAATGTTTTTCTGCTCACTGCAAGTCTGCATCTATTTAATCAAAAAAATTATTTTAAATATTTTAATATTTTTATATTATTTCAAAATTTTTAAAAGATAATTCATTCCTGTAATTCAAAGCTTAAATTTGACCATTATTTTCTGCATGAAAAAATAAAAGTATTTTAAAAAGAAAGATTTTTGGAATGGTAAAATTGATGATAATCATAAATGCTTAAGCTGCAAATCTGCACATTATATGATTTCTGAAAGATCACGTGACACTGAATATTGAAGTAATGATGGTGAAAATTCAAATTTGAATCACAAGAATAAATTACATTGTAAAATATTTTTACATAGAAAATGACTATTTCAAATTGTAATAATATTTAACAATATTAATAATTTTTTACTGTATTTTTGATCAAATAAAAGGCATAAAGGCAAATTAGACCTTTTTCAAAAGAAATAATAAAATATTTTAAGAATTTTGAGCAGTTATGTATGTAACTCACCCGCCGAGAACTTCCTCTTTATTGATGTTGTAGTAGCTAGTAATTTGGTGGGTTTTGGTTGACACAAGACGGTGCTCAAATGGTGCAGGTGGAGGAGGGGAAGAATCTGTAGAAAAGATATTTTAAAAATGTGACTACAAATGGAAGATCGTTCAATAATTATTCTCAGACATTTCACCTATTTCTTTTTACCAATGACATATTCATCAGTCACTGCCTCAGCATCTTTCCTCTCCTCTTCTGTCTTCTCCTCTGGTCCCACCTCTGCAGTTTCAAGCCCCGCCTCCTCTTCCTCCTCCTTTAATTCTTTCTCCTCCTCCTCCTCCTCTTCAACTCTGCTTTTTTTAAGATCATCTGTCAGAGACTCGTCACTTACATGCCTCTTAGTGCTTAAAGTTATTTCCAGATTCTCTTCACAGCTGCATGAACATATACATTTAGACACTTATTTTAGTATTCAATTATATTTTTTTAAAATTATATAAATGAATTATATTTATATATTACTCCTTTATTCAATCATTTCCTTCGGCTTAGTCCCTGATTTATCAGGGGTCACCACAGCAGAATTAACTGACAACTACTCTGGTATATGTTTTACACAATGGATGCCCTGCCGGCCACAATATTTTAATATAAATTTTTTAATTAACATATTTGGCAGGGTTTTATTTATTTATTTAAAAGTTTAGACTCCATAAAGGTTTAAAAGAAAGTTTTGTTTAGCAAAAAATGCATTAAATTGATCAAACTTCTAAGACAGTATTCTATTGCTGAAGTATTCTATTCATCAAAAAATTGCTCACAAAATATATACATCAGTCTCAACAAACATTAAGCAGTACAACAGTTTTCAAGAAAATAATGATATAATAATAAGAAATGTTTAAGCAACAAAACCATCATATTAAAATGATTTCTGAAGGATCATGTGTAAATGAAGACTGGAGTAAGGATGCTGGAAATTCAACTTTGTAATCACAGGAACAAATAATGTTTCAAAATAAATTAAAGTTGCAGTTATTTTAATTAGTTATAATATTTCACTATATTACTATTTTCTGTGTTGTTTAATTGAACAATAAGTAGCCTTACAAGCATAAAAGTCATTTATTGATAACAAAATCCAGCATGTACCTTTCTGGTGTGGCTGTGATGCTTTTGTCATTCTGTCCAGTTGAATCTGGAGCAGCTAGTTGGCTTTCGTCTGTAAACCTTACATCCTCTTCTTTCTGTAATCTCTCTTCTTCCTCCTTTTTATCTTCTTCTTTTATCTGAAGTAATTCTGCAATGCTTTCTCTCTCTCTTGTCTCTTCTTCCACTCCTGCCTGTTGTGCATCATCTTTTATTTCCCTGTATATTTCTGTTTTTTGTGCCTCTTCAATGATCTCCAGTTGCGTAGATGTACCAGCTGCTGTCTCTGCTGTGCATTGAGAAAGCTGATTGTTCTGTTGGTTGAGCTTTTGCACTTCTTCAAAACCAGTCTGAACTGAGTCTGGTAAAGGAAGGAAATACAAATGAGCTCAAAGAAGAAAATATTATTTATATATAATATATATATAATGGCTGGCTGGCTGGCTGGCTGGCACGACCGACCCCCACCATCACAACCCTAACCCAAAACCCCAACCCAACAAATAATATATAAATGAGGAACTGCAGAGAATCATAAGAAATAACATTATTCTTTTAAAGGTTCATAATTTTCGTTTTGGATGTTTACATCCACCTGAAAATTAAAAATTACTTTCATTTTATCACAAATATACACCTACTCAGCTCTCATTGGTCAAACGGTCCAGTCTGTTATAATTGGTCTACGGATAAAACGTGTCAGTTTTCTCAACATGTCAACCACATGAAACAAACACTTCTAGGCCTTAGATACCAGGAAGTAAAGCTGGAATTACAGACAACTCTTTTCAGGCTGTTCAGAATTTGTTCTTTTTTTGAGAGATAAGAGCTCAGTTAATAATGCTGGTCAAATGAAGGAACTTTGCAGACTTTTTACATTCAAAAACAGCTACATTACAAACATCATGAAAGCTTATATTGAAAAGCAGATTAAAACATATTGAATATATTACTTATTACCTTTTTTTGGTTTAAATTTTTTTATTTAGATCTTTTTATTTTGAATCCTAGATTTCTGGG
>CAIGQV010018299.1:6073687-6085565 GCA_903798115.1 Danio jaintianensis | reverse complement strand
TCTCTCACCTGATGCGTCCAGTGGCTTCTTTTTCTTTTGGATTTTCAACCCTTTTGGGTACACTTTAGATTTCTCCTTCCCATCCTTTTCTCTATACTAGAGAGAGAAATAAGAAAATTCTTACATAAGGAACGCATTACAAAATGTTTCAAAGTGTCATGAATGGTATCAGCATTTATTTGAAAAAGTTTATTTTTTTGAACCAGTGTTAAATCGATAAATCTCAACAGTCTAAATTACAACATTATCCTCGTTAACACCCCTTAAAATAAAAGCACCAGTTTTCAATCTTGTCAATGGCATAAAAGTTCACTCGATTGCTCTGAGCTGCTAATGTGCAATGAATCTGATATTGCTGATCACACACAATCATCTGAGCTGAATTGTGTCCTTGAGCCACTACTGAGAATCACTCGTCGTGTCATCAGTCAATCTGATTTATAAATGGCTCAAACCAATGACAAGGATAATGAAGCCGACAACAGCACAGCTAGACACAAAATAAAATCATGTGTTTAAAACAGAAGATTTTAATGTATCCAGTTATTTGATTTTCAACAGTAGTGTCACATAAAAGATGGTAAGCAGACTTCAGAAGTAATAAAAAAAGAAAACAGTCAAAAAGACATGGAAATATTTATTCTCTTGTACATACTGTAGTACACTTTAAAAAAAAACCACACATTTCCCCCAAATAAACCTTGTACTGAACAGTTCTTTAAAAAATATTGTTCTCTTAGTGTAATAGACATTTTAAAAAGCTAAAGAACTATTTAGGTATTGGAAAGGTTTTTGAATTTTAAAGATTCTTCATGGAACCATCAATAGCAATAAACATGTCCACTTTAATGTAACAAGAACCTCTACTCATTTCCACTTTTACTTTTACTTATTTCCAAATATTTAGCTGCTTCACAGACTTTAGCATCTAATGCTTAAGCTAATTTGTTAGATTGTTTAGCTCATTTAATTTAACATTTTCAATGTAAAACAATTTTTTGACAGTTAAATTTTTTTTCATTTTAATATAATTTTTGTCCCTGTAGTTAATAAGCTTTTTCCTCTATTTGTCAGTATATAGGTATATGTATGCATTTTTCAATTAAAAAATATGCATAAATCAATTTAACTCACCCTGCTGTTGGATTTTGAGTGTGTGTTTTTCAAGCGATCGGGCAAACTCGATTGTTTCAACACCTCAGTGACAAAACTGACCACCTGCTGAACGCTGCTGACCAGTCGCTCCAAAGCATCAATTCGCTGATCCTGCTGTTCCTCCTTTTCTCGAACGGTTTCAATGACGACACGTACATCACACAATATCTGCTCAACGCTGCGTCCACCTGTGCCGTGATCCTGCCCCATGGCATCCAACCGTTTCAGAGACGCCTCCTGCAGGGCAAGGAGTTTGTCCATCTTACCGCTCAGATCATTGACTTGTCCTTCAATGTGTACTAGAGAAGATTTTGAAGTAGGCTGATCTGAAACTGGTGAAGATGAGCATTTGTTTGAGGTTGAAAGTGAAGCTCTTCTCACTCCAGCTCTTCCACCGTTTGACCGTTTTTGAGCATGAAGTGGTTTGGGGTCATAAACCCGAGCAAGAGACTTCACAAGATTAGAGCTCATGGTGAAACTCTTAAAAAGATGTTACAAAAATGTTAAGATTAATTAGACTTCACGTCCTCTTGACAATCTACTGTTCATTGGCTCCCCTTCTCATTCTCCCTAGTCGGTCTCTGGTTTCTCCAGCTTCAAACCCAAAGCTTTTTATAGGATTCAACATGCTTCTTCCTATTGGCCGGTTTGTGATTGGTCAGTGATGTTGCTGTTATCGTTTGGAGGAGGGCCGTTTGTGTGTGATTACAGTGTGAATCCTATGGTTGACACCAGTGACTCCAGTGTGAGTCAGATGTTAAGACACTGAAACCAGAGTGAGTGCAAGAAAAAGAGCTTGGTGTGCTCAAAGAGGGACATTTCAACACCCCTGAGAGAACTTTAAATGTAGTGACTGTTAAACCGGTAGATTTTCTCTGATCGACTGACAATCAACACCTCAAATAAAGGGCCTATGTCTGCAAATATGTCGGTCTTCATTCCAGGCTGGAGAACACAATGAGCCAAGAGTAAATGTGTGATTGAACAAGAGCAGGTGCGCATGGATGAGTCTACTGGAAAGCTTGTACAAAGTAGCTGCTGAGACTCTGAAATGACTCAGACGTGTATTTTCAACATGGTTCAAATGTCTCATTGTTCTACGAAGCTCTAATTGTGCTTGACTGATCTAAACTGACCACACAATCAAATGCTAACGACATCATTGTAACAATTATGTATTTTAGCAAGAATGTGGATTCCCTTTCAGGCAGTCTTTTAAAGGTAAGAAAACCAGTTTTATCTGACAAACCCTATTTAACTGTCAGTCTAACTTTCCAGTTTACATTGACGTTGCAAGATTTTGAGACATTGTAAAGTGACTGAAACCCTCTGACAGCAGGTTGCCCAGATGAAGGCCAAGGGGATGAAGCTTTCAGCCACTCCATATGAAGTTCAACATTCTATATCTGTGATTTCTAGAATATTCTATCTTTAAAATGTCACTTAATTATTCAAGTCCCACAAAAAAAGTTGGTCATTCACATAAGACAAATGGATCTCAGGAAAATGCAGAGAATCTCAATGGACAATTGGCTTAGTGCTGAACAGGGTAAGGATCAGTCTGTTGGCATACAGTGTCTCGATGTTTAAGAAAAATTGGACTAAACTTGGTCGACAAAATGAAAAATAAATCAATAAATAATAAAAAGACCTTTTGTGTACCACAGTTGCCTCCAGGAAAAACACCACCAACATGAATTCTACATTTAGATGTCTCTTAATTCAGATAGACTGTCTTTCATTTCTTGCTTCATTTTTCTATGCGAGAAGAATGCAACGACTAACATTGTACAGTCCTGAAGCATCCACAAAAGACTTTCCCAAGAATATTCCTTTAAAAACATTCCACCACCCTCTAGTTCACACAACACATGCAAGACATTTTCTGAATGCCAATCTTATAGCCTGTCAGCACTGAACTGTCCTACAGTTTCCAACTTTTCCTAACCCCTCCTCTTCAACATATACAGCCGTCTGACGTCCAACATTCACTCTTTCAGTTCAACCCACTCTTTTAGCACAACTCTTTCAGTGCAACCCATACTAATATGAATGTCAGTTAGTGAACATGTAGTTCCTAGCATGCTTAGCATGCGACTGCATTAATAGGAGAAAACATTGACAATAAAAGTAATCCTAGGTGTTTTAAGTTAAGAGAAAGACTTAAATCATCACTTAATTTGAAATTAGAAGAAGAATTTCAAGTAAGGTTTTGAGTTTTGAGGTTACTACCTTACAGAAGAGCTTCACTTCATGGGCCATAAATGTGCTAATGCTAGGTCAGTCTCAGTCAACAATAAGCATTATTAAAGCAGTTGTTAAGTTGGAACTGCAATAAATAACAGAAAATTCTGGTTGCCCATATTATGTGACTGAGATAAATTAGTTCCACAAAAGTAAGGCAAGTTTAATTAACAAAGTAATTCAAAAGCAAATGATTTCACATCATTGGTTCAAAATGAATTTTGCTCTTGGCTTCCATTTGCCTAAAATAAGTTGAAATATCACAATAAGTGGTAATACCAACAATTTATTTTTTACGTGCTTCCAAAATCAGCCAAATTAAAAATGACAGTAAGCTACAGACAATCCTCAAACAGGTGGTACACTATACTCTCCCACACGCAGATATAGTCAGGCTAAATGCCCTTTCCACACGCTACACTGAAACCCGATAGCTTGTAAATATGAACAAAACAGCTAAGCATGAGGAACCGATAACACACAGCTAAGCGCACAATAATCTTATTTTATCACGGACAGTCACTGTATGCGATTAAAAGCAAAATAGTTGACTGTTTGGAGGAGTAATGGTTTGTTTTGTGATTGGCTGGTGTATTAATAGCAGGTCGCTGAACATTCAGTAATCTCCAGAGGATTGGTGGCGCCTCTGGAATGGGAACTTGATAATGTGAAGTGAGCTCCACCTTTGGAACAACAAGAGCTTATTGAAAAAGGGACTAAGTGCTTGCATTCCTTTGTGTGTTGCGCTGTGGTTGTGTGCGTGCATGCCTGACGGTGGGTATTTGTGATTTAATTACTGATTGCAAAACCATCTATAGCCTCACGTGGAGATGGAAAGAAGTGTCATATAGGACTGCATGGTTTTTTTTTTTGACATTTTGTTGCATAAAAAGCCTGGGTTTGATTAGTGATGACAGAAAGAATGACGTTCAATCATGACATTTACAGGTTCAGTCAGTGATGACAGAGAGACTGACGTTCAATCATAATATTTAACCAAAGGCTTTTTAAATAAATCATAAATAAATGATATTGTTTATTATTAAATAAATTTTTTATGTTTGTGTATGTTTTCTGTTTATTTTTGCTTTTGAATTGCATTGTGGGATCTACATTTTTGCTCAGACAATTTTTGATGATGTTAAGTTTAGCAAAATCACTTTTATTGACTTTTTTAGTCATTTCAAATGATGTTGATCATGTAAATTACAGTATAAAAACTTTAATAAGCTGTAGTACATTTGTAAAGATTATATCAATTTATTTATTTATTAATTTTTTCAAACAACACATGGTTTCAAACTGTTAATAATGTCATCAAAATTCACTTTGTTAAACTGTAGTTCCGTTTTTTTAATAAATCAAAAATACTCAAGAAGCACACAATTTGGAAAACTGTTAATTAATGGACATTTTTAAAGTGTTGCTCAAAAGTTTCAAATAATTATGATTTTTCAATGTTTTGAAAAAATTCAATTCAAGTTTATTTGTATAGCGCTTTTTACAATAATTATTGTTTCAAAGCAGCTTTACAAAAACTGCACGTTATTGCATTACAATCATTCATTCATTCATTTTCTTTTCGGCTTAGTCCCTTTATTAATCTGGGGTCGCCACAGCGGAATGAACCGCCAACTACATTCCAGCACATGTTCTACGCAGCGGATGCCCTTCCAGCTGCAACCCATCACTGGGAAACACCCATACACTCTCATTCACACACACGGACAATTCAGCCTTCCCAAATCACCTATACAAGCTTGTCTTTGGACTGTGGTCCTCGATGGTTGGCATCATCTCTTTATACGTGTTGTCCTTGAAGTCTCTTATGCTCACTAATACAGATTAATTTATTTGATCTGATACAGTTAAAACAATACATTGACTCATCTCTTATTTATTAACAATTATTATTTAGTCAATAATAATAATGGTTCTGTATTAACAGAAAGAGTCAATTAATTGTTTCTTTTTCTATAAATGTCAAAAACACTGAGCACAGACAATAATAACTGATCATTAAAATCAGTATATTAGACTGGTTTCTGAAGGAACATGTGGCACCTAAGAGTAGAGACGTTTTTGTATCTTTTTTGAGTTAATGTTCCCTTAAAAAAGAAAATGTACTCGCTATTTACTACCCTCAATGTGTATACTACCCTACTATGAGTTTCTTTCCACTTTTGAACACTAAAGAATATATTTAGACGAAAGCTGACATGCACATCGACTTAGAAAAAAAATACTATGAAAGTCAGTGGTTACAGGTTTTCAGCATTCTTCAAAATGCCTTCTTTAATGTTCAACAGAGGAAAGAAACGTATAAAGGTTTATAAAGGGTGAGTAAATGATTACAGAATTTTCATTATTAGGTGAACTATCCCTTTAACTCAATTATAAAACTTGATAACATATTTGCTGTATATTTTAAGGTATATCTATTTTTGAGGTATAATAGCTGCTGTTAATGTTGAGCTATAATTCATAAATACACAAAATCCTTAAGCTACAGTAATAACAACACTACATTAACAAAATATCATTATTCCAAGCTTTTTACCAGAGTTGTATCTAGCACTCAGTGTTTTAATAATATCTTGGAAAGAGGCTGATAAACAAACAGCTAGTTAATAACGAGATGTGTTACATAATGGGAGAATATGATATGACGGCCACGAAGAGATGATCACAGATGGCCATCGAGCTGAGGATTATATAGCGTGTAGAATATGTGTAGAATGACAAACAGAGGACACACACACAGATATAATTTGTTTTTCAGCAGCTGCAGACTGATTGTATAAACTGTCTGACAGTCTTAGCAGATGCCACATAACTTCAGAGCTACAGTACGACAAACGTCAGAGAAAACACACAATCAGTTCTTAAAAACATGTTATATAATTGATAATCAGTTGGCCAAATAAGTTGAGGCTTTTAGACTTTACTTATCGTACCTGAAGTAAAATACATGTAATATTTCATGAATCAAAATATAAGTACAGCTGTCGTACAATATTATCAGGAGATCCTTTTTTTTAATGGATTGACAGTAAATTTGGTTTGTCTTGAAAAACTAAAACTGTATTTTAACAAAAAAACTTAAAGTTTTGCATTATTAGTGTAAATCCATAATGTTATTAACGGTAAATTAATTAGCATAACACTTTTATTATATTTTTGGATTTTATTTTTGTATTTTATATTATACATTTTTTGCTTGCTTTATATAAAAAGTAATATATACAAATATATTTTTTATATAATAAAGATGTTTTATTATATTTTTATTGATCTAATATTGATATTTCAGAATGATTATTATATTATAACAAAAATAACCTGACAAAAACTCATACTTTTCTAATTTTATTCAGATTTACCTTGACAAAATATTAAGCAATAAGAAAAATTAGCCAAGATAGAAAAGTTTATAAGAAACAATATTGTGCTCATCAGTGTTTTAATTTACCTTCTTATTTGATATTTCAATTTTAGTAATTTTTTATGAAGTCTTGACCTGAACCACCACAAGGTGGCAGAGACCACACAATATTATACACTAGAAAAATCCTCTTAGTAGGCACCAATTGAATCATCAAGGATGCATATAAAAACATCAATTCATGGTTTTAAAAAAATGTAACTTCATATGGGAACACATACGCAGTGTTTTTCTGTCTGTCTGACAGTCAAATGTGATGACAGCCCATAAAAACAGACTGCTACTGAATACCTCTTTAACTACCTGAAGAGACTGGGTGTCAATCACCTCTTTATTGCCTCAAAACTAATCCCCTTATAAATGCATTAGATGTGTCCTGCTGGCAGAAGCTCAATGAAGTGTGTGCACACATGCCAGAGAATCTGTGTGACAGAACAAATGTACAGGTGCAAGAGTAACTGTACACCAAACAATGCAGTCCTCAGAAACTTTAAGCAGAGAGCTTGAAAACGAGCGTGTGTATGTGTTCAAGTGTGTGCATGTATGTTTAAGATAAGCATACATTAAAAAGTTTTTTTATTTTTATGATTCATTGATGAAAGGAAACTTCAGAATAACAGCATTAATTTGAAATACAATCTTTTTTTAACCTTAAAAATGTCTTTACTTTCACTCGAACAATTTAATGTGTACTTGACGGAAAAAAGTAAATGCACATACATTTCAATGGTATTGTCACTTTCCACCAAAATATGAATCAGCCTAATAGTTTTCAACACCAACAATGATAATTATAATATATGTTTTGTGAGCAGATGATCATCTTATTATGCTAAATATCATGCTAAAAATTCAGCCTTAAATCACAGGAATTAATAAAAATATTAAACTACATTAAAGGGATAGTCCTTGTTCCAAAGCTGTTTGAGATTGTTATGTAACACAAAAGATGATATTTTGAAGAATGTTTTGTGTTCAACAGAACAAAAAACTCAACCTGGTTTGAAACGATTTAAAGGTGAGTATACGATGACAGAATTAAAATTTTTAGGTGAAGCATTAGAAAGAAGCTCTTTTAAACTAATATTTCACAATATTAAAATTTTTTGTGGGGTTTTTTGACCAAAAAAAGGCAACCTTGGTGAGCACATATAGCTTGTTTTAAAAACAATAAAGATGGCTTAGAATGCATTGATACAATATGTGATTTAGGTTTGTTCTAAAATTCTACAGAAACAATTTTGTAGGTCCATTTCCAACACTTAGAATTGACCCTAATAAGATATGGTTGGTTTTGACCATATTTGGAAGGGTCATGAATATTAATGAGCTCTGCTCTGAAGCTCAAGCACCCATGTCAGTGGCTGACAATTACACACACACAGTGTGATGTTCTCTGAAATACACATGTACAAAATAATCATACTTTGTCAGTTTCCTTTCAACTGAAGGTTTAGGGGTTTCTTTTAGCTAGAAACAGTGAGCTATCTTTATGCCACCAGAGTTGTGTTTTGTATGAATTATAGGCTAAATTATATTTACACTTAACAAACAGGGCCAACAGAGATGTATTTAGAGTTGTATTGTGTGGGTATAATGTATATGAAATCACAGGCAGGAATTAAAATCAACCTCCATATAAACAGTAACATGGTAAGAGCTGCATAAACGTGCATTAAACACTTATATTTAGAAGTCTATGTGTTTGTTTCATTACAAATGTGCATGTGTCTGTTGCCTCATTATATTCTGACAAGCTATAAACAGATGCTTTCTACTGTTCCTTATAGCCTGTCCAGTTTTCAGATAAGAGTCCTGTAATATATAATAAGCTATATGATAATAATTATAATAAGATGTGCTACAGATAATAAGAGGGGGCGGGAAATGATAATTGTAATCTCACTTGAAAATGTTGTGGCCAATCAAATGCGGGCTGGGGCATGCATATTAAGGACCCCGTTTGGATCGTCAGAGTCTGTGTTTAGTTCCTATTGGTCTATTTTTCTACCGGAATTTTACATTCACAGGATTTACCTGAGAACAAGGAAATAATGGTCTTTGAGGCTTGTCTTTCCATACACTGAACTATACTATTGTTCAACTATACCTGGGTATATCCAGATTTTCATTATATGGCACCTTTAAAAAAATTGTACTGATCTTAAACTACTTTTGACTGGCAGTGTACATGGATCCATGAGTGTGTAACTGCGTCTCAATGTCAATGCATGCATATATAAAAAGAGCATGCGCAGGAGGCTATTTCAGGGTGGGAAGTAACAAAATGCCCCCTGTCCCCTGATGAATTCCATTCTCCCTCTGCTCCCTCCCTGCCCCTTAAAACCTGCTATCCCAGGAAGGTCAGTGATCCCAATCTCTCAGTGTGTGTGTGTGGGTGAGAGTGCGTTTGGCACTGCTTGAGTCTGTGCACATGCTGACGTGAGGGAGTCCCAGGGAAACTCTAATGAACTCACTTCAGGTGACGATGACAGCTCACAGAGCATCTAACACCACCTCAAGACTAATTATTAGCATTTCTGACACAAAATAGTTATTATATTGAGACAAAATGCAAACTTTGTGTAGTTTTGGGTCTATAAAATTCAGCAAACCTTTACTAAATATTTGCTTTCTGTCAGGTGTCTGTTCTGTGTTGTGATCATGTGCTCCTTTGTTCTGTTTCCTAATGTTCATTAGTTTCACCTGTGTTCCCCTCCTGTGTGTTATCAGTTCCATTAGCCCGTGTGTATTTATACCCCTTAGTTTGTTTTCTTCGTTGTCCGGTATTGTATGTCATTCCTTGTGTCTTCACCCCATGATCATCATCCCTTTGAATTGTGTTCCAGTTGTGAGTGTTTTTGTTTGTAATCTATGTTTTTGATAAACTCCTGCGATCCTGTGCCTTTCTAAGAGACCAGGCGTGACACTTTCATTTTCAAAAGCACGGCTAATCTACATTGTAAGTAAATTACTTGCATATGCAACAAAATTTTGTGCTAGTTGATCAACACAGACAACATACTTGATTTAATATTATGTGTCCAATGCTATATCCAGAGCATGACTTGACTGTAAATCTACAACAAAAAAAAACTTTTGTTTTGATAATATAAATAAGCATAACAAGCACAACCATTTAGCATTGCAAATAACCAGCAGAGAACTGAACAAGAGAATATATAATGTGTCCAATAAACAAGAGACAGCTGCTAACTATACATAAACAATTGAGGACAACATAAGAAACAAGTGAAACACAGTTTCTCAATTCCAAGAATAACTTTCAATGTGTAAGCATTGAGCAATAAAATATATTTAGATTACTGACTTTAAGATGTTGTTAAAAATGTACGGTTTTGTGTATGCTTCCTCTCTCCACCACTGATTTAAAGCAATGACTGCATTCAGTGCATCCTTGATATCACATCTGGGTACTTTCATGTGTCTTCAGTAATTGTGTTCTTTAGTATTGGAATTTTACTTGATGTAGACATATAATAACACATACTGAGAAAGGGCTAAGAACTAGGGCTGGGTGATTTTGCTAGGGATTAGCAAAAATAAACAACTTTTCCTTTTTTTTTGTTGAACTATCCTTAAGGTATCTTTTCAGATTTTATAATGAATATCAACTTTAATAAAATTCATTTATAGTCTTCTTTTTCCATTTGTATACATCAAATCTGATAAAATCTACTAAGGATTATACTAGAATAGCAGTGGGTTAAGAAATATCAACTTGTGGTATTTACATAGTACACTAATAATACTATTCATGGCACCATTTCAAACTGTCACTGTTTATTTTGTCCATCTGAATCTTTTCCCCAGGATGAATATAGATTGAATTTGTAATAATTTGAACAAAATATAGTTGGTCAACAGTCATGCAAGATACATAGAGAATGATGTTTTATCTGTTAAAATTCAGTTGGGTCAAGATGATTGAAAGCTAACAGAATATGTGATTTAAACATCTGTATTATCAGCAGATCAGCTAATAATTAAACAACAGCTAATAATTAAAAAAATAATGCTTGGCTTTGTGCTTGAGTAAAACATAATTTCATTAGTGAACGCAATAGCATGATAAAATTGATTAAAAACAATAGTTTTAAAACGTTTTAAAGTCTGTACTGCACTGTGCAACACATCCGTTACAGAATTAGTGAAGGTTTTTTTCCTGGGACTGTTTAACATACAGAAAACACAGTAATCTTTTTATCTGTATCAAAAGAAGAGAGAGACTTCAAACTATAGGAATCACAGTGTTTGAAGGATTTTGCAGGAGCCTGTCAATATTCTGAGCAAAACCCAAATCAATACAATATTACCTAAAGCTTCAGATGATGACTATTTATGTTTTTTAAGGTCACCACAACACAAATTCATTGAAAACCTGATATAAATAAAATCTACTCTTTCAGTTTCTGAAATTAAATCTTTAAGAAAGTGTAAATGAAAGCTCTTTGTCCAGGATTTCAAATGCATGCAGTTAATGCTGATGAAACTCAGAGAAGAAAACAAAGCCATAAGTAATAAATACCATACATGTCTCTCAACATGTATATAGTCACATGGTGATATCTGAAACTTAACTAATAAGTCTGCAGTCCTTCATAATACAGAGCTGTCAATGTGAAACTCAATTCCACTTCAGCTCCTTAGACACCTCTAAATCAGACTCGAAGACAAGAACACTCGAGTTAAGCCAGAATTTTCACATTAGCACACACTGTTCTGACCGACGAACAAGTTATTTCAGAAGTAACACCATTTTCTGCTCTTTTACTAAGGTAAACATTACATTAAAATGCCATTTTAAGTGTGTTTGTGTGTGCTGTGAAGAAAATGATTTGAAGGACCCGATCAGTGTAGAAGATATAAACAAACAAATCCACATTATACTTTTGTACACCTGGTTGTGCTGTTTGGTCATTTCATGGGTATGATACGAAACTTGGTTTTGACAATTGCCATGTGAACACACACACACACACACACACACACACACACACACACACACACACA
>CAIGQV010018299.1:6045362-6068564 GCA_903798115.1 Danio jaintianensis | reverse complement strand
CACACACACACACACACACACACACACACACACACACACACACACACTATTCATGCCCCAGAGAAAGAGAGAGAGAAAGAATGGCAGATGTAGGCTACTGCATGAAAATGAAGAAAACGTGATGAAAAAAATATTAATTAAAATTATTATGATACAATTGGGTCATTCTCTTGGAAAATTCTCATGAAAAAAGTGAAACATGAAAATCAAAGATATATTATGACACAAATAACTAAAATACATAAATAGCTGTCAAATAACAAGCAGATAAATGTGGAGATAATGTATAGGTAAAGCATTACTCCTCCAAAGACCATATGATAAGCATAAGTGGCAAACTTTATAACTGATATACATATATTATAAAATATCAGAAGGTGAATGCCCTAATGAGTCAGCATGCACTGTAGCAGACTAAAATTTAATTTACACGAACTGTCGCCCTCTCCTGGACGACCAGTAAACATACACATTTTCAAAAGCTTTTTTATAGTTCACATGACCTGTTTCCTTTTTTTCCCATGTTAATAAACGTTTGTGGGTGTGCAGATATGTGTATGCTGGTCTGCACTGTGTAAAAATAGTTTTTATTTTACTTTAGAATATAAACATAAATTGAAAGTGAAATTAAAGGTTTTAGTTTTACTTTTTAGTAAAGGTTAAAGTTTAACTCACAATGTTCTAATTATTTTTAAATTAATTGACAAATTACTGACAAAAATGTCCTTTTTGCAGAAACAAACAGGACATTTCTTGACAGTTATCATATGTTTGATCCATAGCGATACAGCTCCCTCTATGGGCTCATTTAAAACAGTACAACCCAACTGGCATAGATGATATACAAACTGGCTTACACAGTGGCCAGTTCAATATTTTAGATTCTGCAATCTTTGTTAAAAAAACAAAACAAATATCTTATAAAAAGTTCATATTTGAACAAAACAATGTTGATTTTTTGTTTCATTTGTTTCATTGAATCATTTGTTTGTCATGATTTTGTTAAATATAACTTAACTGTTTTCTATTTTAATACATTTTATGATGCCAAAGCTGAATTTTCAGCAGCCAACCACCACTCCAGTCTTCAGTGTCACATTGTTTCAGTGTCGAATGTGTAGAGTGTTACTTTGTTCATTTATTTGATTCCAGAAGCTTTTATCCAAAGAAAATGTGCAGCCACTTCTTGGTAATAGAGGTTTTTTGAGTTCCTCTTGGATTCGGGATTACCACAAACCAGTGTGCAGAACATTGAACCTCAACAAAAATATGATGGATTTACTAGCTGTTCTGCATTTCCTTGAGAATCAAACAAGGGATTTCTTAGATCTGACATGCCATGCTCACTACACAGACCACTCAACAGTCCAAGGCATGCCTTCCTGTAGAAGAGTCACTGAGGGAGTGGATGCCAACTAACCCTAACCAACCCTAACCCTAATTATGGATCCCTCTACACCATTTGCGCTTTCAGAGGAATACATGGCCATTCCCACAATGGACCCAGAGCTCAGCCAGTCAGTCTTCAACCAAACCCATAAATGACTACCAGCCATAACTCACACCAGGCCCGCCACGAGGCCAGAGCCAATACTTGAGCCCACCTTTGTACCAAGCATGAGTCCAAGCCCATAAAGTGTCCATCAAAAATGTCCATCCCAGAGGGCATTCTGAAGCAGTACAAGGGCATGGAGCCAATTATTAGGTCAATTTGATCCACAAAAGATTGCTTGATTATTTAGATGTTATCTTTCACACGCTAGAATCTAATTTGCCTGCCATCTTTCTGGCTTCATCAATGTCCTGTCTCACTCCAGCTCCACCTTGGTCCAACAAGCCATTGACTTTGCTGTGTCTGTGTAGACCAGTGGTGATGTTGTGCATCTCTGGTTTTTCAGCTCTACCTCAGTCAGTCAGGTTTCTGGCTCTGCCCTGGTTCTTCCCTCCATTTGTTCCACTCTTGACTTTCACCCCGATGGTGTCGTCTGGGTGTCTTACTGGTTTCTTGCTCCATCTCCTCCCTGGCTCGTCCCTCCGTTGTCTTCTCCATGGGGTTCCCCTCTGTCTGCCACTCCATGGTTGAAGTCCATGTCCTACTTCTTACAAGTTCTACAAGTCCTTACTTCCTCACCAAAGATGTGTCTGCCTTCCAGGAGGGAAGTTACTGCAACAGTGCTGTCCTGTTTTGGTTTTGTTTGTCCTGTTTACCTATTTGAATTTTAATTGCTAGTTTGTTTCCATTGTTTCATATTGAGTTTACACATGTTCCCTGTTCTGTTTATTAATCTCCATGTGCACGAGAGTTGCAAATCTGGGCAAAAGGAGGGCAGAGTCCATAGGACTCAAAGGTTTGTAGGGGTCGGCAGTAAAAATCATGTTCCAGAGTTCCCAGAGACTTCACTCTGGGCCCCTCCAAGGGTCCAGAATCCTAGCAACACAGCTGCCAGTGTATTTAAATCCATAGTTATTTCTGTTCTTTTTTTTTTTTGCTGTAGTTATTGTTTAACATGTTTAGCACAACAATGTTCAATGTTTTTTGAGTTCTTTCGGTCTTAGATTCCTACAAAGCAGTGTGACATTAATTTTGCCTTTCTGAATAAAGGTATTACTTTCTTTTTTCAGTAATGTACACACACCAAAACATCAGTTTTTATACTAATTCACCTCCCAAAAAGCAATGAACAAGTGTACCGAACATTTCTGTGGATAAGTTACCTGCTCCATTTCTGTGGATAAGTTTCCTGCTGTCTTTCGTTGGACATGTTTAAGCTCCCAGTAGCACCGCATTCTTTCTACTTGCTCAAGGTGGCCAAAAAATGCAAGCCGACCCACATCAAGCTCCTTGGTCTGTGAATCATCTCCCTCCATGACTCTGTTGTTAAGAAATGCTGGACATGGATGGTCAGTGAATGTTTTATTGAACAAACACCCTTTTGCTTTCTGTAGTTCTGATATTGTCTGTTTTTGTCCAAGCTGAAAATAGACAAAAAAAAAAGAATTAATGGGGAGGAAAGTAACAGATTAAAGTATGCAATTGTACAGATACAACTAATCACAGTGAGGTCACATCAATGAGCATTTTCAGACCATCTATCTTTTTTGATATTATCTTGCTTTTATACAACACTTTAATATACTAATAAGTTCATTGCACACTACAATTTAAACACAATATTTTCAGTTAGCTACTTTCATTCGTCATTCAGTTTATTGACTAATATTCTGCATTAGCCTTGCTCTATAGTGTCTTTCTATTCATCTAAGCTTCTTTATGTGAAAAGCTACTAAAAACTGCTTTGCTAGACTTTACACACAAGAGCAGATCAGTAGAAAATGCATGTCAGTGAGCAGATGCAGGTCAGTGCTGTCATCTGTGGTGGGCAATGGTTAGTGTTAGCAACTACAAGCAGATTTATTGGGGTCAAATGGTCATTTTGAGTATTTAACTTAAAGCAGTTGGGTCAGGTGGCGATTGTCATTTTGAAAGACGAATCTCTATATTGTTATAAAACATCTCTAGAATATAATTATGGTGTCTTATTCAAAGGAAAGATTTCCACAATGTGACCGTGAATATAAAGCTGGATGAGTCAAGTAAATGGAAGTATGACATACAATAAAAAAATTAAAATAAAATAATGTCACATAATTCATGGACCATATATGTCACCGAAGATCCAGTCTGCATTTAGACATCAGCTCTACCTCAACGTACTTCGATGGTTGTTTCCAAGGGATCAGCTGAGATGCCATTCTGTGCATAGCGTGTTGATCCATCTACATGCTCTGGGTAACAAAAAGTCCTAGAGTGGAGTGATCCCCTGGGGCTGGGACACCCCAACAACAAGAGCAATGCTCTATTTTCAATCCAGACACAAGCCTCAATCAGCTCTGGCGCCTGTGGCGAAGCATCATTCCTAGAATGACCTAGGAATGTTGGTTCTGACTGTGTCATCTCTATTAGATTGGGGAAACCTTATGTCACATTGTTTTTTTTTATGTTCACTTTAAGTCTCTTGCCATAATGCATGTTATTTTAATACAAAACAAATCCTATAAAAAGACTTAGAATCTGGAAAGGAAAAATCTGAAAAAAAAACGTGTCTGACATAGTGACAAAGTCTCTTGAAAAGTTTTATTTTTATTTATTTACTTTGTCATAGTTGACAATGTTGTTGGCATTTTGTCCTGTATAGTACAGTGAGTCGTGACTATGTACCATGATCTTGGCCTTGATTTCATATTCTCTGGTGCAGTGTTACAGTCGCTCAATTAAAGGGCTTTGAATGGCTTATGCTACAGTGATGAAAGGCAAACTCTTTGACTCTCTGTCAACACATGCTGGGATACTCTCAGGAAAAGAACACAACAATACGTTTGCGCCAGAATTTAGTAAGGTTTGTTGGTATGAATGAATGAATAAAAAACAAATAACAACATATTTATAAGCATATTTAACATAACATGTTTTAGCACATTGCTAGCATGAATTAGAAATGTTGTTATCATATTTCATGATTTAAAACTACCCTAACGTGTTGTTAGAATAAATGGACATGCTACTAATATGTAGCTAGTATGTTTAACTTGTAGATAGCATATTTCAAGATATGGCTTGCATTACTAATGTTTTTTTAGCTGCGGTTAGCATATTCTAGCTTGTTTTATCAAGTTCCTTATTACGTTGCTTATGTTTTAGCTCATTGCGAGCATGAATTAACATGTTACTAACATGTTTTAAAACATTCTTGGTTTAACACATTGCTATATCCCTAACATGCTTTATTGATACTGCTTTCCTGTGTTATTGGAATTATTGTAAACATTAATTTCCTAGTTGAAAATTGGACTTGAATGCCTGCATGGGAACTCTCATTTAATTGAACATGTTGGAGGGGAGAACAATTTTTCTCTATAACAGATACATTACTTTCTCTAGTCCTAAAAGTAGTGTCCAAACATGTGTGTGTGTGTGTGTGTGTGTGTGTGTGTGTGTGTGTGTGTGTGTCTGTGTTTAAATAAACTGTAAATTTCAGAATTTATACCCTGATGCATTTTTTCTCTCTCAAAAAAGAGAGAATCTCTCCCTTAATGTGAAAAACTTGAAACTTAATCAAGAAGATAGCATGTAAAGGCATATTCAGTTTGTTTTACCATGCTCCTATATAATGTAACATGTGGTTAGCACATCTACTTGCATTGGGTGTACTGTTTGAAAATGTTTATGACTATTTACCTGCCAACTATGGAAGCTAATCTGCCAATGAATAAATAAAAAGGTAAATGAGACTTTATTAGATCAAGTTACATGAAACTCACAGTTCAGTTTCTCACAATTTCGAAAAGTTCTGATTTATAAAATAAATATGCAAGACCAAATATGAAATTCAGAAGTCCGAATTGTGAGATATAAAAATAAAGAAGTCAAAACTTTGAGATAAAGTTTTTTTGTTTTTATTTAAGTTGACTTCCAAACATCAGTTTTTCATATCAAAACATAAAAAGGAACATATTTTCATGGGAGATGAGTCTACTGAAAACATTTTTCTTACTGCAGTTACGCATAACCGTCAGAATAGCAGAATTTGGGCATTTAAAAATGTCTTATGGTGAAGTTAGTTCTATAATTGTTGTTTAAAGGATGTTAATTTTTAAATCAAATGAAATCAGTGTAGGACATTTACAGATGAGTTGTCTTAAATATGAGCCCAGCTACTGAAATGGCAGTGGTCACTAAACAGATTAGATGCGATTCTAGAGATAGGATGTTCCTTTGATATCGCCCTGTGAGAATATATCATTACATTAGCGCCCTAGCCAAGAACTCTGCAAGATTTTGGCAGCCCGTTTCTTGGAACTTCACATCCTTGACGTCACATCTTCATAATTATTTTTGACTGACAGTTTTGACTTAATAACATTTGATGGGGCAAACATTTAAGTATTCAGCTTAGAACAGACTGCCTTAAAGTGCTGCTAACATACACATAACAAACAGTTATAACTATAGCACAAACAAAAGATACGTACAAAGAATCAGAACCCTTTAAAACAACTACATTCAATGGGATAAAGTCTTGATGAATAACAACAATTCTATTGTAAAATGAAAACAAATATGACTTTAAAGCTTGCGGAGCCATTTTGTACTGGTACACAGACGCATCAGGGAACATTTAATCTCTGATCTTATATCAACACCATCACTTTTGCAGCTGCCTAATGGTAATAGGAGTGCAGTGTTAAATTACACATACTAAAATGTACTTTCCACTTATACCAATAGATTTAGCACAAACATTTACCAACACGCATACATCTTAATAGAGTCAAAGTATTCTATTCATCAGGCACGCTATATGTGTTTTTGCATCTACAGGGTTATTAAATATTAAATAACAACAGCTTTTATATTCAATAAAGGCATATATGACTCCAGTATATCTTACTTTACAACACTGTAGCACATTCATAAAAGTTCAAAAAGTAGTTTGGTTTCCACTTACATTTGATTAAGTCGTTCCAGTTGAGATTTTGACTTTTTTGTTGTATAAACGCATCCGTATCAAGGATGTTTAGCCACAAATCTGCAAGCAGCCTCCGGGCTGGTGTCTTGTCTACATCAGATACACTGTGTAAGTGGCACACAGTCAAGTAAGCAGGCAGAGTGGGTGAGTGTGATGTGGGAACGGGTCAGCAATGTACAGGACGAGACAAGTGTAAATGTGAGGTGGGGGTGTGGAGGGGGAAAAGAGAAGCGTAGGGACTGAGAAGGGGGTAAAACGTGTTATTGTAGAGGGTGTGGAATTTCAGTGCCATGTGTTCCCCTGTCCTGTGCATGCATGTGTGTGTGTTATGTATGATGAGGGGACTGTAAATCCAACAAACCCAACCAACTAACAAAAGGTTGGAGTAAGAAAAAACAAGCCTTGTTTTGTTAGGTCCGTAAAAAGAAGGTAAAACAAGTTACCCCAATAACACATATTATTTTAATTAATAAAAATGACTAAGGTGGAATTTACTGACTGGAAGTGAAATTGGTGGCATATTTAATATTAATATGCATTAATATGTTGCTAGCATTTTTTAATATTATGCAAGAATCTTTAGTCTATTAATAAAACATTGTAGTTCTTTTTTATTTATTTTTTACATTGATTTGTAACATATTGCTATATACAGTATCTTCATAAAGCAACTAACCTGTGACATGGTAATAACATTTAAAATCATAATAGCAACATGGTAAAAAAAAAACTAGAAACATATTAAGCTGTTAATAAAAAAATAAAAAAATAATAATAATTTAAAAAATATATATAAAAAAAAAAATATATATATATATATATATATATATATATTTACATACATTTATATATATAGAAATGTTTGAAGAAAAGCGCATTGTAATATGAAAATGCTAATAAACATTAAAAATTCTTAAACATTTCTCTTTTAACATTCATGGCTGAAGAAGAATTTACTCAAATGTTTGTTTTGTTATGCATCTTTAAATGAAGGTTAACTGAAAAAATGCAATGGAAAGAATATTTTCCTAGATAATTCAGTGTGAAGCACCCACTCAGTGGCTTTTGAAGTCTAATAAACCTTTGTCTTGTCACTATTTTATTTATAGCCTTCAGCTGCATTAAATTGTCAGTGAGAAACCACATCATGGACTCAGTCAGTCTACGATTTAAGTGTACACTATTTTTGCAACAATGCAGTATCAATACAGCAGCTCGTGCTTAAACACTAGGTGTCAGATGTAGGAAGAATCACACATCTGCAGATAAAAACTGTTCATTTTTGTCTTTAAGAACGGTAAATCTAGTGAAACTGACAACCAGACAGGTAAGATTGTGTTCTCCTTGGCTTCTTTGTGACAGTTCAACAGGTGATGATCCGTTCTTACTCTGTGTCCCTCCAGTTAAAGCTATAAAGATGCCTTTATTGTGTGGAAATATAGGTTAGCTATGCTGTGGGCTCAGTTGTGCTGTGGTATATGATGGATTGTGTTCTCATTGAAAATAGCAGGATCAATCTGCAGCTGCTCTTGTCCTTTCATAAACCTGTATGAGCATGGAATATATTTTAAAATGGTTTCAATGTTTTATAATTACATGCTTTCATAAGCATTACAGAATTGTAATGTATACGGTATATGGTTGAATGCAGAATTAGCCCTCCTATGAAATTTTTATACGTTTTTCAAATATTTTCCAAGTTATGTTTAACAGGGGAAGAATTTTTTACAGTATTTGCTATTATATGTTTTCTTCTGAATAAAGTCTATTTTTTTAGTTTGGCTGGAATATTTGACTTTCTTTTTAAATTATTTTTTAAGATCACAGTTATTAGCCCACTAATTATTAACCTAACTATCCTGGTTAACCTAATTAACCTAGTTAAGCCTATAAATTAAGTTGAATGCTTGTAGTCTATCTTGCAAAAATTAATAAGAAAATATTTTGTACTGTCATCATGGCAAAGACAATAAATTCGTTTTTTGGATTTTGTTTTATGTTTTTAAAAAATGTTTTAAAATGTGTTTAAAAAAGTGATAAACCAGCACTTTATATTTAATATTTGAAAATGAATGAATTTTAGAGAGGGGCTAATAATACATATACATAGATATATACATACAATATTCTATCAGGTTTGTATTCTTCTAGTACTTATTCATATTCCTATCATATATTATATAATTATAAGTAATTACTTTTTTACTTATACACATACAGGCTTTATATGGGCTACATATCAAACATTTTATTTATAAAAAAAATTTCACACTTTCTCTACTCTTGCAACATCATCAGTTTGGTTGGTTTGGGAATGAGGTCAAGGGAAGTGCATGTGTCTGTCTGTGTGTTGGTGTGCTGCGGGTGTTTCAGTACATTTGCAGATGTTTGGTCCACTTATTAAAGGACGTGTGTGCCTGCCTGTCTGTCAGCCACACTGCAATGCTGCATACTGTGTTTTCATTGCCAACCATTCCTCCCTCACTTACAGAGAGACAAATTACACCCTCCCTCGGTCCCTCCAGACTAATTATCTCTCTCCTCTCACATAAACATTCTCATGCATTTAGTTAGCCATCTAAATGAGAACATGCAATAGATTTTGTGCCGATGTTAATTATCATACATTGTACTGTTGGTTGTTGAATGCTTGATTCTAATTGGCCGATGAACATTTTCAGGGAGCCTCACAGCTAAAGTAGTTCCAGGCAGGTCTTGACTGACACGGATTGCTTTAAGTTATTTAACAGCCAATAAGAGTAAACATATATAACAAAATACAACATCTGAAGAAAGTTTTTAGGTGTGCTAACCATATAAGTGGCATAACTGACTACAGGCCATTAAATCATAAAAAAATAATGCAAATCCAACAGCCCATCAGCAATTATTTGTTACATAATCGTTTACGTATTAAAAAAAAAGCATAACATTTTCTATTTCCAGACAAAACAAACATTATTTGCTTTATTTAAAGATAAATTTCCTAACTGGGCATGTCCCTAAAAGTCCCCAAAGGGATGTCAGATTTAGCCGTCTTCTGAGGACACACTATGGCTGATTAACAACAAACACACACACAAACACACACACACACACACACACACACTCAGGAGAAAATATGCATGCAGTGAGAGGTGTGGAAACAGCAAACCATGGTGCTGACAAGATGAGTTTTATTTAAACCTCATTCTGACGTATAAGTGCTGCTGTCTGAGTGTAATTCAAGAGCAGCAACAGTGTGTGTTTGTGTTTGTGTGTGCGTGTGTGTGTCTGTTAGTGATTGTCTGCCTGCATGTAAAAATATTTATACGCAGTCCAGCAGACTGAACCAAGACATATTTTGTATTCCTTAACGTGTGCTTGTGTAGTAAACTTTGTAGCATTGTAGCAACTTTGGGGGGGTTGGGGTAATACAATCTTAATGACAATTTATATTAAAATAAAAATATGTCAATGTCCATTTTAAAATTGAACAAATAAAAGTCCTTTACATAAAGTGACTAATTCTGCTCACAAATCCCATTCTTGCTTTTGTTGTAACTGAACATATGCTTGCTCATTTAAATAAGAGGAAGTGAAAATGAGATCTGAGGGCTGACAAAGGTCAGTTTGGTTTGGGCTTCCCGTGTAATGCATTTATCTGCACGATTCCTTGTAATTTTGCAATTTATGTTCCGATCTACAGTTCACAAGCATTCTGTGTGCCTTATTTACTATGTATGCATGGATATTAAACATTTATCCATATAAAAAAATATTTAAAACTTTTATTACACTTTTAATATAAGTTTAATATGTATATACTTTTATATAGGGCAGCGCGGTGGCGCAGTGGGTAGCGCTGTCGCCACACAGCAAGAAGGTCGCTGGTACGAGCCTCGGCTGGGTCAGTTGGCATTTCTGTGTGGAGTTTGCATGTTCTCCCCGTGTTTGCGTGGGTTTTGTCCGGGTGCTCCGGTTTCCCCCACAGTCCAAAGACATGCGCTATAGATGAATTGGGTAAGCTAAATTGTCCGTAGTGTATGTGTGTGAATGGGAGTTTATGGGTGTTTCCCAGTGATGGGTTGCAGCTGAAAGGGCATCCGCTGCGGAAAACATATGCTGGATAAGTTGGTGGTTCATTCCGCTGTGGCGACCCCAGATTAATAAAGGGACTAAGCCGAAAAGAAAATGAATGAATGAATGACTTCAAAATTATTTGTAAAAACGGTATGTTTGAAGGTGAATATTTGTAAAATTGTATGTTTGTGTCTGTGTGTTCATATTTTTGTATACCAGTGGGGACTTAAACCTGAATCCTCACAGACTCATAGGGTCTAATCATGGGGAGCTTGTAGGTAAGAAATAAGTATTTTGAAAATATTTTTAAAAGCATGTACAGTAGTTTTTTAAGGCGCAGTTGTAAGTGCAGAGTTTAAGGGAATATAATCTACATTTGTATTGATACAGAAGTCCTTATGCTTACAGACAGACCCCACATATGTGAAAAAACAATCATTTGAACTCATACAATGTATTGTTGGCTATTCTTACAAATATACCCGTGCAACTTAAGACTAATTTTGTGGTCCAGGGTCACATGTGTACAAGGGCGTAGCGGACATTTTAAAAGTGAGGGGGACAGCTGTATGAGATCCAAAAGTTTATGTTCATAAAATTACCTGTTTCTAAATGGTTTGTCTCTAAAAGTGAGGGGGACATATCCCCCCCGTCCCCCCCGGTTGCTACACCCCTGCATGTGTATATTTATTCCTTATGCCAATTATGGATGTTATCTTGTAAGGTTGCAACTTAATACTCAATAATTTTAATCATCGATAATAATCGATACTCTAAATGCTCGTTAGATCAATAAAGAGAGAACTATTTTGCTACGTTTAGAAAGAAACATTTTACTGAAGAAGCATTCTAGATGAACACCTCCACAAACACAGCCTCTATTGTGAAAGGCCTTTGGCAAGGTTTTATTGCGCAGAACCTCTGATCCACCAGTGTGACTCACCCTTTATACACAAAGTCCAACTGATTAGTCCAGAGCTGTCACATTCATTCAATGCATCTGCCTTGTGTTGCTGACAAATCATAAAGTGTATTTCCTATTGTTCACTCTCTCTGTCTCTGCCTCTCTCCAAAGAAAACACCCAAAACAAACTTTTTTTTTTTTACACTTTAAAACTTTGCTTGTTAAAAAAAAATCGCATTATTCAATAAAACAAGGGAAGCATATATGAAACGGTAATAAAAGGGCGGGGGAGTGTGAGACTGACTCACCTGTGATATGTCGAATTTGTGCAGTTTGTTCGTCCAGCTTTTTCTGCTCTAGTGGGCGTTGCTGGTCCTTTTATATCCCATGACTCTGCGATAGATTTCTCTCTCGCACACAGGCGTACGTTTGAGGCAAGCATCTTTCATCAAATGTAAGTAATACTCAATTTATAAGCTACGAGCTGTTCTCAAAAATAAACAGGCGGAACCGCTTAGGAAGACACGCCGTCTTTGCAACTTCCGCTTTTGTCAAAGAATGTCATTCCCTGCGAGGGAGATGTTTACACTTCTTTTCGACATTTTATTAGAGATATCGATTCAAAAGTGACATTGTGTTATCGACGGACAGCAGAGTAAATTAGTGCTTGCTATGCTAACGAGAAGTGACATCAAATCACTTATTCACAAACTCTAAATTAGCAATTCGCGCAAATATAGTAATACACATTTCATTGAACACCACTATTGTACCCATATATGTAACTTATATACTATATAACTGCAGGTTGACTGTGTTTATATAATAGGGTTAACTGTTAAAAAGCTATTAGTAATTAGTTGATTCAATTTTGATTGCAATGCAATAATGTGCATCTTTTGTGAAGCTGCTTTGAAACAATAATTATTGTGAAAAGTGTTATACAAATAAACTTGAATTGAATTGAATAAAGTACAATATCGAATTAACGATGGATATGTTCTGTGGTACTCATAACTGGCGTTTTGATTTTCATCAGAGTTATCATCATCATCTTCAGTGATGGAGGGAGTATCTCGTGCTAACAGTCTCTTCGCTCTGGATCTCTATCGGGCTCTGAGCGCCAGCAGCGCTGAGGGAAACATCTTCTTTTCTCCACTGAGCATCAGCGCAGCGCTCAGCATGGTCTATTTGGGGGCCCGAGGAGACACTGCTGGAGAAATGGCAAAGGTATGAGAGATAAGCAAGAATTGTGTGGAGGTGTATTTTTTTTATTACTGATAATGAATTACAAAAGATCTCAAACAAATCTTACTTGAAAAAAAAACCACAATCCCAAACAAGGAAGAGCAAGCACTTGTTTGAAAATGGGGTGAGGCTCAGATGTCAAAAGAGTAAACATTTGCTCATAGTGTGGGCAGAGAGATGCATTTATAACATTCAAACAAAAGCACACAGGCATGTACTGCTTGCCTATTGAACTTGTTTATTTAAGCAAGATTTAAGGAAATACCTATCCTTCTCATTGGTTCTGACAATTCTTGCATAACTGAATCAATAATGCTTTTTTTAAAGTTCATTTTTATTTTAGGATTGAGAAAATATAGATGTAACAAAAATAATTATGACTGATAATGACCAGAAAAGAGACGAGGAGAATTACATCATAATGTAATCATGGGTCAAGTTGGTGTCTAAAAAGGAAAAATCTGCAAACAAATATGATTCAGTACTAAGGTAAAGGTAATTGAAACAGTCTTAAAACTAGAACTGTTAGGTATTAAAAGTTTTCAGTGCTCAGTCAGCACAATTTTAACCTTGTCAGCTTGATCCTAATCCGTCCTCTGGTTCTCCCTTGTTTCAAAAAAAGGCCGCCTTATAAACAAATTTCTTGCTCTTACTAATTGGAACATACCGTTGCTAGAAAGTAAATTCTTGTCTCACCACTCAGTTTATAAACAAGAAATACTGAAAATAAGAGTGAAAAGTCTGCTTAAATATTGCATAATCAAAGACCAAAGGAAAAAAGGGCAGATTCAAACCAAAAATAATTTGTTTGCATATTCTTGAAAATAACCTAAGATGACCTTCCCAAGATTGTCACCTTTTACGGTCATATGCACCACTGCACTTAAACAGGAAATCAGTAAATCTATGCTAAAGCCACTAAGTTCATGGAGGTGAATACTATTGTAAAGCTACAAAATGATGTTTTTGGTAGGTACTATACATGTAACAACTGTAGTTACATATTAACTCCATATATACTATAGTCCATATATAAAGTCCATGTTTCATCAACACACCAGCGTCTAATATATGTTACTACAAGCATATTGACTACTCTTTTTCTCCGTTTATCTCTGTAATGCTGCATTGACACAGTTTGCATTGTATAAACTATAAAGTGCTATAGAAATAAAGGTGATTTGACTCATCGTCTTTTTAGATTAAATATGTTGCATAAGGTTAGACTGAAATTCAGTTTAGTGTTAGTGAATGCAAAGGATTTAGCTTTTAACAATTAACTAGACAAAGCAGAACTTTTCATTAGCCAAAGAGCAGACACAGATTGTGATTCAGCCAGTGAGAGACAGATTCAACAGTGAGTCAGAGCTGGAATACTGTAAACAAATGCAAACAAACGATCGCAGCTGTACATACCTCTCTCCCTCCCTCCCTCTCTCTCTCTCTCTCTCTCCCTACCTCTCTCGCTCTCACTCTTTCACCAATTTCAAATCCAGGTTTTAGCCAACTCGATGACCCATACTCGATTTGAGTATGGTGCCATGCTATGTTATAATTTCAGACACACCCAGATAATGTATGTAAATGCTTGGCTTGGCAACGGACTTCAGACCTGAATGAGTTAGATAAAATCCTTGTTTAATTTACTCCTTGCAATAAATGTTTGTGCATACCAATGGCTTATTATTTACACCATGGCCAACTCTCTATATTTTGAAATGATTTGCAAAGCCTCTCCTGTTAACAAATACATACAGTATAATATGTGTGCTCAACAAGAAGAACTTCTCTTGCTCTGTGCAGGTTTTGTCCTTCAGTTCTGTCTCTGATGTTCACTCTCATTTTGAGACCCTCATCTCATCTATCAACAGTCCATCAGCCTCCTACATCCTCAGACTGGCCAACCGTCTCTATGGAGAGAAAACCTTCAGCTTCTTACCTGTGAGTCCATTCTGCCTTAAACAGTGTCTACGTTTACTTGCACCCAAATAATCTGTTTTTAATCGTATTGACGGTTCAGTCGGATTCAAAAACGTTCATGTAAACACTTCATTCAAACCGATTTTGCTTGATCCGAATGAAATTTTGATCAAAATGGAAGGAGTGGTTGTTCATTTTATAATCTGATCCAACAGCAAAAAAAAATTATCATGTAAATGCTTGAATCGTGTAAATGCTTGACTACTTTCTCAGTCGTATTCAGAAGTATCTGGGACACTTGCACAGTACAATGTTGACAGCATTAACCAGTGCATATTTTGATAAATGCATGATAAAGCGTGTAAAATCACTGGCTTTATATTTTCATTAGGCTGCTTAATGAAGTACTTTATTTTAGAAATGCACTGTAACCTAAATATAAGTTTAAATTAGCCCTATAAATAATATAATTAGAATAAAATAAATACAGCAGAAGTAAAATATCAGAAATTAGAATTAAGAAATTAAACATTCAAGCTATTAGTTTTATTAATGTGCATAAACAAAGAACACCCGCATATGAAATATAGCCTCCTTAAAAAATATATATATATATTTTTTAATTATGTAATATACGTTGAACCTAAACTTTCTTAAACTGAATATTTTGAATCAGAATGTATATAAAACCCATATAAATGGACATTTGAATCAGATAACTGATTCGAGTACATGTAAACAGATCTGCGATCCGATTCAATGCATTCAGATTGATGAAAACTGGTGCATGTAAACATAACCAAATGAGACATTTTGAGGATAAATCAGGAGGCCTTTCTTCACACTTCTTGTTTCCTGAACATGTTGTCGTGTCCTGCAGGAATATTTGAGCTCCTCTCTGAAGCTGTATCACGCTGACCTTCAGGCTGTGGACTTCATTGGAGCCTCAGAGCAGTCACGACAGCTCATTAACAAATGGGTGGAGGAGCAGACAGAGAGTAAGAAGAATATCTTATATATTCAGATATTGGAATATCTTATTAATAAAGCCTCAGATGTAATGTCAGAAACTTGTGTTTTTCAGATAAAATCAGAGATCTTCTCAAACCGGGTATGGTGACTGGAATGACCCGGCTAGCTCTAGTTAATGCCATCTACTTCAAAGGGAACTGGCTGCAGAGATTTAATGCTCAAGACACCAAAGAAATGCCATTTAAAATAAACCAGGTGTAACCTTTATTCAAAATGATCTGTTTGCAAAATACTGTACAACTGCAGCATCACGTCTTTTAGATTATGTGTACTTCATTAAAAGGCACATGTTCTCTTCCTGGTCACTCTCTAACTGGCATCTGTCCTCCATCAGAAAGAGAACCGGCCAGTGCAAATGATGTACCAGAAGAAAAAGTTCCCATTCAACTACATCTATGACCACCACTTGCAAGTGCTGGAGTTGCCATATGTAAAGGAAGAGCTCAGCATGTTGATTCTTCTTCCCGAGGAAACTCAGGATGGATCTGATCCTCTTCTGAAGGTCAGCAAAAAGTTTATTTATTGAACAACTATTGGTAATCTTTATCACACTCTCAAAGTATAAATGCATGTGTGTTTGACAGCTGGAGAGCGAGTTGACCATTGACAAGCTGCATGAATGGACCAACAGAAACAACATGGACACCCAGACAGATATCATAGTCCATTTGCCAAAGTTCAAACTGGAGATTGAGAGTTCCTTGGTAGAAATATTGATGGGCATGGGGATGAGCTCTGTGTTCCAGGAAGGAAAGGCCGATCTGACAGGCATGACTGGTCACGGTGGCCTCTTCCTTTCGGCGGTGGCCCACAAAGCCTTTGTGGATGTAAATGAAGAAGGCACAGAGGCAGCAGCGGCAACGGCAGCCATTGTGGCCTTCTGTATGTTCCGAGAGGAGCACTTCATGGCTGACCATCCCTTCTTGTTCTACATCAGGCACAACCCAACCAACAGCATCCTGTTCTTCGGCAAATTCAGGGGCCCATCTTAAATATGTGATGTTTGCCTGCTTAACAGCTAAATAAATATAAATACTATAATTAAAGGTGTCAGTAATTAACATTTTGTGTTATATTTACATAGTAATTCACATTTTGAATTGATTTTGATTTTTTTTAAGACAAAAATTAATGGTTTAAATGTAGTTAAATACATTAATGTTGAGCAAAACAAAACATGGAACATTTATGACACACACATGTAATAATAAAAAATATATAATTAATCTAGATGGCCAGTCGATTTAAGTTTCTAGTCACTGTCACATCACAATGCCATTAGCCACAATATGCTTTTCATTTGAGATGCTCTCCGAAAACAATTGATATGTAAACAATATGAAGGAGGGAAAGACATGTTCCCTTGCTGCTCTATCAGGCAATATGACATTTTAAGGCAGCGTTTGTGCACAACGGCCCCTCACAAAACTGATTTCATACAGACTTCTGAGACAGCATAACGATTTACCCATGTTCAACAAAATAGAGCTTTTGTGATAACTAAGGGAATATTTGCTTACTAGAACACAAGTTACTCACTAGGAATGCCATAAATAGTGGAAACGTTGGTCAAAAACATACATTTACACCCAAGTGATGCTTTCAGACGGCATATTTATTATTTAGCTTAACTGTCATAAATGAAACTCACTAGACTGTGTAAAAAACAAATAGGCCTACATCAGCGGTTACAGATTTCCAACATCAAAATATCTTCCATGGAACAAACAAAAAAAAATCTCAAACTGGTTTGGAACAAGTGTGAGAAATGATGACAGAGTTTACATTTTTGAGTGATCTTTATTTTTAAATTGTGAAACTAGTTTCATCACATCCCAAAGTCAGCCATGAAAAAAGTTTGGTCAGCTGCCATGCTTCTGTGTGGTGTGGGGTAAGGTATAAAAATGACAGAAGCGCATCCATTTCTAAGTATGCTGATGTTTGTAGAGGAAACAGCTCCCCACTTGATTTTGAAAGCAGTGTAATAAACAGATTTTGGGTTGAATTAAGCTCATGTTTTTATGTTTACAAATGTGACCCACAGGTAAAGCCAGACAGTATCTGCAGACATTTTTGCTATTTCTGCATAGAATTTTGTACAAAATACAATTTGATTACAAGCAAATACAATTAGATCCTCTTGTTTGATCAACAAAGCAAGTCTCTTATCTAATATATCTACTACAGGACAAAATATTACTTTGCAAACTGAATTGTAAATAAATCATATAAACATTTGCATATTAGTTAAAAATACTTCTGAAATGTGTATAAAAGCAATAAATATTTACGCACATTTACATAAGTAAACAAATAGACTCAATGATGTGCAAAAACATATGTCCGCACAGATTCTGTGAGGGCTACTTTTGTTCTTAAAGATGTTATTTTCTATTATGAAAATCTCAAGCTTTTATCTTTTGAATACATTGTTACTTTTTTATATTGAATGCAAAATTCTTTATTAATAAGCAAAATGGCTTAAATCTCCTTCATATTTGTTCTAGCCGAATTAGACACTATTGTTCTATTGAACCAAGACCTGTGAAGAAACCAAGACCTGAGAAGAGATGACCCCAAGGTTTCCATAATCCAAGACCAGGCCGTATCCTGAGGAGCTGCTGTGGTGGTCATGGAGGAGTGGAGAGAAAAGGACTGATTCCAGTGGGACCCCAGTGAAAGACGAGTCTTCTCTGTCGTCCAGCGTTCACCAGCCTCCGGCGCCTAGACTGCAGCTCTGCACAAGACGCTTGGCCATAGGAGAAATGGTCGTGCCCAACTGAGCCTGGTTTCTCTCGAGGTTTTTTTTCCTTCACTTTCGCAAATTGGTGAAGTTCGTTCCTCGCCGCTGTCGCCACTGGCTTGCATGGTTCGGGACCTGTAGAGCTGCGCATCGATGGATTTGCTCTTCAGTGTTTGGACTCTCAGCAGTGAAAATTAAACCACACTGAACTGAACTTAAACTCTAAAAACTGAACGGACACCATTCCAATTCACTATAATCTTCTATGTGAAGCTGCTTTGACACAATCTACATTGTAAAAGCGCTATAGAAATAAAGATGAATTGAATTGAATTGTTCTTCTCTTAGACTTACAAATAACAAGAAAAGTGCTATATTTTTGGATGCATTATGACAACCTTTTGTGCATTTCACTCTTTTTGTCAATATGTCAGCTTGAATCATTCATAAGTTGTTGTTTTTTTCATCTTCTTTGTATTACAATATTACACTTCTAAGACATAATCTGCCTGTTCCTGTAAAGGTTTTGGCAATTAAAAAAAAGAGAAAAAAGAGCACCGTTGCCGCTTTTCCTTACGTGGTCATAATGTAGTGAACAAGTGATCAAGAGTATTTGGACCTATGATTCGGACAGTCTTCGGACAGGCGGTGCCTCGACAACCGGCGAAAGCGCTCTGTTAACAAACCTAAAATAATACATTTACATAGGCTACTTTGCTTACTGCGGTTGCACCCACCACAGGTGTTTTGGTTTTGATTTTTCATCAGAGTGATCATCCTCATCTTCAGTGATGGAGAGAGTCTCTCGTGCTAACAGTCTTTTCGCTCTGGATCTCTATCGGGATCTTCTTTTCTCCACTGAGCATCAGCGCAGCGCTCAGCATGGTCTATTTGAGGGCCCGAGGAGACACTGCTGGAGAAATGGAGGAGGTATGTAGCAGGAAATTACATCTTAACATAGGTAATTTTGACGTTTCTGTAAAGTTTCAGTAGCAAAATTTTGCTTTTAACATCAAGCATCTTTTAGGATCATTAAGTTTTTATGTGACTGTCATTATTTTTCATGGGTAATTCAATTATATATATATACAGTGCTCAGCATAATTGAGTACACCCCATTTTTATCCATTTCTCAGTGAATATAGGCAATGTATTTTGGTGCATTTAAACAAAACAGATTTATTAAACAGATATATTTATTAAAATAATATTTTAGTCACCAAACATATTTTGAAATTGAAAGACAATACAATTAAATTCAAGCAAAATATTGCAAAAAATTAATTACAACCTACAAAATTTCAACAAAATTTTAAACAAATTTTTTGCTTTTCTTGATTTTTCCTCTTTTTTTAAAATTTGTATTTAATATTGTTCTATAACATATAAATTTGTGTGTACTAGTTTTTGGACCGTTATCGTAAGTTATTTTGTTAGATAAGCAATGTATATGCACAAATATAATATTGTATAGCTTCCTATTAAAAATATGAATTTAAAAGATAGATTTGTGAGGGGTGTACTTATATATGCTGAGCACTGTATATGGTGGTGCAGTGGGTAGCGCTGTCGCCTCTCAGCAAGAAGGTCACTGGTTCGAGTCCCGACTGGGTCAGTTGGCATTTCTGTGTGGAGTTTGCATGTTCTCCTCATGTTCACATGGGTTTCCTCCGGTGGGTGCTCCGGTTTCCCCCACAAGTCCAAAGACATGCGCTATAGAAGAATTGGGTAAGCTAAATTGTCCGTAGTGTATGTGTGTGAATGAGAGTGTATGGGTGTTTCCCAGTGATGGGTTGCAGCTGGAAGGGCATCCGCTGCGTAAAACATATGTTGGATAAGTTGGCGGTTCATTCCTCTGTGGTGACCCCTGATGAATAAAGGGACTAAGCTGAAAAGAAAATGAATGAATAAATATATATATATATTATTTGTAAAATATTACGGCAATTCAACAAGTTCCTTTGAGTTTAAAGAAAGTAGGAAATCAAGCTGTGCGATACAATAAATATGTAATTGTTATTTTGCATTATAGCCTGAGATTTGTTTGACATTATATTACGAAGGAATAATCTTAAAATGGCACAATACAAAAAAGTTGAGTTTTTTAAAGATCCTCCCATCTTTTTTTCTCTCTCTGCAGGCCTTGTCCTTCAGTTCTGTCTCTGATGTCCACTCTCACTTCAAGACAATCATCTCATCTATCAACAGTCCATCAGCTTCATACATCCTCAGACTGGCCAACCGCCTCTATGGAGAGAAAAGCTTCAGCTTCTTACCTGTGAGTCCAGTCTGCCTTTAACAATGAAACATTTTAATGCTTTGTCTGTCTCTCTATTTGGACTCCACTATGAAGCTGTTTTGTGCTGAACTTCAGACTGTGGACTTCATTGGAGCATCAGAGGAATCTCGACAGCTCATTAACAAATGGGTTTAAAAGCAGACAGAGAGTGAGAAGATCTTTATCATATAATTGTAGTTCATATTTAACCTAGTCACGGATGTAATGTGAAAAATATAAACTTGTGTTTTTCAGATAAAATTTAAAATCTTCTCCACCCGGAAATGGTGACTATAATGACCCGACTAGTTCTGGTTAATGCCATCTACTTCAAAGGGAAATGGATGCACACATTTAAAGAAAGAGACACGAAAGAAATGCCATTTAAAATAAACTAGGTACAGTCCACTTTTTGTTTCACAGGTGGAACAGCATAAGTAAGTCTGTCACATTTAAAACTTGATTGATTATGCTTTAATGATGTTTGTCTTTAATTAGAATGAGAGTCGCCCTGTGCAAATGATGTACCTGACTGAAATGCTCCCCTTCAGATGCCTCTCAGAGTATAAACTGCAGGTGTTGGAGTTACCATATACACAGCAGGAGCTCAGCATGTTGATCCTTCTTCCAGACGAAACCAAGGATGGATCTGATCCTCTTCCCAAGGTCAAAGTGTTGTGAGTGCTGACCACTGGTAAGAGGTAAGATATATTAAGCAATGAAATTCGTCTGACAACATAAGAAGTTATATGTTCTCACGACATTTAATGTTCGTATTTCATTTGTGTCGCTTTTGCCTGAAGTACTTGTGTATTTCTGAATAAGCCCCGCCCCTTTGGAGCATAACCTACTCGCTGCGGAAGTCCTTCCCTCTTTGAGGTAACCCAACCTACTTGCGGTGTAAGCCCCTCCAACTTGTAGGTCACCGGGCTGCAGCCATACATACTTGGACCACTGAGCCACCATGCCGCCCCTTTCATAAGTTTCCATTGTTTTTATATAAAGATATATATAAGAAAATAATACATTTCAGTTAATGTTGGCTGGGTGACCTCTATTGACTGTCTTTCACTCTTATCTGTGAAGGCACTTTACTCCTACAGCACACACACACACATAGTATATAGTACACACGTATATATGTGTGTGTGTGTATATATATATATATATATACTGGTTACAAATAACACAATAAATGAATATACAAAAAATGGAGATATAGCACCTCCAGCTGGGCATTCATTGAAATGACTCTGTCTATAGTTCTGTCTTATCAATGGTGCAGAATTACACATATTTATACATACGCAGACATACATATGTAGATATACTATTAGCCTGTTGTGTAATATTAGAGACAACATGGTACAGTAATCAATAATGCAATAGCTCATTCAGATTAATTCACATTTATTTGTATAAGGTATATAAAAATGTGTATATAAAAATGCATTGTCTGTAAAACTTCTTTGAAACAATAGGTTTAAAAAAACAGGGGTGTATGTACAGGGGTGGGTGTCAGAAAGAACAACTGAAATCTAATACAAATTGTTGTGTCTGCAGATAAAACATATGCATTAGCATATAACTTTTAAAACTTGAATTAATAAAAAAAATTATTTTGTATCTGGATCCTTGCAGAGGCAGGCACTGTCTATTCATAGGTGGGTCATGTGAAGTCTTCATAAAGGACAATATTTCTGGAAAGCAGAAATATACTGTAGGCTACTCAAACGATGGCATGGTCAATAATTAATCAATGATGTAATTAGATTTCATGCTTGCAGCCCATTTTCGATCATATATCACTTTCGTTTAACATTGTTTATGTTTTTCATAATTTTTCGTTTTTGAAAAAGGAACACAAATAAACACGGTCCCTAAGTTGAGCGCGAATAAGAAGCTGAAAAACGGAAGCGTCGCGGTTTTTAAGGTGGACTGGATAGCGTCAATAAGAAGCTGCGAATAAGGAGCTGGATTCAGCCTCGTCCTACAGCAGCACAAATGAATACTGCTGAGAGGAGATCAGATTTTTTTGATCATTATATAATTTTTCTAGTGGGCGGCATGGTGGCTCAGTGGAAAGCACTGTCGCCTCACAGCAAGAAGGTCGCTGGTTCGAGTCCCAGTTTACATTTAAAAAAAAAATAAAAAAAATATATATATATATATATATATTATCCTGCTACGCATATCAAGCCTTTATGTATGTTTGAAATCTGAAGTAGGCCTAATTCCTCATTTTGCAAACAGCCATCACTGTTTTTTTTATTATTTAATAAATGCAAAAAATACCTATTTTATTTGTGAATAATATAAAACAGTTATTTCGTCAGATAATATTACAAATGTTCAGTTTCTAAATCCCCTTAAAGACAGAGACGAACCATACGGGGGCATAAGCAGCATGTTTGTCAAAGCAGATCTAGTCAAACTTGCAGCACCGGTTTTTATACAGGCGTTGACTTCCACAGCAGCTCCAATTCCT
>CAIGQV010018299.1:5994329-6036118 GCA_903798115.1 Danio jaintianensis | reverse complement strand
ATCACACGCAATCTCCCCAGGTCCCGCAGGACTTTGAGGTGACTCTTGGGCCCTCAATTTCTCCATAAGCTCAGCAAGGACTGTACTTCTGTTGAGTGGAGGCTTTGAGCTGAAGGACTGTCTGCACTGTGGACATTTATATGGTGCTTTCTGGTCCTTATTCCAGCACTCATTGATGCAGCTCATGCAGTAACTGTGTCCACAAGGAATTGTCACGGGATCCTTCAGTAAGTCCAGACACACAGAGCAGCTGTACTGGTCATGATCTAGAATAGCTTCTGCCATTTTTCAAGTCACTGTCTTGATGTAGTCACTCCAAAAACGTGTATATTAAAAACTCATTCACTTTAGAAAAGCAGTGCGTTATGAAATCTAAAGAGAGTGAAAGTGAAAGCAAAGAACTGGTGAAACACGCACTATGGTTAAAGAAGATTAATTATTATATACACAAATGTCACAAACACATTTTTTAAACTGAACGTAATAATACTTTGTATTTACCTGATAATTCGTTGTGGGTTCCATGGTAAGGTGGGATCGTGGCAGGAAGCGTTCAAGAAATTCTGACCTTTGGTCTGTTTTATGGCTTAAAGTCTTCGTTCAAAGAGCACGCTTTGTACAAATGCATCGCGCGTGAAGCATTTAAATACAACTTAAAGTTCAGAAAGGAAAAATCAGAAAAAAAAACCCACACTCAGATCAGTTGAGAAAAACTTAAACTAAATTCGAGGCTACTGAGTGAACTTCTAGTGCTGCGCTCGGTTTCCTGGGTATATTTCTGTACAACCACTAGATGGAGACACTGAATAGAATGCTTCTTCTATTTATTTGCATGTTATATGAGAAATTACTACACATTCATGTTCTTTTAGAGCATATAGATTTGTCAAGTAATCAAATATGTAAAAATATATATTTATAGCCAATCCACATTCATATCAGCATTTGGACACAAATTCATTTGTGACGAGATTTACCAAGTAAGGAAATTAAAAAGATGTCACCTGATTTCAGTGGAATGTTTTGTGTGTCGTAAGCACAAAGGACCAAAATGAAGTTGTGCAGCATACCACAGTTTAGAGAAAGAACACAATTTAACACAACTTGGTCAAACAGGGGCTGTCTTTTTTATGGGACTTTAATCAATTTAAGCCAGAATAAATACTGAATACCAACATGATATTATTACAGCAATAAAGTAACTACACGCCTTCTCCACAATATGGACAACTCTGAATTATGCTATGGTTTCTTATGAAAGATAGACACTTACTGATTTTCCGAACCAAATTAACTAATTACTCACTACAAAACTATAATATTCCTTTCTTTACTTTTTGTATTTATTCATTAAATCAAATTGATTCAAAGTGCATGGTCAAAATAGATTTTGTAATTATTATTTTCAGCTTTAGAAGTAAGTGTTACGGTCTCTCCGTGTCAAATTTCTTAATACCAAAACCTCTTAAAAGGAATGGTAAAAATTTATGTTAAAAATAAACATCAGTGGTTCTATGAAGAACCAACACAGGTAAATAAATTAAACAAATGCTGGTCACACTAACAAAACAAATTGTTCATTAAGAAAAGGTTCTTCTTTTAAAACCATATGTAGAAACACCCCTGACAATCATGAAAAGGGTTAAACTAATGTCTGACATAACATTAGTGACACTAAATAAAAAGTGAGCTTTCAAATGTAAATGTTGGTTGACTTTCCTCACTGTAACATCTATTAAACACATGATGTGTGAGCAACTGGAAAACGGAAATATTCAAACGCGCACTTTGTGGAATTATAAATTCGTCCATGTTGATTTGATTTTTCAGATTCCTCAAAAACAAGATGTGCATTGTTGAAGTTGGGGCCCAGGGTTGAATCACAGACGCTTTTGTTCGGGGCTCCCCGTTCCTGCGAGGGCCTGCTGTCGATCAAGATGAAAGCGTCCGCCCCCATCGGCCCTTGCTTTCACTGCTGCAGCTGCTCCTCAGTCTCGCTGCCTGCAATCTGTGCTGGAGAGGCCGACCGAGCAGCAGCTTCACCGCTAAACCCGGCCCACAAAACGCTTATGACGCTCGCCACCAAAGATCACAAATAACACGAGGTAAGTTTAAGCGTACTGGGATGTGGGATTTAAGTAGAATCTATACAATGTAGTCGCACCGCTTCAGATGATCTCGATCCGCGGTGGTTAAATGCGCGGTCGATTTCGAAAAGCGGCATGTTTGCGGAAGTGAACGTGCGGTCCATGTTTAGCCGCCCCTGTTATTTGCCTTTACATATCATGTGTATGTGTGTTTCCAAATCTATATTTCACTCTCACGTGCATTTTGTCGACACGGTAAACGTTTGGAAGGGTGGAAGATGCTGTGTAGGTTGGCTGTAAACGAAGCGAACTAGCCATCGGACCCGTTTGAAAAATCAAAATGGCTTCCATCTTTGTCGTCTCAGCAGAGAGGTTTATACCTTTGTTTCCCCGTCTCGCATGTCAGGGAGTCTGTGAGTAACCTCCTTTTTATATTTATCCAGTGGGTTATTTTTCATCGAACTTTCGTGTTAAGAGTCTGGTGTTTGTTTCACTGGTTTTTATTTATTTTGTTACTTACCCAGTAGCGCACTTTTTGACCACGTCAGTGCGGTGGGGGAGGGGAAGTGAGTCTGTCTGGGTGGAGCCTGTATGATTCGTTCACTGTGGATGAATTTTATCCATTTCCCCCTTCGCTGTAAGTGTAATTTAGTTTAGACTCCAGTTACTGGAAGAATTCTTACATATATTTTTGCTTATTTTCTTCAAATGTATTTTTTTTTTATTAGATTTGTATCATAATTTGCAATGTAGGAAACATTAGTTTTCTCAGATAATTAACTCCTGTACCTAATAGCACATGGAAATCTCTTTTTTGGATATAGAGTGGTGCAGGAATGATGTATTTCTTAAGCCAACTCGAAACTGTTGAATTTTTCTATTTGACTTTTGGGTTATGGTAGAAAATAAGATCAGATTGACAAAAGTTTTCTACGATAATTCTGACAAATGTACAAAGCACATGTTGTGGCCATGGATTAACCAGTTAGTTCCCACATTATTTCTTTTCTGTTCCCTCACTTTAATACATTTTAGTCACAATCCCTATGAAAATGAGCCATGGTTTTATTGTAGCAAAAATGTTTTTTTATGTATTGATTGATTATCATTTGGTTAAAGTATTATTTGTATTTCAAAACCATGGTTAGTTTGTGGTTACCATATTTAACAACATTTTTTATTATTTGCAGTAAAATCATGGTTAATGATTGTGAGGGCATGATTTACTAAAACCAAGGGGAATAAATGCTTAATTTATAGACATGTATAATAAATGTCATGTTCAGGGCTTTATACAAATGCCACTGCTGAACATGCTAAAGTGGCAACGGCAAAAGTAAAAAGCTAGTGTTAGGCTACAACTGAACTACATTGTCACATGACTTCAACCTCACCACAACAGAATTTTCAACAGATCTTTAAAATAAAACTAAACTAGTTTAATAGAGGAGTTAACTAGACCAAGGGAGAAACCCCACTATAGAAGGGGACTTGTAAGCAGATGGGTTTTCATACTTAACAGCATTTATTGTCTTTTTTTTATTTTTTTTATGATTGGGATATTATAATGTATTGGATGTTTTGAAATAAAATATGAAAATAATTTTTGACCTTGTGTTGTGTTAACCACAGACTTAAAAACCCACCCCAAAAGGAACTGAAAGCTATAAAATGCTAACTCTGTTCCAGGTTTTAGTACTCATTCCTGCTCCCACTCTATGATTAACTGAATGCAGTGTTGGTGTAAGAAATGTTGGTTGTAGTTTTAGTTGCAGTGGATGTGTGTCAGCTTGCACTCTGGTCTCTTTTTCAACAGTGCTGGGATGTCACCCATGCTTCAGGTAGGCAAACCCCCATGCCCTTAATATATCTGGTTAACAATGTGGTTATGGGTTTAAAGTTCTTGTGTGTGATCTTGGTAACTGTCAAGCAAATCATCTCCATTATGTTAAGTCATCCCTCTTAACATGAAATGACTTTGCAATATATGTGGTGGTTTTTTTGTGTGCTTGCACTCAATGGATTTGTTGGTTTGCTTGTTTTGCATAGAGTTTGATGTGTAAAATGTAACTCATTACCATTGTTTAGCTATCGTCTTATGTCTTCCCCACCTCTCACCTCCCCACCAGTATTTGACAAATATAGCTGATCCAAGGTCCCTGTGCTACTGTGCTTACACCTACCAACATACATGCATACACACACTTAATCACATACACACTCACAAACACTCAGTCGGTCAAGAGTTGGTGTGATGACAGATAATGTGCTTTGTCATGCTGGTTGGTGTCATGTGTTTTTCCTATACTGGATGCATGTTTGTTACTTTTAGGCTCCTGTAACCCTGGTTGGCTGGCCACGGAGACAGGGAGCCCTCGTCTCAGTACTGTGGCTCTCCACATTAGACTTTCTGTTTGGGGTATCTACTTTCACCTCCATTTTTATACATATTCAAAGGCTTGAAGCATAATGCCGACATTTTATTAGCTAAATCAGTCATTTGATGCAGTGTAGAGTACTTTAAAAATTCAATTCTTATAATGTGCAAAGATGTACATAAAAAAAAAAAAGACTTGAGATGGCTGTGGATTAAACATGAATGCAAGATGTGATCCGTGGCCTTAAAATATTCAGAAGTGTATGAGTTAATTGTTGTTATTAAATTAATTTTCGATTAGACTATAGCATTTTTTGAACATTAGTCATATTAGATATTGTATGTAATTTAGAATATTATATTCTTCTAATGTGCAAGTAATTATTCTTAGTGAATGAACTATTGTGTTTTCATTATGTCATATATATTCTAGAGAAAAATAATTCTGGGTTTACTGTATAATTGTTTTATTGTTGCTTGTTTATGTGCTTATCTTTCATATAATTCATAGTTGTTGACACGACTATTGTTTTTATTATAGTTTTATAACGATTAGTTTTGTAACAATGATTTGTAACTAATTTAAAGGACAGTTTCCAAAATGACCTGACCATCTCTCTCTCCTCTCTTTTTTTCTTCTATAGGCTAATCATGTTCTCCAAGGGCACCAAGCGCAAATTTGCAGATGGTGGTGAAGAGATATCTGATGATGGCTTGATAGCCGCCAGGGTGGCATCCTCGTACAGCTTGCAGCGGCAGTCTCTGCTGGACATGTCCCTCATTAAACTTCAGTTATGCCACATGCTGGTGGAGCCAAACCTCTGCCGTTCGGTTCTCATTGCCAACACAGTCAGGCAGATTCAGGAGGAGATGACCCATGATGGGAGCTGGCATATGGTCACCGAAGCGTTCTGTGGTGCAAGCCAGAGCCCATCTGAGCGATTGGTGGCCACTGAAGTTCTCTGCAGGTCACGGGAGCAGGATGCAGAACCTAAGCTCTTTTCCGTCATCAGCTATGAGGGTTGCCGTGAAGAGGAGGTGGTAGCTGATGAGACGCTGTGCTCTGTTTCTGTTAGTGATACTGTCTCTAACGTGTGCCTGTCAGGGCGTATGGGCCAGTGCTGGGAGAAGAGTGATGTAGAGAAGGACGAAGAGGCACTTGAAGACTCTAGACTTGGTTCAGGAGATGACGAAGACATTGACACAGAGGATGAGGCTTCTCCGGAGGGTCAAAAGACCATTGGACAGGTTTTTGGGACCTTCGAAATAAAAAACGGTTCCCCAGGTCCAGACTCTGCTCTCGAAGAGCTATTCTCAGATGTCGACACATCCTACTATGATCTGGACACCATGTTGACCGGCATGCAGAGTGCACCCAAAATGGGCCCTTATGACCTCCTTGACAGTTTGGCACCTTCACATAGTTCCCCTTCCATTGTTTCCACACCGAACTGTCGTTCTGATCTCAATGAACTGGATCACATCATGGAAATCATTGTGGGTTCTTAGGTTCAACCTTTTTCAGAGACTTACACGCTTGTCTTAATGTTACTGCCTTTTCTGTTCCTTATGGAAAGCAAGTAAAGTCTGGAGTCCTTTCAGGGAAAAGAGTTGATGTCTTGTGAAGGATGGCCTTGATTTTTATGAGCTGACCATAGTCATCTTATTTGCATACCCTTTGTATGTTTTAATGATTTTTTTCTGTATTTGTCTGTCCAGACAGGTTTTTTTTTTTTTTAATTTATTTGTTATACTCATAACACTACAGAGAGCAGAACAAGATGTATACAAAAGTTGTAAAGCTTGGGATATTTTCATAAGGAGACAAAAGATTGTCTAAAATGTGTATATAAATATATTTTTACAATAGATTTTTCTTGTAATATGTTGCTGTACATTATGTACATGTCCTACAAATTGATTTTAAATGAAGAGATTAGATTCTTATGTGCAACAACTTTTCTGTTTATAAAAATCCATAAACCGAAGGAACTTAATTCAATACTACAATATACAAAAGGCACCAAGTATACATACAGTAATGCATGTTTTACGTTCATGTGCTCATTTGCACAAAGTATTTTTTTTTTCCTCTCAAGGTTTGATTGCAGTTGGCTGTCAATCAGCTCAGCCGTAGGTTTTGTTTGTTGTTAGGCGTCAAAGTTCTTCTATTTTGTCTTATCAACAAATGAAGTATAATGGGGCCAACCCATTCTATATTGTGACTTAATTTATTTAATTTATTTACTTCAAATGGTGAGTGTTGGCTGTGGTCAAACTCAGGGTGGCTTTTTAACTCTAGAGGACTTAATAGGTCCAATTCACCAAAGCCTTTTGCTCATAGCAAATCGATCACAGAATTAATCCTTCAGATGATTTGCACCGATTATTGGTATAAGTATTGATTTTTAAAAATAAGTTAACTGTTTAAATATGGGTGAATGGCTTCAGGATATCTATTAGTCCTCTAGACCCTCATAATGAGAAGACATTTGTCTAGTTCTATGCATTGAGTGTCGTAACACACTATATGAAGTGTTTAAAATGCATTTAGTACAGTATTCTTTTTTTTTTATACTTCAGAATCAGTCAACAAGAGATGGTTTTATTTTACTTAACATATTTCCCCAGTTGTTACGTATATATTTGGTTGTTTAAAGTAAAATTTTGCATAAACTATGTTTGTGCAGGTTATAGGTGATTACACTTTGATAATTGTTTTCTTCATTGTCTCACACTTAAATTTTAAGAGGATCTTTTTTATTGTATGATCTTAAACTAGTATAGAGTATAAACATTTTATATGAGCATTGTAGCTTTTTTAACATTTTTTAATAAAAGGTACAACTTATGACGTTTATATTGTGTGTTTGTTTTTTTCCCTCTACAATTTATAAATGTCAGTAAGATACTAAGAGCAACGAGAACATTTTTGGGTGAGGAATTAAGAAATAAAGAAAAGAGTTTGTCAATATTTTTTACTAAACTGTTCCTAATATATAATGTAGGATAAGTAATAGAGTGAAATACTTGTATTTAACTGAGATATGGTTTCTGCATGTCTAAAAGGGTCTTCAAACTAAAATTCTGGTTTTAAAGAGTCTTACTTTACAAAGTGATGGTACTAAATGTTGCATGCACTGCAAAAACAATTATTTCCGACACAAATACCTAAATTGTTTAAAATCAAGATATATTTATGTATAAAAATGAAAACAACTAATCATGTTTCTCAGAAAATAACTGTTTACTATAGTTTTGCTATCTTGATTTAGGAAACTTGCACATGAAAAACATTTGCACGTAAAAATAATACAAAGAATTGAGGAGAACATTCAGAGAACTTATTGATAATAAATCACCATAGGGGTACTTTAATCTTTTAATTGTGGGTCTTTAATCTTTAAAGAGTGTGAAGTACACAAAAAAAATAGCGAGGAAACACTGTGAGACGCAAGAAAAAAATATTAATGATCAATAATGCCGTCGTATTGAAGCGAGTAAACGTACAGTAAACCATCCGCTCTGATAATATTAACGTCACGGTTTTATCCTGTACATACTACGTTCTCACGCACGTGACGTCAGCAGATGTGACTCAGTAAACGTCAATGTTTAAATCCCTCCGCTCGCGCGCAGATATTATTAGGTTATATATCAGAAAGTGTATTATCCAACCCACATAGTTGCACGGAGGAGTTATAACAATGTATCAGACTCAAATAGAAATCAACTTTGCAAAGCATAATTTGGAGAAATGATATAATAAATATAAGTGTATATTATTTAAATTTATATTCCCTCAAATCAACAGGGAAATAATCGTGGACTGCTTGTCTAAAAACGCAAAAAGAATGGGGAAAAAACACAAACGTGCCATTACAATGCGATTGTGCCCAGGTCCCTTATCCGGCGCTCCAAACGGTCACGTTTTCGGTCTGTGGGCATGTTGGAGGGACGAATCTAAGGGACTAGAGAGGCGGGGGCAAAACACGCTTCCACTAATCAGGAGCAGTTACCAGGCGGGTCTGAGAAGGCGTTCGACCAATCACAGCCATCCCACCTGACGACCGTCAATCAGCTGAGTTCTTTCCCGTTTATTCTACAGTGTAGCGAGAGTTCACTTCTCGTGTCTGCGGTAGAGACGCGATCGGTCGCGTAGTTTTGCGAAAAATAATGTTAAGACTTTGGAGTAGAAGCTCAACACAGAGTTCAGCGACCGATTTAAACAATCGTATGTCTTATTTTTATCAGTCAAGAGAATGTAGCCGTCATTCGAGGATCCTGGGTAAATTAATTTCGTAGTTCCATACAGAGAGAGAGAGACCGTACTTTACCAAGTACGAACTAGCTAACTGGCTAATTCATTGCGCATCACTGTGAGCTTAGCCGCGGAGGCTAGCGGCGAGCGCTCACGTTTTGCCAGAGTAGTTGGTAATAATAAACGCTAAACAACAAAGCAACTGGTAGAGCCAAACATAATGGTATGGGTCAAAGGGATATCACAGCGTTCGAGGCGTCCATGAAAAGGAAAAAAGGAATCCCCGCCGTCTCTATGTGTCGACTGGATGTGGAGTCCGCTGTTGTGAAGAAGGAAGTTGAGCCCGGCGGACGAGATGGTGCCCTTTCCTCGTCAAGGTAACGTTAACCACTTTTTAATCAGAAACTGTTTACTGGATGGCATTTAGAGAGTAGATAGTAGTCTGCAATCGTTTGGCTATCGTTTAAATAAATTGATATCTTAGCGCTGTACAGCTCGGTCCCGCTTTACGTAACAACTCGAGTTTACGTTGATAAAACTTGAGCTTGTGTAGCCTCAGTAGTTTCTTCATAACAACTGGTACCTTAGCAAAGTGATTTATACCAGTTGTAATATTAAGATTACCATGCATGAACAATTAAAACTTTAGCACCTCGCATTTTCCCGGTGGGTCGTACGTGGTCTCGGTTGCGTAACGAGTCGATTTTCTACACTGATGTTTGGACTTGACTAACTTTTACTCGAAATGCGACAGTTTTATAACAAAATTGTTTTATTAAAAAAACAAGTTTTTGGACCAAATGCATTGTCCCAAACCTGTAACTAAGTAAGCATTAGCGAAGGACGAAAGTGCCTGAATGCAGTTTTACTTGAGTTTCTTAACGAGTGATGTGTAATTGTACACGAAACTTGAATTGTTTTTATCGTAGTCCTTAATATATAAATAAACGATTGTGTGGTTTATAGTGAAAGAAACCAGTATGTGAAGTATCCGAAACGATAAAAGCTTGGTTTGTTTGCCTAATAATATTACAAAGAAAGATAAAGTGTAGATTAATAGTGGCCACCAATGTTTCCCAACAAAACATTGCATGAATGTAATATGTATTTGAATTCTTGAGTCATGCTATATGCTGCAGAAACACTGCGAGCAAGTCATCTGTGCACAAACCAAGTCATTCTGGTGTTTTTGAATTGAAACAGTCAGTTAACCAAGTAACTTGATAAAAAGCTGTCAGTTTTTTGTCTTGCTGAAGCAAATGCTTTAGAAGGTTCTGACATTTTCACTTTAGCATTCAAATTTATTGTCAGCAAGTAAATTCTTTGACCATTGCACAACAGTCATAGTTTACCTACTTAGTAGACAAGTTTTCAGATACTTTTACCAATATTAAATCTCTGAATTTCTTAGTAAAGTGAAGTTTCCCAACTGACTCAAAGACTTGCACCACTGATGAGACAAACGACTACATATGAGAGTGTGTTCACGTCTGTCCGCGTGACTAACACCCTGGCCTGAGTCACAAAGTTACAAAGCTGCCCAAACTAAGACATCCGGCCGGACTACCCAATGCTTCATTATTCAAGACTTAGTCGGCTTGTCAATGGCATTTGCCACCTACTCCCTCCCTCCTACTTGCAGTCAATCCACTGTTTGCTTTTATACACTCCCCAACTATCTTTCTCCTCCCACTTTCTCTCGTGGACAAACTTTTCCTGGTGCTTCTTTTTGCTCTGGCTTATTTACACCACATTTCACTTATTTTCTAAAGACTTTTCTGCTGTTATCTTCATTGTGATGGCAACTTTGGTCAGACTCAGAGGAAAGATGTTTAGATGGAAAAGGGACTCAACTATGTCAGTTCTGTTTACTCTCTTACAAGGACGTTTCATAGCTTAGGCCAGTATATGAGTTAAAGCAACTGTTATCTTCTCTTGGTGCAGAATATGACTAAAGTCCATTTCAATGTTGTCTCTGTCACTTTTCAGTCTTCTGTTTCATTTATTTATTTTAGGTACTAACCACAGAGTGATAAAAAAATTAAGTCCTTATCTTTACCTTTAAGTGAAGCTTGACAGCTCTTTGTGTGACACAAGGCTGGTATTCATTTATGCTTTGGCATGTTGCTGCAAATGATAGCAGCAGGATACTTCAGCCATTAATTTCATGAGAACATATAAAAATAAAAGGCAGCTTGATGCGTTCAGTCCTCATTTAGTAACGCAATGCATTTAGTCTCATTGGTCATATGAATTATCTTATAAGGTTCTTAAAAGGATAGTTCACCCAAAACTGTCATAATTTAATCATCCTTCACTTGTTTCAAACTTCCCTCCTTTTGGAAAAAGGAGATATTTTGAAAAAAGTTGGAAACGTGTAACCATTGACTTTCATAGTATTTGTTTTTCCTATCATGGCAGTCAATAGTTACATGTTTTGAGCTTTCTTCAGATTATCTTCTTTAGTGCTTTAGCAGAATAAAAAAACTCATAAAGGTTTGGAACCACTTGAGGGTGAGGGAATATTGAGTAAATGTTCAGTTGTGGGTGAACTATCACTTTAAGGGAACTATGCTATCCTCCGAAGCAAAAATAAGTCAGGATAAAGTGATTAACTCTTAGCACAAAAGATGCTTCTGACCAGGTTGTGTGTTTTGCACAAGAATTATGAATATTAACTTGACAGTACAGAGAGAGAAAAAGTGAAGAAAAGTTTGTTATTGAGAAAAATTAGTCAATAAATTTCCAATAAGTGGTTTATCATATTATAACTTTATTAATTAACAATACATGCTTCATATAATTTTTTTTATTAAATGATTTTGCATAATCAAAATTTCGGTTTTCATTAATAAATAACTAACATCTAGTTTTGTTAAGCAGAAATGTATTATAATCTATGCATAAAAAATGGCTTCATAAAAATCCAGCATTGTTTGATCTCTGCTTCATTGTGTTGTATTCCCATGGTGGGACTTTCCATGGCGGGCCTCACTTCTGAGTCACCACTAGGTAAAAAAAAACTGAAGTACCATCAAGTATGAGTGCAGACATGAACTGATGCAACGCAGCATACTCGACTGCAATGCTGCCTCTTCTATGGTTCCCATTGTGTTCTCCCACTTTGATGGTCGTCTCCATAGTTGTGCTTATTGTCTTTGAGCTGCAGACTCTGTGTGCCACTCATGCGCCAGCCTCTCATCCACCGCTGTTGCCATGGCAAGCAGACCACAGAGGCCAGTCTAACCAGAGGGGCCCAATTTAAATCATGCCTTGTTGCTTTAAAGCTGCGATACTTTATAGAGATCAAGTCACATTCCAAGTTGTTCAGCTTGTCTTCAAAATTAAAAAGCTTTATAAATCTAACATTAATGCAAAGATTCAGCCACTATGAGCTTTATCTCAGGCTTTAACAATTGATTGAATTTGGACAGGATATGAAGTCTTCCACATCATATTCTTCTGGATTATATATTTTTTCCATGGTGCCTTGCTTGCTTGCTTGCTTGCTTGCCATTTATAGCTTTCTGTTGCTGACAGAGACAGGCTGCAGACCCTCTTCCAAGCCTACGTGTACTCCTGCCGGAATTCAGCTGTGAATTCTGCAGGAATACAAAATGTCCCTTTTGAAGCCTTGTGACTGCTTTGTGGGAAAGGCACCTATTGGGCTGAGCAGGAGTGAGCCTTCGGTGCTCTGCTAGCGTAGATGGTTATATAACCGTTAGCCCCAGCGTGACACACTTGAGCGCTGCAGCCCATGCATGCGCGCACACACATTCATGCTGTTTGCAGGCATTGAAAGTGGTCATTTAAGACACAAATGGTGTTGGTTGTTCTTTTAAATTAATATACTCTTTCTTGCCTTTTCCATTCAAGCCGTATTCAAGGTTCATTACTGCCTGCGGTATCTACAACCTAAACTATTTGTCTACATGGTGGGATAAAGACTATGCAATGAAATGCATCCGTTTTCTGAACACAAGTGGCTCTTCTTGGCTCCTGTAGTAGAGAAGAGCAGTCCGTGAGCAGACCTGCGGGGGATTTCTGCCTTCGTTCGGGATGATGGATGAAGGGGAGGCGGGAGCCTACACCATAGAAAGTGGAGAGGTGGATAGACAGTCTCATATTTACAGCCCTTTTCACTCCAGCTCTCCAGATCCGAGACGGCTATCTGTCAGAGCAGTTATAAGCGGGATTCAAATCATGTGTCCACAAGCCACATTTTCGCTCTTGTTTGTACATAAATGTTTGGCCCAAACAAAACTTGAGGTTTGAGGAATAGTGAGCTTTGAATGTAGGATTGCATATCTTATATAGCCTTTCAGTTTTTCAGAAATTGATCTTTTCTCACTAGTATACATTTGACAAGTGCAAGTCATGGCAGTCACACTGCAAAATAAATGGGGTTTTATTGGCATCAGTTGTTTCAAGAAGAACCTTTCAATTTACTTGAAATTTAAATGCTTCTGCAAAATGAAACTGCTGAGTTTCCAGGTGAGTGGTATAGTTCGGTAAAAATTGTTTGTCTTTTTCCACTTTCTAAAGTTACCAAAAATCAAACCATACCACATTTGGGTACCCCTCCCAAAGGGTACCTAGCACCCTAAAATGGTACTAAAAGGCTGGGGCTAGACTCTCACCTGAACGCTATTGGTTTACAGAGAATCATCTCCATTGCGTGCAACAAGGCAGGGGAATGAAAACAAAGCAAGCACCATTTTTGAGTGTGTCCTCACTGCAGCCTGTAGCACTGATGTACTGGATCAGGTCCAATATGTAGTGGACATGCGCACAACTGGTTGTTGCTAGAAATTTGTAATTCTTTATATTAAAGAGACCCTGTTATGCATTATAAAAGGTCATAATTTGGGTTTTGGGGTCTTTAACAACAGACTGATATTCATGCAAGGTCAAAAAACACTTTCATTGTCTTAAATTATGCATTTATTTTTATCTAACTATTCCTACAACTCCCATATGATTCAGCGATGCATTTGTTCCAAACCCCTCCTTTGTGTGATGCTAATCTGCGCTGATTGGTCCGGTGACCCAATCTGTTGTGATTGGTCAACTGCATTCAACGTAAGAGGGAAAGAAATGTCCACCATGGCTTATCAATATTGTTGAAGTATCCAGAGTACAAAGTATATATGTGAGCCCAATGCAGACATGCATTAAAGCAATTCAGTTAAACATCATCATATTGCTCTATTCTTAACCATAACCCCAAGTAATAACAATGATATATATATATATATATATATATATATATATATATATTCAGTATTAATCGACACAGTGGCAAAAGTTGAAATATTTCGAAAATTGACCGTAAGGACAGCTGATGGTGGCCATAGCAACGACAAATGGCAGGGAATCGCGAGCCCAGAAATGCATTTAAATTGATGAAGGAACATCTACACCTACCCTAAACACAACCCTTACAGTTATTAACGTCTACACCTACCCCAACCCTAAACCCAACCGTCACAATAGCATTGGCGTTACCATAGTGGGCGTTACAATGTCCACTGTGTATTGGACCTGATCCACTACTTCATCATGCTGTAGGCTGCAGCAAGGACATCATGCCATTTTTAAATACACAGCCAAGACATTACATCATAATAATAGATATAATAACGAGCCATGGTCAACCTGACTATTGTAATAATTGATATTAATAATCATTAGGAGGAGCAATAATCCACAATGAATAATAATTTGTAATATTTTTTTTACAGCAATACCTTGCATTGTACCTGAAAAAAAACTGTTTATGTACAGTTATAAACTCTTTGTCGATACCATTGTTGTGATTGATTTAAGTAACTGGATCCATTAAAGTATTTATCACAAAATATAGCATGGATACTATTAATAAGATAATTATAAAAACTGCCTGTGTATACAAATGTATACATGCCCCAGGAAATGAATAGTGGTCAAATATTGCCCTTTAATGTAAAAAGTTCATTTCTGAGCCCTTTTCAATGCAGTATTTTATTGGGGAAAACTTTATTAACCAACTATAAAAATGTTCTTCATGCTATAAAAAGTTTCAATAGTCTTTTATTCTCTATTGCAGTACAAGTTGCAAAACAACATCTTAAACAAAAAAAAAAGTATCTCTTATACTAGTTGATGTCATGAGAGAAGAGATCAAATTTCTTTTCAAGGGGAGAGATTATGAGGGCACAGAAAATGTGCGTATAATTTTATTTAAAATGCTGCAATTGTTTATAAGAATATATGAATGATCAACTTTGATTTCATGGTCATTTTGATGAATCTTTCAGTAAAAAAATAGTTCCATGGTGTCAATGCTGTGGAAAAAAATATATATATTTTTTTATTGGAACCTTTTTTTAGGTGCGTATCAGACTTGTCACTCATATGCTGTGTAGAGCTGCAGCGATAAACATTGCGCTCTTGTGCTGCTTATCCTCCTCCTCTGTGTGAAGGGAGCGCTAATGAAGCATGAGCTTATACTAAGTGTACTGCAGACGCAGACAGGAGGAGCTTCAGCTAATGCATCCCTCCCAGAGCGGGGCTTCCTGAGCGGTGAGGAGAAAGAGCTGTGTCAGGTTAAAGCTCCACGTTATCAGTCACGTTATCAAATTTCAAGGCGAAAGTGATCATCAAGAACAGAGTGCAGCAATAGTCTGTGCATGGATGACAGTCACTTTGCAGTTTTATTCACAGTTGGTTTATTGCATGGGAAGGTAATAACTGGAGCAAACCACACGTTGGACTCTGCAGTAAACAGCCGAACATTCAAGTGATCCAACCTGTGCATGGTCTTAAAATATCAGATCATTTTACTGTTTATCAAAAGGCATGCATTGTTTAGGTTTCATAATGCTGTGGTGCTACTTCACAAAACTTTTTTTTGCCTTGAACAATTGATTTTCTTTTAAAAATAATATATATTAAATACCTTTTTATAAAAATGACTATTTTTGAATGGTTAATAGTTTTTAGTTATTTATTTTTCCAGTTGAGCAACTGATATCATTTTACAAATTCAGCAAAATTAACTCAAAATTCAGCACTACCTGAACAAAGTTCAGTAGATAATGAAAATATTACAAATGTATAATTGCTATTTACTTGGTTACACCACAAGTCATTGAAATTAAAACCTTTTTGAAGATCTAAAGATGCTCCCAAACCATGCAAAATCAACAATGTTTTCAGACAAGTAAAAAATAATTGACCCACTTTATGAATTTGTTATGTGTTCATTTCAGTGATATAGAGGCTTGTGAAATGTCTAACTTGCAAATAAACTTCAGACATACCCTGTGCCTTTGGGAGCAATATAATGTTGGATGAAGCTTAAATTAAAAATAATTGTCATGCAACCTGATGTTTTTTCACCTATAGTTAGGACAGTGAAGTTAATATTTCTGTCCTGTGTTTCTGAACTCTATTTTTTATTATTATTATTTGTTTCATCTGTAGATATCTGTTAGGCCGGGGGGTGAAGCGCAAGCTGAGCATGTGTGAGGACCCAGCCCAGGACTTGCCATATCCTCAGCAGAGGCAGCTGGTGCTGGACTTGTGTCTAGACAAACTACAAAGCTGCCAGCGGCGAGCCGAACCCAGCCTGCACCGTTCAGTCCTGCTGGCCAACACCCTCCGCCAGATTCAGCAGGAGATGAGACAGGAGGGGGAAACCTGTTTGCCACCAGCCCTACTCGGGCCCTCACTCCCTCACATCCAGACCCCACGCCACTTCCCAGAGCTGCCACCTGTGCCCTTAGACTGTCCTGCACCCCTAACGGGTACACTCTCCCCTTCATTTTCCCTAATGACAGCCGATGAAGAGGAGGTCCATTTGGGTGGCACAGAAAATGAGACTCTCGCTGGTGAAGACAACACAAGGTCATCAGATTCGCTCTTCGGCTCATTTGAGATTACAAACTCCACCAGCTACTTAACAGACTTGCCATTAGACGACATCTTTGAGGATATCGACACGTCCATGTATGACTCCTCTGACATTTCTGTTCTGGCGGTTCCTGCTCAGAGAAGCGGCCGGGTGGACGATGGCCTCAAGACCTCTCCCAGCTGCACATCCAATAGCAGCCTACAGCTCTGTCTCTCAGACCTCAACGACCTGGACCATATCATGGAGATCCTGGTGCGCTCCTGAGCCCCAGCTCGCACCACAGTGTCCTCATTCAGCCATCCCGATGTTTTCTATGGGAAATGAGTAATACAATGTTTTTCTTTTTTTTAAAAAAAACAAATATTTTATCTATTTTTATACAAAGGACTGATATATATATATAATATAATATAATATAATATAAAATGGAAAAACTGCCTGACACACTCTCACTGTAGGATAAATGCACATATTTAAGACTCTTCAGATTGTTGAGCTGACGCTGCCATCCTTCATATTTAAGCAAATTAAGATATGAATATGCAGGGACTTCGGAATCAAAAACAAAGTATTACCATTGACGCTTCTTTATAATGGACTCAGTTGTATTTAAAAGGAGGATGATATGGAAGAAAAGTGGATGGTGATGGACGCATCGTAGCCTTTGATGAGCTAAATGACTTTTTTGGTGATCTCCACTGTATTCTGAATCATTACATTTACTGTCAGTAATTACGGTTATCAGATCATGTCATGCACATGCAGCACTCACACTACCTCTCAAGATACCAAGAGCTCTTTCTCTATACAAAGACTGTCATTGTTACAACTATATTGTAATGGTTTCTCTCCAATAACTTTCAAAAAACAAAACCAACAAAAAATGCTGATTGTTTTATATACGGGAAAGCCTCTCCTCAAGTGGTAGAACTCAGTCCAAAGCTATAGCTGTAGAAGAAATGCTTTTGTCTCGATCTTTCTATTTAAAAACGTTCTTTCCGCAACACTTCTGATTCTTTTGGTTTCAGAACGATCTGTCGCTTGTGTAAAAGTAAAAGTGATATATTTTTTCGAATCGCTTGGAATTTAATGCTATTTCTACTTTTCACGTACATGATTGTCAGACACACAGCCACCGTCGAATCCCTCGTATGAACATAGTGCCTACAATGGAGAATGAAGACTGCCGACGATGAACTGCACACTGTGGACCTGCACATAGACTTGCCTGAGTTTCCTGCTCAGCGCCCTACATGGGTCGTTTGCCGCTTTTCGAGCACTCGGCACGATTCTCTGTCCTCTAAAAAAAGCCATTACCCAAATGTGGGTCCACATCTCCTTTCTACTGTTCTTCATTTTGATCTACACTGCAAAATGCTGTTGTTGGATGTCTATGGATGCCTCTTGTGCTGTGGTCTCCGAGACCAGTTTTTTTGAATGTCCAAGCTTACGTCTCACCTGCTTACTTTTTATGAGTTTAAGGCCTGTAATAACTTGGTTTATTAGACACCGCTGAAACACAAAATGCTAAACTAAAGTGTTCATTTTTGAGCTGTATGAACGTCAAGTTACTGCAATTGTATGCGAAAAGAGCCACGAGCTGCGGTCTGCATTAAGACAGAGCAGAGACAAGGGGGAGGGGAAGAACTAGAGAGCGAGATTAAGGGGGGAGTTAAAGCAAACAGCTCCTGTCACGTGGAGAGCCCTGCTAGTGCTGAACACTACATTGAGAGTTTGACAACAGCTGGTGCGTGTACGCTCGCATTGGTGCACTCGCTACAAGCCCCGCCTTTAGCGGGGCCCAAGGGGCTCCGTGCTCCTCCCGACCAATCGTTTTGATTTAAGGGCGGAGCTTTGCTCTCTGCCTGCTTTATGTGGAATAGAATAACAAGTGGAAGCAGTTAGCTCATGGTGGAGTGTCTTTGGACAGACGTTTACTGACTCGATAGTCTGAATTTAAGTTCAGTTTTAGACATTCCAACTGAAAAACAGTGAGATATATTATTTAACATTGAAATACTAATTACAAAGTTCAAGGGGGCTGTAGAGAAGGGCTTTTTCTGTTATTCGGTAGAAACTGACTTGCTCGTTCCCCTTTAAACTCAGGCTCTCGGACGCCCCGCCCTGCCTTCTTCCCCTCACAAGACACATGCACCGCCACAGAGAAAACCAGACACTTGTGAAGTTTACGCTCAGATTTTAGGAAAACATGCTCGTGAAACCAGAGAGAGTGAATGGTGAGACCATCGGCGTTACAACAGCAGCCAGCTTTTAATGCTGAGAGCTGTGGATCTAAGGAGTGTGTAGCTTTTTAAGCTTTGTAAGCTTGATCAGTTTGTTTCTTTTGCTTTTTATTTGTGTTGTTTGTGTGTATTTATATTTGTATTTATACATTTTCTTGTGTTTTGATGTTTTTTTGTTGTTGTTGTTGACTGAAGATCATGAGATAATATATTGCTTTTAAGAGTGAAATATGATCCGTAGACTTCGGTCTTCAGGAGGGTGTTATTTGTTTTTTTTGAAGTGTGTGATTTGTACTTCACCTCCTCCTCTTCTTCTTAGTAATAATGTGTACATAGATGATGCAGAATTATGAACAGATGTTTTATAATTGAAATTATTTGTAAAGGTTTTAATCTGTGCTGACTATGAACTGAATGGGATCTTCTTTATGGTGTGTTCACTTCTCTTTGGACCAGGCAGTAATTTAGGCAGCTTTTTATTTTGAAACAGTTTTTGTTAAAGTGGTTGAATACATCAAGGAGTGCTTGCAATTGTCTTATTTTAAATGTAATGTCTCCTGCTGCTTGAATTTCAGACTCTTGTGGACATTTGTTCCATAATAATCAACCCCAGCAGTTTTTTTTTTATTATTATTTATTTTTAAACTAATGTTCATTATGATTTAGTCTGTGCATGGGTTTCAGTAATGCACAGAGCAGCAGTAAAAAAGTGGTTTACGTTACATTGTAAACTTATGAACAACTTTACTCAAATAACGTACGGTACGTTTGATGTACCGCTTGCACAGAGAATAGCATAAGGAGCACGGGTTTGTATTATCATGGTCCTTCTCAAATTTGCTTGGTTGTAAGGCACAAAATAGCAAGCTTTAAACATCACTTCATCTTGTTAATTTGGCAATTTATTTTTAAGCAAACCTTTTTTTTTAATTATCCTGATAAAATTGTAATATCAGAAACCTCAATGTCACTTTGTCCCAAGTGCAATATGAAAATATGAACATAAAGCGCTGTCTTTCCTAATTGCAAATGACACTATGTAGTGAGCCTATATAACTTTGAATGAGTACATGGATAGATGTTTTTTTTGCTATTAATGACCTTTCCTTCTCCCAGAAACTGTCCCTTGATCTGTTGCTCTTTTTGACCACAGATTTTATGAGGTCTGTAAATAATAAAGCATTTTCTTTTGCAGTCATATTCTATGCAATACATTGTAGCAGGTCAGTATGTCAAATAAAAAAAATGGAAATGAAAACGTTTTGTGTGTTTATTCAGTATACAGAGCAAGTCAAGCTTACATTTATTATGGAAAAAGGGACAGACGGTAATGGAGTTAACAAGGCAGTGAAAAATGTACCAAAGATGGATCTTGGACATATTTTGCAAATTACAAACTATACTTATACCCATCTCCACGTTTTGTGTGTGTGTGTGCTTTTTTTGTTTGTTGGTATTTTGGTATTTGCTATAATGGCAAAACTGATAGAAGGGATGCTCTGTTTGCAGTTATAGGATGAAAATATTTTAAAAGTAGTTTGTTTATTCTGGTTTACCTCATAGGCCTTACAGAGCTAGAGCTAATCACGATGACCAATCAAATAAAAGAAGGCGGAACTTTTTCGTTCACTGATCCCAAACGAAGTGCGTTCATTTAAAAGTGAGGGTGTGAGTTAAGGCGTAAGTCGATATTTGACAACTGTTTAACAGTTGTAATGTAAACTATAAAAATATATTTAATGTGATATTTTTTTTATCATCAAATTTTAAATCCAAAAATTCCAATATTTTGTTAATTTTCATTGAATGTGACAAATTTGGCACGTTTTCATCAGTTTTGGAACATATTCACTCTATATATTTATTTATTGTATTTTTTTTTAATACAAATATTAATTTTGTAACAATCATCAAATATTTAGGCTAAACCAAAAAAAGAGTATAATGATTTAAAGTAGTAATACAAAGGGACACTTCAGTCTCAAATAAACTGCAACGCATCAGTGATTTTGCACCATGATGCATCGCATATAGCTAGCCTATACAAATGAATTCAAAAGTGGTGTTTGCTTTGCTTTTCAATCTGCTTGTTTAGCATTTGAACTGGAGGCCATCAGCACTTGGATCAAATTCCTTGTAACAAACAGATCCATTAATAATGCAACAACATGTATGAACAAATCTGCTGACCTCATAGAGTCCCAGACATCTTTCTCTTTTTATGTCTTTCTCAAACAATAGGCTATTTTAAAGAAGTTAGGCATTTATAATGGCAATTTCTTCCCCATGAACACCACTGTCCCCCTTCAGACTCTCTGGTTTCGATAGGCACATGTAGAGCCACCATCACTGCAGTTTAGCATAATGAGGAAGGGAAACAAATTATACTGACCAAAGAAAACACAAATGTGGCTTTCAAAATATTGTTTTCATCAGGTCATTTTTGTAAAATAATCAAAAAAGAAAAGAGATATATATTTTAAAAAAAAAAAAGTAATTGTTGTCTTGTTTCATTACAAATATACAAAAAAACTCAGATTTAGTTTTTAATGATTAGCCTGTATTAATTCATTCAATTACAACCATCACGATGTACTCATTGTATCAATGCTATTTTTATGTAATCACTTTACATAATACATAATGTTGCATACAAAGCAAAACTATGCATTTTCTTCCTGTTCAGCTGGTCTAATCGAGTGCATGAGATGCTCACCTGTCATTTTCCTCTGAATAATTCATTTGATTTCCTATGTTGGTTGAGAAAGAAGGTTTGATAGGAGTCTATCTGCTTATTTACACCATAAAAGGGATTTCTTCTTGCTCTTCATCTATAATTTACTCAATGCATTTCAAATGATGATCATTTTTTATATCTCATATTACTATCAAATATCAAGGTTATTATACTGTATTCAGCATAAACTAGCAGCTTTTCTGAACACACTTTTTCTGATATTAACCAGATATTTACTTCAAACGGTGTCAATGAAGCATGAAGCAGGTATAAAATATCCCAAATTATATGACTGCGGGAGCAAATCCACTGCATTTTCTTACACAACAGCATGTGTTACTGAAGTCCGGAAGAAGCACTCTTTATTACAGCTCCACCTAATGGACACGTTATGAACTGTCGAATAACAGACCCTAATTTCCTCAGAAAGGTCCTCCACGCTTGTTTTGAGATTATTTGTTAACAAATAATTTATTAATTGATTACGTCAAAACAAGAACGTAATTCTAATTCAGGTTAATATAAGTAAAATAATTAATTTTAATAGTGTTACTAGAGTACATCTAACATATATCAGCTTTAAAAGAAATCAAAATCAAATAGTCTTCAGTTAAAAAATATAATAAAGAACATTACAGCAGGGTTTCAGCATTACAGACCTTAAAAAGGCCACATTCAGAGCAGAAAGTCTAAAACTCAATCTTTTTTTGAGTGTAGATCAAGATACATCTTCTTGAGATCTCAAATGAAGACAATACATACGTTTATGCTACAAAACAAATGTGTGGTAATTTACTATTGATTACTATTGTAATTTACTAAGTTTTATGTGATTAAATATTAATGAATTACGTAATGATTAATGCATAAAGATTCCTTTGAGCCCATATTGCAGCTATTTGTTTTCATATTCTGAGTGCATGAGTTATTCACATCTTGAGCTATTGAACGTAGCCTATTTTAAACTTGTGTTGTTAGGGTAAAACTCATTGAATGATATTCTCAAGTGCACTACGTGTACTTTCATTAATCGTTTTTGATGAGGTGTCTGCTCTTCAGTGATGTCGAAAGGTCATATTTCGGCTGTGAGTTTTTTAAACGAGGTAATGGATCCCTTGATTAGATGGTCTGCGGGGTTCTCGCTTCTAGAGGAAGCTTCTGTAGCCAGTTCCGGTTCTGGTACTTTCGACGGGGGCTTAATAAAGATCTTGGGGGACAGCTGACCACTACTTAAGCGGAGAAATAACCACCATACCCCCGCGTTTGTCTTTTGCTCTGTGCCTCTTTCGGGTTTTCGCTCGGTTTTGTTTTTTTGTAATATTACTGGTTCACGGTTCCTGCATAATATCATTAAAATTTAATACTTGGTCGACCCAGCAAATCAGCTGAGCTCCTGTTGCATATGTTTATGCTTTAATTTACGAATTTACATCTGTCAATCTCTGCGCTACTTCAGTATTTTTGTCATTCTATCATGGCCAAATGGGGAGAAGGGGACCCGCGATGGATTGTGGAAGAAAGAGCAGACGCAACAAATGTCAATAACTGGCATTGGTAGGTAAACGTGCATTTATGTCCACCAGTTGGCAACACAGTCTGAGTTGGATAAGGGCATGTGCCTTTAAAATGACTCTAGGGGTGGTTTGAAGAGTGTTTAAAAGCATATTTAGTTTTCCATCACACTGATGTTAAATATTTATTAATTTATTAACATCTATTAATTTAGATTGGGGATAAACGTATAGGGTAATGAAGAATAAATAGACCCTGTTACTCATTACAAACTTTCTACATTTGGATCACAACGTTTACTAATTAATTTTTGCGTAGTTGTGGTGCGAAAATGCACAACTATCCAATGTTGTCTGTACAGGCTGTATAGAAACTGGAAGATGTACAATATTCTTGCTTACGATCCGGTAAACCATGTCACATCACAGAACACTGAAACCTTTTCTTCCTCTTTCCAAGTGTACTGTCTTCATCAGATTTGCAATATATAGGTTAGCGTTTTAGTGTTTCCAGAAGCCAGTCTTGAATGTCCTGTAGTTGAATGTGAGGGATTGGCACGACCTATTTTTGGAAGTCCATGAATGCAAGACAAAATTAGACTCAGGGTGTTCTGATGAAAAGCAAACCGAGTAAGACTCTTGAACTCTCCCACTTGAAATGTGTAAAATGTTTTTTTTGTGTGTGCGTGTTTGTGTGTGGGAGTAATTTTAAATGCCTTGTTTAAAATAATTTTTCTTTACAATTTTCCTTCAACATTTAAACCACTAGTTTATACCCATTTGTCAGCAAGTACATTTAAGATATAATAAAATTCAGGACAATCACATATTCTGTTATTTTATTTATATATTTGGATAAGAACCAATAAGAAAATATTTACATAAATGTTAATGTAAAATATTTTGCATAAGTACAGTGCATCCGGAAAGTATTCATAGCACTTCACTTTTTCCACATTTTTTAATGTTACAGCCTTATTCCAAAATGGATTAAATTAATTTATTTCCTCAAAATTCTACACGCAATACCCCATAATGACAATGTGAAAACAGATTTTTTGAAATTGTTGCAAATTTATTAAAAATAAAAAACCTGAAAAATCACATGTACATAAGTATTCACAGCCTTTGCCGTGAAGCTCTAAATTGAGCTCAGGTACATTCTGTTTCCACTGATCATTCTTGAGATGTTTTAGAAGCTTAATTGGAGTTCACTTGTGGTAAATTCAGTTGATTGGACATGATTTGATAAGGCATACACCTGTCTATATAAGGTCCCAGGGTTGACTGTGCATGTCAAAGCACAAACCAAGCATGAAGACAAAGGAATTGTCTGTAGACCTCCGAGACAGGATTGTCTCGAGGCACAAGGCTGGGGAAGGTTACAGAAACATTTCTGCTGCTCTGAAAGTTCCAGTGAGCACAGTTGCCTCCATCATCCGTAAGTTGAAGAAGTTTGGAAAAACCAGGACTCTTCCTACAGCTGGCCGGCCATCTAAGCTGAGTGATTGGGGGAGAAAGGCCTTAGTCAGGGAGGTGATCAATAACCCGATGGTCACTCTATCTGAGCTCCAGCGTTCTTCTGTGGAGAGAGGAGAACCTTACAGACAGACAACCATCTGTGCAGCAATCCACCAATCAGGCTGTATGGTAGAGTGGCCTGACGGAAGCCACTCCTTAGTAAAGGGCACATAGCAGCCCTCCTGGAATTTGCCAAAAGGCATCTGAAACAAAATTCTCTGGTCTGATGAGACTAAAATTGAACTGTTTGGAGTGAATGCCAGGCGTTACCTTTAGAGAAAACCAGGCACCGCTCATCTCCAGTCCAATACCATCCCTACAGTGAAGCATGGTGGTGGCAGCATCATGCTGTGGGGATGTTTTTCAGCAGCAGGAACTGGAAGACTAGTCAGGATAGAGGGAAAGATGAATGCAGCAGAGACATGTACAGAGACATCCTGAATGAAAAACTGCTTCTGAGTGCTCTTGACCTCAGACTGGGGCGACGGTTCATCTTCCAGCAGGACAATGACCCAAAGCACACCACCAAAATATCAATGGAGTGGCTTCACAACAACTTGGTGAATGTCCTTGAGTGGCCCAGCCAGAGCCCAGACTTAAATCCTATTGAACATCTCTACAGAGATCTGAAAATGGCTGTACACCGTCGCTTCCCATCCAACCTGATAGAGCTTGAGAGGTACTGCAAAAATTCCCAAAGACGGGTGTGCCAAGCTTGTGGCATTATATTCAAAAAGACTTAAGGCTGTAATTGCTGCCAAAGGTGCATCAACAAAGTATTGAGCAAAGGCTGTGAATACTTATGTACATGTGATTTTTCAGGTTTTTTATTTTTTATAAATTTGCAACAATTAAAAAAAATCTTTTTCCACATTGTCATTATGGGGTATTGCGTGTAGAATTGAGGAAATAAATTAATTTAATCCATTTTGGAATAAGGCTGTAACATTAAAAAATGTGGAAAAAGTGAAGCGCTAGGAATACTTTCCGGATGCACTGTATATCATATTTTAACATTTTATTTTCTAAATGCCTGAATAATTTGTAACATCATGGTAAACATTCTGCTTGGACTTTTAAAAAATTTAAATTGTCTACTCACCTTCTACTTTTTTAATTTTTGTTGAAAACAAAAGAAGATATTTTGAAAAATGTTGGAAACTGATATATATATATAATTGCATAGTTTGTTTTTTAAAAACATGAATCACATGCAGTATTATGAAAATAAATTCAGACTTTTAAATTTCCTTAATCTTTCTACAGGACAGAGAGAGATGTTACAAGCTGGTCTCAAGATGCAATAAATGGCCTCCTACTGGGGATTCGTGTAGAGGGTGAGGAAGGCACATGCGAGATCACAGATGTCAGCAATATAGACGGTGAAGCCTCTATCAACAACCGCAAAGGGAAACTCATCTACTTCTATGAGTGGGTTGTTAAGGCCTCATGGACTGGTGAGACAAAGTTCTGTTTAAAATATAGTAACTGAATATACTGAAAAACCTTGAAGATCCAGAGATGAAAACACCTTTTCCCTTCACTCTAGGAACAAATAAAATCGGAATCAAATATAAGGGCATTGTAGAAATACCAAATCTTTCTGATGAAAACGATATGGATGACTTAGATGTAAGCATCACTCTCCCAATATAAAGGATCCCTATATGACAGAGCATGTTGCATTATTAAAACTTATGCTTATGTTTGTTTGTACAGATCAGTGTTACACTATGTAAAGATCAGCCAGGCACACCACTGACTGATCTCATGAGGAGAGAAGGAGTCAAGAAAATCAGAATGGCACTGGGCAACTATGTGAAACATCTCAAAACAGGTGACTGCTCTAAAACTAATCCGATTCGTCATTTCAGCTTTCTTGTATTTGTACAGCTGTTTATGTTCTTGTAACTTGTTTTCACAGAGTTCGCTCAGGGTATGATTTTACCAACAGAAAGTGCACTATTCCAACAGAATCAGGAGGCACAGGCCAAGGTCAAACTGGACAAAACACAGTTAAGTTCTCATGAATATTTCTGGTAACCGACATGCACTCATTGGCTTTATTAAGTACACCCTGCCAGTACTACACTGTTAGACTTTGCTGCAATTTTACAGTTATATACTGCAGAAAATACCCAGCAAAATACCACATACATTCTTTACAGTTCACTACTGTAATATGCACTGACTGCATTGTGGGTCATTTAAAAAAACGTTTACAGTAATTTACTGCATATTAGGAATTTGCAGTATTCTATTGTAATCAAAGTAATCAAAGTAAAGACAGTTAATAAAAAAAAGTGTATCAAAAAAGTATTTAAAATAGATTGATAAATGAAAATGGCTTTTCTAAACCATTTAAAATGGATAAAATTACAATAAATGATAAAAATACTGTACATGATCTCGTCACTTGTAATTTATTAAAATCAAAAGTAAATACTGAAAATAAAGGTTTTGTACTGCTAGTGTAAAATGTTAATAAATTACAGTAAAAGTACTGTAAAAATGATCATACTATAAAACTCTTATGTGGTAAAGGGCATTTTACCATAAAAAGAAGTTGTGGTAAGGCTATTTTACTGTAAAATGAAAATACGGTAGGGCACTGCTACTGTAAAACACATTTACAGGTAAGTTACTGTAAATGGGCAGTTGATTCTCAGACATTCTGGTCCATATTCCTATGACAGCATTACATAGTGGCTGCAAATTTGTCAGCTGCACTTCCATCATGCAAATCACCTATTACAATACATCCCAAAGGTGCAATCTAATGACTGTGGAGGCCATCAGAGTTTAGTGAGCTCACTGTTATGTTCAATACACCAGTCTGAGATGATTTGAGCTTTGTGAAATTGCACATTATCCTGCTGGAAGTAGGCATTATAATATTGGTACACTTTGGCCATAAAGGGATGGCGAGCCACAAAACTCAGACAGACTGTTGAAGAGATGAGGACGAAGAGATGCTCAAACTCAGTGTTGCCTTTCTCTCAGATTAAACCAGTCTGGTGATTCTCCTCTGTCAGGTCCTTTTCACCATCAGAAATGCCACTTACTGGATTTTTTTTCTTTCAAACTATTCTCTATAAGCTCTAGTGATGGTTGTATGCGAAAACCCTTATAGATCAACAGTTTTTGAAACAGCTCGTCTGGCACCAACCACCATGTGGAAAGTTACTCAAATTGCTATTCTTCCCCATTCTGATGCTGGATGTAAACTTCAAAAGATCATGTTGACCATGTCTGCATGCCAAAATACATATTAGGTGCTGCCATACAATTGGCTGATTAGATAGGTGCATTAACAAACAATTTAAATTTGCCAGCTAGTGTAAATTCTAGATATACAGTCCCCCTTTCATCGTTTTATTTTATATATCTGAAATGGCCATCCTTGCATACTGTACTATCTTAACTTCCGACATGTTTGAGCTCTCTCAGCCACCATACAAATGTGCTGTTAACAAAAGCAAAGGTGTTTAAAAATGATTTAGAATTTTTGTTTTTGTTTTTTGTGAGTGAGTGATATTTGTGCACTCTGATGTTTCGGCTCTGTATCAAAATGAAGAAAATATTTTTTGATCCCCTAACAGATTGGGTCCTCCAGCACAGCTAACGTTTCCAGCACTGGAGTCAAAATTGCAACAGTGTCTTTCAGTCTGAAAGACACATTCCTTACCTCACCAGAAGAGTTGTACAGGATTTTCATAACCCAAGAGGTCAGAATCAAACTCTCAATGTACTTTCTGTCTCTTTCAAGTGCAAATGAAACAGTAATTGTAGATGCATTCTAGCATTTTTATGCATAGATTATTTGATGAGGAACTCACTTGCTGTTTGTCTTTTCATGGTGTAGATGGTACAGGCATTTACACACCTCGATGCTTTTGTGGATGGGCGCTGCGGTGGCAAATTCAGGCTGCTGGAAGGAAATGTTCATGGACAGTTTGCAGAACTGGTAGGAATAGTGGTTAATTGCATTAATTTGCATTTAATTTGAGTAGTGTAGTTAATTTTTCCTAAGAAAGCATAATGTTAAAATTTGATTGTAAATCTTACCCTTTTCCCATTTAGATTCCAGATAAGAAAATTGCCATGAGATGGAGGTTTGCTAGTTGGCCAGCAGGTGTTTATTTTATAATATTTTATATAGGTTATTATAGTCTCATAATTATTTGAATGAATCCACTTTATAATAATAAATTGCATTTCAATGTGCTGCTTATTTTTGATTGCTGGTTGCCAGAGTTCACCAGTATTATCAGATCTGTTTCCTTTAGCCTAAGTTATGATTTTTTTTTTAAATTCTTTTCTAGGACATGTAGCGACTGTCATTTTAAACTTTGTGAATCAAGGCAGTGAGACAGAGCTGATCCTGGAGGCCAGAGGAGTTCCCAGCAATGAAGAGGAAAGGATGAAGGAGGGCTGGCAGAGATACTACTTTAATGCCATTAAACAGACATTTGGTTTTGGAGCACTACTCTACTAAGCCAAAACTTGCCATGCCAGAAAATTGCCATGCCATGCCATGCCAGAAACTCAGGACATAACAGAGTGATGCACCTGTGACATTACAATCCAGAAAATTCCCTCCAGGGGCAGATTTTTCTGCTTTTTTCAGGTTTTAATGTGCTTTCTGTAATTCATCATGAGTAAAATAAGATTTGTGGTGGCATGGTTGTCAAAGTCAAGGCTGTAACTCCCCAAACAATCAGATTAAAAAAATGACATCTGTGAACAGAAATACCTTGTTTGCACCAGTTAGTTGCTGAATTCCCACAAACACCTGTGCCTTCTCAGTGAAAAATATGTGCCTAGATTCTTTTTGTATTTGGTGTTGCATTGCAGTATTCGAATATACTATGTGAATTTGAAAGAGCATGTTAAATGTTGTAAGTGAAAATTTGTGCAATGTGAAAATAAATTGTTTGATCATGTTACATTTAAATAAATTGTTAAAACGTTTTGAAACTGTGTTGCAATAAAACAAATAAATGTTTTTTTTTAAGAGCCTTTGAATTTGACCTTTTCTCAAACTATTATTTCATTGTCGATTTTTAAAATTAGAATAAGTTAAAATATACACTAATAAAACGTGTATGTCTAATATTTACAATAACAAGATTTATTATTTCATATTTTTTGTTTTCTTCACACACTGCAGAAGTAGTCAGCGGTTCAGTTTGTGGTTAAATTGTTATGAATCTTTATTAATTTATATATAATAAAAGCTAAACAAAACGTATAAGAGCCTTTTATAGCCTTTTTTAAAACTTTCGTTTACCCGAACTATTGAACTATCGCTTACATGGACTATTATGATTGATTTTATGTTTGTTTGGGTTTTTTTGGGGGGGGGGTCTGTATACTATTTAAAATATGTATACGTATTACATAGAATAATACGTATTATAATAATAATATAATATTCATTACTCTATCATTTATATATCTCTCATGTTTACTTCACACTTATAATCAGTCAGCTGTTTAAAGGCGTTTCCACATCCTGCACACAGTCGTGTTCACTTCTGCTCCATTCGCGTATCTCAGCCGCCGTGATACTCTTGTGTGTGCACATCTGATTGGTCCACTGGATCCGGGAGCGCAGCAATTGGCTGTTATCTGCGGTACCTCATTCTGATTGGTGAAAGCGCAGCGGATTAGGAAATAGGGGGTAGGTCAGAGAACAGAAATATGCTGAAACACGAGAAACCCTGACGACGGCTAAACTGTTATTGTCTTCTGTTGTGTGATTTGTTAGACATTACAGTTGCTTTGTAAACACCATTCCGGAAATCGTGTTGGAATAATTTCATGCTCGCAGACCGTCAAAGCGTTAGTCTCTGAGAAGTGCTGTTTGTGTTTGTTTAGCTGTGCTAGCTGTGTAGACAGACTGTCAACTGAGTTAGTTACACAGAGCTACTAACGTTAGCTGCAGATGCTTTAGTTAGTCTCTTAATGTGCAATATTTGCGAATGGATTATTGTGTTCTAGTCCATTTTTTCTCTTGGGAGAAGTTTCTGGTTCATTGGCTTGCTGGTCAATGTCTATAGCTGGTGGGTTATGCAGTCAGGTGCAGTTCACTGACAGATTTATAAGCTAGATGGCTAGTTAGGACCACAGGTTGTTAATGTGCTGAATTAAAATATATTTTTTACTCGTTCACTGCGTTTTGAGCACTCTGGCAACATGAATTCCGCTAAGAAGTCTTGTCTGCTCCTGATTGTGGCTTTAGCTGTGACTTTGGAAGTGACAGCTGGTGGTGAGGCTCTTTTTGAAGTATTCAATGCTTAGTCTCATATTAGTACATTTATGTTTGTTTAAACGTAATTACTACGTAAAGCTTCACTGTTTAACTGTATTAATCATATTGAAAGTGAAGTGTGTAAGTTTCTTGAAATGAAATGTATTGGCATATGTTGTATGTAGCATGTGTAAAAACTAAACCTGACTGTTTAATTGCAGAAGTACCCTCTGATGATGGAGTTGGTGAGGGTGGGGATTCTCAGGTAATCCCACATAATACAACATAATGGCATATTATCAGTACCATAAACATGCACGTTAGTAGAAGGCAGAGTGTTTCGTGTTTGTGACCGGTATTGCATTATGTATATGGTGTATACCTCAAATTGTACACAAAATGAGTTTATATGGATTGAAAGCATAATATTTGATGGTAAAGTGTCTAAGTTTACCTTACGATTACTGACATGTACAAACAATGAACAATACAGTTATTACACTGTTTATTCATATTTGTTAACATTATTTAATATAAATGTAATGTATAAAATATAAAAGTTCTTTATTGTTTGTTCATGTTAACTAATGTCAACAAGCACAACTTTGGATTTTAATAATGCGTTAGTAAATGTTGAACAATGATTTATAATAAAACTGTACATATTACATTATACTGCAAGTACTTACATTATACTGCAAGTACTTACATTATACTGTTAGTATTGTTAATTTTTAGTTCATGTTAGTAAGTACATTAACTAATAAAACCTTATTATAAAGTGTGACCCAAAAGTATTTGTGAAAATAAAATATGGGTGAAATAATGGTGCATAAATACTTGTCATCAAAATGTTATTAAATGGTTCTTGTTCTTAGTGTGCGTGATGAGATTTTTTTTATTTTTTTGCTGTATAAGCTGGCATTGCTGGCATCATGTTTAAAATACCAGTAGTTAGTTTTTGCTTATGAATTGAATATGAAAAATTCTAAAGTATGTTGTGTGTATATATTGAATAAATAAATATGCATTTCTACTGTCTGTGTGTGAACATGTTTTTAAAATCATTATTATTTGTGTGCATGCCGACAATGCTGTTTTCTTACTAATCAAGTCTTCTGTCTGTGGCTTTTGTCAAAATCAGACCACTGCTGAAAATGAAGGCCCCAATATTGTGACGGGACGTGCATATGTCCCTAAAGATGCCCAGACTGACAGCAGTACAACAGACACCGATATGGAGAGCAAAGTTGAGGAGATTGAAAAGGAAGACCTTCCTAGTCAGCCACCTCCACCACAGGAGCGTCGAAAAGAAGGTGAGTAAATGCAGTCTGCAGGTGCTTCCTGAATACGATTAATTTCATGATGGCTAGATTTGTCTGTATATGTGGCATACTATTATCTATCTCTAGTTACTTAGCAGCTTTTTTTTTTTTTTACTCCCACCGTTGTGTTATATGTTTAGTTTTCATAGCTCAGAATTGTTTTTTGCAACAACACCTGCTATTGAGATATGATTTGTATTACAAGTAGATGAGAGAGACATCTTGTGTTTTAATCAGTCTCTTTTGTCAACTTTCGACCACTTTTCAGATTTTTTTTTTGAAGGGGTTATTTTTTTAAAGGGGAATTTTAAGCAGCGTAATTGCTGCATTTACATCTAAGAATATGGAGAACAACAGATTTCAGTTCTGCTCTTAAAGCTGCAAAGCTGCACTGAACACTGGATTTTTTTGTGACAGAATCATGACCAATAAGAGAATATTGGATTTTTTATATTTTTTGTTTTACTTTTAGTTATATTTTGTGGCTGTTTGAACATATCCAATCAACATGCCCCTCTTCATTGGAAAGCAGTATGCCCCAATGTGTTTTCAGCTACATCCCTAAGTGGTCAAAAGTGGACAAGCTCAAAATCTTTCTGCCCTCATTTACAGTTAAAGACAAAATTGTAAGCCTTTCTTTGAAATTTGTATTCTTTTCAAATATTTCTCAAATTTTGTTTCTCAAATTATGTAGTCAACACAATAGTTTTAATAAATAATTTCTAATAATTAATTTATTTTGTCTTTGCCCTGTTGACAGTACCTAATATTTTACTAGTATTCAGCTTAAAGTTCAGTTTAAAGGCTTAACTAGGTTAAATAGATCAACTAGTCAAGTTTGATATACTAGTCAAGTCATTGGTCAACAGTGGTTTATTCTGTAGCCAATCGAGAAAATAATTTCCTAAGGGGCCTAATAAGATTGTCCCTAGCAGTTTTAAAATGTTTACTTTTTTATTCCAGCCAATAAAGAAAAAATAATTAGAAAAAAAAAGACATTTTCTATATAAATATATAATGGAAAAACTGTGCACTTGGGAAATATTTTAAAAAGAATTTTAAATTTCACACTAGGGTTAAAAATGTGTCTGTACACCTGAGTTTAGTGTTGTCGACAATAATGCATTTTAAAACCAGGTGTAAACAGGATCTTTATGTTCACAGCTTGCAGTGTCTGTTGAGAAGTAACTTGCTCACTCATGCGTTCACTTTTGCTTAGTTGGTTTCCTGTGAAAGTGTCTGAATATTGTGTCATTTTCTCATTGGTCTTTATTATGTGACATAGTTCCGGTGGTGAATGGAGGAACGGCCTCTGGGGAGCCCTGCATATTCCCTTTTCTTTTCCAAGGGAAAGAGTATTCAGACTGCACTACTGAAGGCAGAGGAGATGGGAGACTGTGGTGTGCAACAACATATGACTACAATAATGATAAGAGATGGGGCTTCTGTGAAAGTGAGTGAGCTGTTATTGTAAAAATGAATCCTATTGTGACTACTTTTTCCTTATTTTGACTTTTTCTGCTATTTATTTTTTGCATTCATTTCCTAGATATCAAATGATCAGTTCTGACAGCCTTTATAAATTAGTCATGATTTTAGCGTTTTCAGTCATTTTTCCTAAAGTGTATGTGATGTGTCTGTTCATCCTCATAGCGGAGGAGCAGGCAGAGCAGAGGAGGATGACGGAAGAGGCTGAAGAACAGTACCAAGCCACAGTTAGGATGATTAATGGCACCAACCGAAGGAGCCAGAAGAAAGAGTAAGTTCAGAGTAAATGCTCATTTCTTTTAATGCTTTTGCAATAGATTTTTGTTTTTTCTTTTTTAAAATTCAAGCCACCCTGTCTGAAAACTATAATTGTATCTTACCTGCCCATTAAAGGGGTCCTATTTAGTTTTTTTTACTTTTTAAATTGAAATGAGTGTGTCGTGTGCATGTTAAAAAAAGGCATAAAAAAGATCTACAAAGTTACAAACCTCAATGTCCACTCCAAAGGGAAATTTTCTCAACAACTACAACGAAACAGCGTTGTTTTCTGGGTTTTATGATGTCACAAAAGCAGCCCATTTTCATTTTGTATTAACACCGTTATTCCTTCCTTTACTGCAGGTTGTTTGACAAACTCCTGCAGGTCGCAGAGATGGGTCATACCAAGGCCATGGAGAAGGTGGCATATGCCATGCTGTTTGGAGACTACTTACCCCAGAACATTCCTCAGGCGAAGGAGATCTTTGAGAAGTTGGCACTGGAGGGCTCGCCAAAAGCCCAGACTGTAATTGTTCATTAACTAAATTTAGTGTCATCATCTGTCTTAATACTGCTAATACCTCCCTCCCCCCCTTGACTTATTTCAAGCTGTTTTTAAAACAGCAGATGTGTGCTGAGTCACTATCACTGTAACTGTTCCATCAGGAAAACGTTATTCCTTTTTTCCAGTTCATTTCTTTTTACACTGTGGACAATTTACATGCAGTTTTTGTTCACACAGGCACTTGGTTTCCTGTATGCTGCAGGATTAGGTGTGAACTCAAGTCAAGCAAAGGTATCACCTAATGACGTGTATCTAGAAAGCACAACATGATTATTGTAAAGGATTAAAGAAAATTCTTTATTTCACTTTATTTCAGGCGTTGGTGTACTACACCTTTGGAGCTTTGGGTGGAAACCTAGTGGCACATATGATTCTGGTAAGAAGAATGATTCTGTGTTTTAAACAAGGGAGGATTTTGTTCCAGCCTGGAAACTAGACTTAATTACTTGCTTATCTTATGTGCCATGAGCCTGTTTGACTTTGCATATATCAAGCTGATATCTGTACACACAAGCCTTCAGAGCTATTGAAATTCTGAGCGACACATTGGCTCAGTTACATGAAGCAAAGTTGAAACCTCAAACCCTGTTGGGACTATAATTTATCCATGACTTCTCTCACAATGCAGTGGTTCAGGCTTGTGTTTGGCTCTGCTGTTTGATGAATGCCATGCTTTCTTTTCAGGGCTACAGATATTGGGGAGGTGTTGGAGTTCCTCAGAGCTGTGAATCTGCTCTTACTCACTACAGGCTTGTGGCCAATCATGGTAAATCATGTCACATTTCTGTTCCTTCTCAGGTGAAATCCTGTTACATATCTAAATATATGACTTATTTTGGCCCTGCATCATTTAAAAGATGTTATCTGGGTCTCTGGTGTCCACTTGAAAATATCTTATTTCATTACTAAATGTGATCTTGGACACTATGCCCCCTGGCAGTTTAAGGAAATGTTTAGTGACTTAAAAATACATTTGTAAGACCTTTTCTGTAATATATGACACATTGCATTTAATCATTATGTGGTGAAAGATTTTGGTCATAACCACCCACATATAATCACTTTTTACTACTGAGATGTTTTCAGTCAGTCCACATCTGAACTCTTTGATTAATTATGGGCCAGATTATTTAAATGGGCTAATTTGGAGTAAGCCTACAGTCCTCTAATTTTTTTCCTTACTGTGTGTTTAGTAAATCCTTTCAGTATTTTTAAATAGGCAAAACAAGAGTTTGCATAAAGAGTTTTTTTTTTTTTTTTTTCTCCCTGCTAGTGGCCAGCGACGTGTCTCTAACAGGGGGCAGTGCAGTACAGCGGATCCGGCTCTTAGATGAAGTGGAAAATCCTGGTTCTAGCAGTGGAATGCTAGAAGAGGACTTAATCCAGTACTACCAGTTCTTGGCTGAGAAAGGAGATGTGCAGGCACAGGTAAAATAAAACAATCTTGATTTGTCTGTACATTGTGGCATTATTTCAGTTTCAGCATAGTCTGTCCGCCCAGTTATTTAGCATACTTCATTTTTAGGTATTAAAGACCATTAAAGGGATAGTTTCAAAATAAAGGTCTGACATCATTTACTCAATCTTTACTTGTTCTAAAACTTTTTGATTTTTCTTTCTCCTGTTGAACACAAAATAAGATATTTTAATGAAAGCTGAAAACCTGGCACCATTGTCTTCCATAGTATTTGTTTTTCTTACTATGGAAGTCAGGTTTGCAGCTTTCTGCAAATTATCTTCTGTACAATTCAACATAATAAAGAAACTCAAAGGTTTGGAACCACTCGAGGTAGAGTAAACGGTGGGAAAATATTCATTTTTAAATGAACTATCCTTTTAAATGTATTTTTGCTTATTACCGTCACATTTTTAAAAATTAGCTTTTTCCCCCTAGGTTGGTCTGGGTCAGTTACACCTACATGGAGGACGAGGTGTAGAGCAAAATCATCAGGTATTTATTTATTTTTTTCAAAATATTTTTGATTGTTAATAATCTAATGTGCTTTCTTTAAAATTAAAGCTGTGGCAAAATCTTTCATGAAGTCGATACTGCATTGATTCAGAGATTTTCAAAATCCCTCTTTCAATATTCTCTCCTGAATCAATTCTGAGCCTAGTTTTTAACAGCAGATGACATTCTAGGTTAGTTTTTAACCATACACTCAAATGCTGACGAGGAAGAGTAATTGTGCATTCTACTGTTATGTAAGTTGGCATTTATGTCATGTGATTAATGTAAATGCAGCTCATTATGAAGATTCTTTTAATTCACTAAACCTTTCCTATCTTTATTAATGATTATTTTTGGAGCAAGTGGTATTTGGGAATAATTGGAAGCAAGCAGAGAATGGTTGTTCGTGAAGCATATAGCGCAATCTGCTGTTAAAAACTCTTAATTCCTTCAAGAGAGAATAGCAATGCATTTTGAAAATCGCAGAATTGATGTCTCGAACAATTTTTTGCCACAGCTGTGCTTAAAATAATTGTACCTTTTTTATTAAGTTAGTTTCTTTCTTTTTGTCATTAAATTTCAGCGGGCATACGAGTACTTCAATCAGGCAGCAAACGCAGGGAACACACATGCTATGGCCTTCCTTGGAAAGGTATAGACTTAAGTAATTTGTTTTTTTTTGTTACAGTATTTAGTTTTTTTTTTTTTTCTCAACAGTTTCCTTCAACCTCCATGTGCTTATTCTTTGTTTTTATTTCTTTTTCTTGTTCTGTTGTGTTAGATGTACTCTGAAGGCAGTGAGTATGTGCCTCAGAACAACGAGACAGCACTGCATTATTTCAAGAAGGCTGCAGACTTGGTAAGAGTTTAATTCCCAGTCAAGATGCAAAGAAGACCCCTAAAAAAACCCAGATTGTTCTAATTTTTGATCTTTTAATATCTGTGTGTCTTTTAGGGTAATCCAGTTGGCCAGAGTGGCCTCGGTATGGCTTACCTTTATGGAAGGGGTGTTCCTGTGGTGAGTTTTCTAGATAAGCTGAACTGAACAGTGTGCAATCATTCAAAGATTTTTTTTTTTGCAGCTAATGTTTCTTCCCAATCCTGCAGAACTATGACCTGGCCTTGAAGTATTTTCAGAAAGCTGCGGAGCAAGGATGGGTGGATGGACAGCTACAGCTGGGAACCATGTACTACAGTAAGTGTGTGTAAGAGAGAGATTCTGCAAATATGTTTTTAAAATCAGCAGCCATTTGTGAGATATAAAGGATTATGTTTACTGATCCACTTAAGGCTGTTGAATATGTGCATACAGAATTCCACTAAATTTTAAATATGAATTCTATTGCTTTACTTTTAAAATAGTGTTAGTCTTATGTTTAGTTTTGTCTCTGTTTTTTTGTCTTTTCTTAAGTTTTTCACATTCCCTTACTGAATGTTGAATTTGAATATGTTTAAGTCTATGTGAACCAGAAGTGGGAGTGTTCTTTTACTGGGAATTAGGTGAATCATCAAATATAGTGTTTACTGAGATCACTGCGAAATCTTGCGGCAGTCTGATTTGATGTTTTACCTAAACTAGGAGTGTCCATTCCTGGAGGACCTGCAGTGCCACTTTTTAATTTTTTAATTTTTTTGTTTATTTATTTAGCTCCAACCTTAAATAAACAGACCTGAACCAACTAATCCAGGTCTTAGTTGCTAGTTATACCAGAAAGTTCCAGATAGGTTTGTTAAGATTAAGGTCAGTGGCCCACCATGACCGAGTTTGGACAATCCTGACCTAAACAATAAAACTGATGTCATATGAGAAAAAAAAAACATGTATAGATTTTCATTAAATGTTGCAAAAACCAATTCCATAATGAATTTTTGACTACAAGGCTAGCAAAGTAAATTGAAAAGCAATTTTAATTATATGCTGTACTTAATAGTGTAAAAATGCTTTGCTCAACCCAACTGGAGTTTCCAACCCAACATTTGCACAAATAGCAGATCACTCACAATATAAATCAGGGTATCTTTATATATAGAAATCTATGATGGTGGTAATAATAACAATAAACAAAAAGAAAAGTTTAAATTTGCACCATACTTAAAGAACAGCCATTGAAATTTTTAGAGATTATTATTATTATTATTATTATTATTATTATTATTTTGCTCTGCTCTTATATATTACTTCAGGACCTGACTATCAGTCATATTTTAGGTTTTGTCTTTTCTTTCTGTTTCTACACAAACTTTCATATTGAATGTTGAATATTATGCTAATATTTTAACAATGTCATTATGTACTGAATAATATCTTTCATGAAAAAGTGAATCACACACAAGCAGAACACTCTCAGAATAGAACAGGATTATCATGATGCAAAGCCTCTGAAAAGCCACTGAGATTTCGGTTCCAACTTAGAAAATCTACATTTTTGCTGTGCAGTATTTTCCTTCAGGACCTGAATGCATAAAGATCTTTGGAACAGTTTTTGTCTTATCTCTTTCTTGTCTTTCTAGCTCACTGTTCCACCACCTCAACTCTGATTTATCTTATTTTTATCTTAAATCACAGCAGACTCCGTTCGGTTTTGTTGCCTGGGTGATTGTTACCATAACAAACTCCCACCTGTGTTCTGCTTTGACATGATCTTGACAAACACAGAGGACTGAGAAGTGTCTTAGTCATTTCAGCTGGTGGGTGTTTGAAGAGTTCGAAAAATGCATTTCACGACTCTTATTTTTCCTCACAATTTAGATGGCATTGGAGTGAAGCGTGATTACAAGCAGGCCCTTAAATTCTTCAACCTGGCATCGCAAGCGGGTCACATCCTGGCCTTTTATAACCTTGCCCAAATGCACGCGACTGGGACAGGGGTCATGCGCTCCTGTCACACTGCCGTGGAGGTGAGACATCATTTCAAGATGCATAGCCATTATTTAAAAAAAGTTTGCCTGATAGCTTAGATAATGCATGTGTATTTGTGAGCAGCTCTTCAAGAACGTGTGCGAGCGCGGCCGCTGGTCTGAGAGACTCATGGCGGCTTACAGAAGCTTTAAGGAGGGCGATATGGACTCTGCTCTTATACAGTATCTCCTGCTGGCTGAACAGGGCTATGAGGTTGCACAGAGCAATGTGGCCTTCGTCCTTGATCAAAGTGAGTCAGTGCTCTGCTATTGTCACCAGAGGGCGCCAGACCCAACACATAATGATGGTGTTTTGTTGAAGTCTGGCCTGAGAAAGCAACCACGATCTTTCTGAACAAAAATATTCGATAAAGAAGCCTGTAAATTCATATTGGTTTATTAGTCACATTTTACGTTGTCACATTGTACATATATCATTCATTCATTCATTCATTTTCTTTTCGGCTTAGTCCCTTTATTAATCCGGGGTCGCCACAGCGGAATGAACCGCCAACTTATCCAGCATATGTTTTACGCAGCGGATGCCCTTCCAGCTGCAACCCATCACTGGGAAACATCCACACACACACACACTACGGACAATTTAGCCTACCCAATTCACCTATACCACATGTTTTTGGACTTGTGGGGGAAACCGGAGCACCCGGAGGAAACCCACGCGAACACGGGGAGAACATGCAAACTCCACACAGAAACGCCAACTGACCCAGCCGAGGCTCGAACCAGCGACCTTCTTGCTGTGAGGCGAACGTGCTACCCACTGCGCCACCGTGACGCCCTGTACATATATCATTTAGAAATAATGTAAAATAAATAAATAAATAAAAATAAAATGTGTACAAATATAAACATGAATTAGTTCCCCTCACTCGCTATACAACAAATATTAATTATAATAGTATTTAAAACAGAAAATTGACGTTAAACAAATGTAATAATTAAGTGAAACTAAAACTAGCATTGTGTGAAAATACATTTCACAAATATTCATGTTTAATTTGACAAAACCACTTCACATTTCCAAAGAGAATACTGACTCTTTGTGTGTGTCTTTCAGAGGGGTCACAGATCTTCAATGAAAATGAAACGTACCCACGGGCTTTGCTTCATTGGACCAGAGCAGCTGCTCAAGGTTAAACCATCCTCCTCAACCCACACGACCACTTGAGCAAAATGTCAGACTGTTTTGATGACCTTACGATCATTATAGTCAGACAAACATAACCGCTTGCTACACCACTCTATCAGATACTTGATTCTGATTGGCCATCCACTGCATTCTGTGGTCAGATATTTCTGTAGAATTGCTGCTAAATTGTGTATGATAGTTTTCCTTTACTCTGTACGTTTTTGTCTATAGTTCACAACTAAATATAAAAATCAACATAGCAAGCAGGATAATATGTGGTCAGAAAATCATGATTGCAAAAACATTCCTTCTGTTGTTATAACTTGTTCTGTAACATTTGATTTTGTTCACAGGTTACACCGTGGCCAGAATCAAGCTGGGTGACTACCATTTCTATGGCTATGGCACTGATGTGGACTATGAGACCGCAGTGATTCACTATCGGCTGGCCTCTGAGCAGCAGCACAGCGCACAGGCTATGTTCAACCTGGGTTATATGCATGAGAAGGGCCTTGGGATCAAACAGGTGAAATCTTGATTAATATTTACATATAGCTGTATATACAGTACCACTGTTATAATGTTATAATATGTTATAATGTTGTTGGGGGTTGTTCCTCAACAGGACATTCATCTGGCTAAACGTTTCTATGACATGGCTGCAGAAGCCAGTCCTGATGCCCAGGTTCCTGTGTTCCTGGCCTTGTGCAAGCTGGGCCTCGTTTATGCACTACAGTACTTGCAGGATCTCAATGTAAGTTGGGATGTTCCAGCTTAAATCCGACATGTCAAGTCTCCTTTACTTTTAATGCTTTATATATACAGCTTCATCATATTCAAGTGGTTATACATAGAATTCTGAAGCCCTTGTTATTAGCAATGCTGGTGCCAAAGAGCAACTTATTTCTTGTATTCACATAACACACAAGAAAAGACACTCTGTGTGATTTAGTGGCTCATGACAAAAAAATAATAATTCTATGATTATCAGCAAAAAAAGTTTCTTGGCAGCAGTAGGCTGATAATGAACAACCAGATGTTCTTCACACTGCTGAGAAGTGGTGTTTTCATGAATATGTACATCCTGTATGTGCTACACTTTTTTACTAATTTTTTTTTTTCTTTCTTTTTTTTTCTCCTTTTCAGCTATACAATAAACATTTAACAAAAATGATTGGCGAGAAAAAAAAAGCATTGATCATAGTGATATACGAGTAATGTCACACTAGTAGCAGTGCGATGTGGCTATATATTGGCCTCAGTG